>JAPSES010000236.1:13351028-13361078 GCA_029822895.1 Maxillicosta whitleyi
GTGAGTATTTATTAGATATTATGGTAGTATTTTACAGATTTGACCATATTTGTTCTGTCTATGGAACTGAACTAAAATCATTAATATATTAGTTTGATTTTAACATTTCATAAAGTCATCACAAGGGCTGGACTGGGGCTTTTGGGGGGCCGGATTTGGCCCCCGGGCCGCATGTTTGACCCCCCTGGTCTAAGCGAACTACGTTGATGATCAGCTGATCTGTGTTGTCCTGCTGCGGTTCCATGTCTGCAGATAAATAATGATGTGTGAGAACAGCACAAATGCTCCCAGGTCCATGATGACATCCAGAGCACGGTTGTTATTTTCTCCGCTGTGAACACATCTGCTTTCATATGACCTTGTTTTTTTCTCTGTTGATGACATGGGCTCGCATGACGGTATGACCGTTCATGAACACGCACTTTGGTTCCCAGTGTATCTGGTGTGGGAACCAGCTCCAAAACTGGTCTGAAAACAACTGTAGCGTTCCAACGAGGAAAAAGAAGTGTTTGGAGCGTGTTCCCATCCAGCCTGGATCTCACACAGGTAGTGTTTGAGTGAAACCACCGCACACACAAGGCAGGAAGTAAACTCCTGAATGTTTAATCAACATTTTCAACATGCAGTCAAAACATGCATTTCTATTCCTCGAGTCGATATCCAGTGCGGATGTGTGGAGGCTGATCTATGTTTAGCCATGCAAATGTGGGGATTAAAACTTGAGGCTAGGCTGGAGAGCAGAAAAGAGCTCGCTGCTAAATTAGTCATTCCCGGAAAGATGCATTCGCAGGCACTCGTGTGCACGCGGACTCACAAACGAAGTGAGACCTCATTTATTTTATTTGAGCTGCTGGTCTCTGACAGACGCTTATGTAAAAAATAAAAATAAAATAAGACCAGTTAAATGACTAAACAAACAAAGTGGTTGTTGCCAAGAATAAACAGTGAATCTACTGACTTGCCATGTTTTTCCTGACAGGCGACCCAGCGTTGGTGACTGATGGCCTCTGGATCTGACAAACACCCGCACTCCCGGCGACATCGGCCATTTACTTCAGCATCAATCAGCCCGGGGCTCCCAAATTGTCCAAAAAAAAGCCCATTTGGGTTTTTCACTGATGTGTTTCCCTCAAAGGTGAGTCATTTGTTCCACAAGCAGACACTCTCTAATTGGATTGTAAATCTTAACTGACGATTAATCATAGGACCTGCTTCAGAGGTGCTAATGAGGAGCTATTTTAGCTGGATGACATCACCACAAATCACCTCTGGTGGCTCCGGGCTCTGGGTTCTAACCTGTTGTGGGGCGTTGCTTTCAGTTGCAAGAGGAATTAAAGTGTCATATTTGTTCTCCCCAGTACCAGGCTCTGTTTTGTACATCTGCTGGAGGAATGTTAAAACTCATAAACCCTCCCATTTCTCTCTCATTGTGGGATGTGTTTCTAAACGCCCCTTTGGTTTCTCACAGTTCCGTTCCACCGTCACAGCAAAATGTTTTGTCATTTGCAGAATTTGTGGGTTGGTACCATAAGAACTGTGGAATATCATGAGGCTCCCCGTCCTTTTTTGCCTCATTACCAGGTCTTTACTTGCTGTGTCAGCGGACGTCGTAATCACAAATGTACTATTGGTTACATCAGGGGTGTCAAACATGCGGCCCGGGTACCCAAGCCGGCCCACTGAGGGCTCCAGTGTGGCCCGTAGGATGAATTTATGAATTAACTCATTTTAGTTCAGATGCCAGATACAGACCAATGTGAGCTCCAGTAAAATAATAACATTATAATACTAAAACATTGTAGTACTAATTTTGTTTTTGGTCTAATGTGAAAAAAAATAACATTGCACTATGAAAATATTTATATTTCAAACCATCTTTTACAGTAAAATGTGAATAACTTGAAATGTCTAAAGAAAATCATGTGCGATTTTAACACTGTTCTGCCTTTTATTAAATGGTTTGTGTCTTTGTAGTTCCACTGTGACTATATTTGAACAATATTCTGCCTGTTACCAAATGTTTGTGTAACATTGTGTGTAATGCACATGCATAAAATTGCACTTATTTTTCTTACAAAATGTTAGTTTTTTTTTAAGGATATTCACATCTTTTTTTGAGAAAAGATAGTTTGTAAAGGTTAATATTTTTATGACACTTAAAAAAAAGAGGAAAAGTTGTCTTTTAAAAGGTATTATGCTGTTATTTTACTGGTCCCGCCCACTCAACATCAAATTAGGCTGAATATGGAACTGAACTAAAATGAGTTTGACCCCTGGGTTACATGAACATTGGACATTCTACAGTGTACGGGTGTACAGTATTTTGGTGCTGAAATTAAATAAAAATAATTATACTTATACATCAGTGTGGGTTTTTTTTTTTTTTTTGGTCACATCTGCCCAGAGTCTTTAGTCTTTGTCTTGTCTCTTCCTGTTTTATTTTGTAGTTTCCCACCTGTGTTATTATCTGACCCCGCCCTAATGTTTCACACCCGTGTCTTGTTTACTCCCCATGCTCCAGTGTATATTATCCCTGTTCTGTCAGTGTCCTGTGGCTAGTTCGTCACGTCAGTTGTGGTTTCTTTGTCAGTGTCTTAGTCAGTTTGAAAGTCAGTTTCCTAGTCTGTTATCTAGTCTGTTAGTCTATTTCCTAGTCAGTTTCTTAGTCTGTTTCTTAGTCAGTTCCTTAGTCTGTTTCCTAGTCAGTTTCCTATTCTGTTTCTTAGTCTGTTATCTAGTATGTTAGTCTGTTTCCTAGTCAGTTTCCTAGTCTGTTTCTTAGTCTGTTATCTAGTATGTTAGTCTGTTTCCTAGTCAGTTTCCTAGTCTGTTTCTTAGTCTGTTATCTAGTATGTTAGTCTGTTTCCTAGTCAGTTTCTTAGTCTGTTTCCTAATCTGTTTCTTAGTCAGTTCCTTAGTCTGTTTCCTAGTCTGTTTTTTAGTCTGTTTCCTAGTCTGTTTCTTAGTCTGTTTCCTAGTCAGTTTCCTAGTCTGTTTCTTAGTCAGTTCCTTAGTCTGTTTCCTAGTCTGTTTTTTAGTCTGTTTCCTAATCTGTTTCTTAGTCAGTTCCTTAGTCTGTTTCCTAGTCTGTTTTTTAGTCTCTTTCCTAGTCAGTTCCTTAGTCTGTTTCCTAGTCAGTTTCCTAGTCTGTTTCTTAGTCTGTTTCCTAGTCTGTTTTTTAATCTGTTTCCTAGTCAGTTCCTTAGTCTGTTTCTTAGTCTGTTTCCTAGTCTTATTTCTTAGTCTGTTTCCTAGTCTTATTTCCTAGTCTGTTCCCTAGTCTGTTTCCTAGTCCATTACTTGTCTGTCCTTTGACCCTACCTGTTCGACCCTTTTTGGATGTTGGACTTCCTTCCGGTACCTCAGCCCATGTGAACCCGTCTTTTGTATTTTTGGACTTTTGGGTTTGGACCTCCGTCTCTGCCCCAGTCTGTACCTCTGCCCGTTCGTTTTTCTGTTTTATACATTTGGGTTCACGTTCCTAGTGTCAGTTGTAACATTTTCATCAGCTGTCATCATGACTCATGTAAACACACACAGCACTTTTAACTGCTGTGTTCTCTGTGTGCATCATACGTGTTCTGTGTTCAGGCCGTTATTATTCCTCTGTCTGAACTGAATGCACACGTCTAAGGGTTATTATTATGTGAACAGGAGATCGTAGCATAAATTGACACGAGATCAAATGCCGTTGAATAACACATGAAAGGTTGAGCATGTGTAGGTGTAGCACGCCAAATGCCATAGGAACTGACATGACATCCACCGCCATGGATCCAGATCCGTCTGCTGCAGAGGTTGCATTCTTTTTGACCTTTGGTAGTTGGTTAATATCCCCTTAAATAAAAAGGTCTGAATGAACAAAAACCGGAATAACAACGGCCTTCGAGTGATTCTTTTGTGGCCGACAGGAGTCATACTTAAATCTGTTAAATGTTACGAAACATTACACTAACACAGGTACATGCTCATAAGACTGAAGCTTGTGAAAAATCACAAATTTGATATAGAATCAGGACAAAGGACGTTCATTATAAAACCCACTGTCTCTTTAACACTGGTTCTCTCCTGTGGAATAAAATCCCAATAAAACTATGAAGACTGTCATAAACGTCAGCGTGAAAGGCATTTTTATCTGCACAGAAATAACAATAAAAGCCAGGCCTCCATGTGAAAGTGTCATTTGAAGTTCATATCCATCAAGGCCATTTAAATGAGATACCAGCTTAGAAGGTGATCACTTCTTTTATGCACTAATATAGAAGATAATTATCAACAATAAAGGTGTTGGAGTGCCGGCTGAATTTCAAGAAGACTCTGTGTCCAGTTCAGACTGAGGGAAGTTTGTCACAGTTTTCTTTTACGTGCACAGTAGAACGTGTTCTGTTGAAACATGGAACTGGGATCTGGAATCATATGAAGAACGACTTTTTTTGTATTTGTACTAAAAATACTAATGCATACTTTTACTTTTACTTTAGTACATTTTGTGTCAGTTATCTGTACTTTCTACTCCTTATATTTTGTAAATTGATGCAGTTACTCGTTACATTATATTAACATTTTTTCATCTAAATCTTTTTTTTTTTTTTACTTTTTATCTAAATCTTCCATAAAAATCACACCTGGTCTTAACAGACTTAGGTGTCATTGGACCAATATTCTGCTTGTTTCTACATGTTTTATGTATTTGCAGATCCATTCTGATCTTTAAGCTGTCGTTCACATTTGTAAAAGATAAACTGAGACAGAATATTGTTAAAATTGCACTTATTTTTCAAAAGAAATTTCATCTTTTTCCCCAAAGTTCTTCTCATTCCCTATCAGTGCTGTCATGCTGCATCACTGTGCACTAGAAACACCACTGTTTTAGCAGTGAAACAGGTAGACTAGTGTCATCTGGGGGCAGCGGAGGGATACGAAGAGAGAGAAAGTAGGGCCAAGTGATTAGGAGGAGGGACTATTTATGGACATTAGTTTGTGATGCAAATAAATTACTCTTACTTACTCTTACTTAATCACTCAAAACTTACTGGACTACTTTGGTTTGGACCCAAACCGGACCAGAACTGGGCTCACAGGACACTGTCGGGGTAAGTCTGTTAAAATTTGAACAATATTGGGCCTGTTAGAAAATGTGTGATCTGTCAAACCCATGTACGAATGATAAGTAAATATATAATACTGCTAATAATAACACAAATACTGTTAAAATGGGACTGATTTTTGTAGACACGTGTCAGGTTGTTCAGATTATTCATGTTTTTTGTGAAAGGATAGATTGTGAATGTGAACATTGCACTCAAACAAAGTGCACCAACAGGGCGGTGTCCTGCGTCCTATGGTTTGATATCTCACCAGCCCGTCCGCCTTATCTTACCTACAGTACCTCAGCTGTCAATTAGGAGCGTCTGCAGTCTCCTCTCCACACTGGACTACCCAGCAGCTAATCAACTTTGACTGTGCTGTCTGAGCTCGGCGGTGGCACAGCCTTTGACGGGTGCAGGTTTGCAGTGGGGATTAATCTCCCCGCTCTGAAGTATCTCCTTGGCAGCTGTTGGCATGTGTCGTCCACCTCATTGATCGGGTCCGTCTGTGTGAGCAGGGTTGCATAATTCTGTCTAATGTTTGAGAAGTGGTGGAGGTGGAGGTGGGGGGTGTGGGCCTGTCACAGTCAGCGTGGACTGATCCAACTGGCCTCATGGTAATGCAGGCTGGCAGGCCTCCCCCAGGACAGGGCTCTGCTTTAGGCAGCTCAGAGGAGGACTGGTTCTGCCCAGGAACATTCATCAGAAAGGACAGAACCTGTGGAACCTGTGTCCAGATGATCCTACAAAATAAAATAAAAACCCAGATGGACAGTGCAGGGGGGGGGTGGGGGCAGACAGAAAGGAGGTAAAAAGAATACAAGCACTCAGAGAGGGGGTTAAGACGGGGGTCACAGAGACGCAGGAAAGGGGGTTAATTAGAACGAACATGAACACATTTATTCTATCACTGAAGTCAGGTGTGTGTATCAACAGGAAGGAAACTTTTCCCTCGTTCACGTCTGACAGGACCACGGTTTTCACTACGATTATAAAAGTGACACAGGAACTAAACGGTTTTGAACAGCATCGATGTTGAGGGAAACTGCAGTTCCACTAAACCCACCGTGTTTTCACAAACGTCCGAGGCCACGTGGGGTTTTCAACACAATATTTCAGGAAAGGCATCATGGGAAGGTTTTATATTCGGTTCAAATGTCTGTAAAGGTTTGAAGCTTTAGAAGTTCCTCAGGTTTCACACAAACTTCCATTTGGATGAAACCGTCACTTCAAGAAACTGAAGAACGAATCCACCAAACATGAAGAACATTTCACACGTTCACCAACAGATGAGGATTTCTTACGGCTTTTTCCCTTCAGGGGTTTCACAGGTTTTTACGTCGGATGCCCTTCCTGACACAACCGGGACTGGAACCGGCACAATGAGGCTTGTGCCCCCTTGTGGCCACATTACAGCATACAGAACCTTTCCCATGGGTTCACCTGGGTCTGGAACTGCCACATTCCACACCAAAGTCAGTGGCGTTAACCACTGAGCTACACATGTTCAGGTAAATGTATAGCACAGGGGTGTCAAACATGCAGCCTGAGGTCCAAAACCAGCCCGCCAAAGGATCTAATCTGGCCCAAGGGATGAATTAGTGAAATACAAAAATTATACTGAAGACATAAACAATCAAAGATGTTAAAATAATTTTAGATCAGATCAATAAAACAGTATCATAACCTATAAATAATGAAAGCCATGGTTTTTATTTTTATTTTTTTCTTATATGTCTTTTCCTTCTTTTTTATGCATTTAATGGCTTGTGCGATTTATACACCGGAGCGACTTATAATCCATAAAATACGATATGCATTTTGTAGGTAAGTGAAATAAAAATATTCAGCCTTATGAACCTGTTCCATTCATGAGGACAAACAGATGGGTTTGTTTGGTGCATGTTTCAGGTGGACAGAGGTGGAACTTCCTGAAAACACTGCGTTCTCCTTTAGCCTCTGATACTTGACATTCCTGGAGAGAAATGCTAGTGTTTTATTTATTTATTATTTTGTTTTGTTTTATCCGACAGTGTTTTAAACAAATGCTGCAGCCCGGGCAGCAGCATCATTGTGAAGTGAATACTAAACCAACTGGAGCTGTGCTTACAAAGCTTTAATCAATGCTATTATTAATGGTTGACTGCTTTAGATAGGAGGAAAAGCCTGCAGAGAAGACATTTCACACCTTAATCAGGTAGAAAAATACCTATTTCAACACTTATGACTCATACAAATAAGTCTATGCACGTGTCAGAGTGTTTTAACCCACTGGCCCCCGGAGCCCCTGTCTGATTTTTAACATCACGCAAAGAAAGAGCAGCTTTAACACGTTCATATTTGGCATTAATAATTAAAATGATTATTTCTTTACAGCTTTTCACCTTCCGGCTAATCACCTTCACATGTAGATTTGGCAGGAGTTTTTACATCAGATGCCCTTCCTGACACATCCGGGCATGGAACCACCATAGAGTTGCTCCCCTTGTGGCTGTATAGAGTAAAGAACCGTTCCTAAGGGTTCACCTGGGTCTGGAACCGGCCACCTTCCACACCAAAGTCAGTGACTTTAACCACTGAGTTACCCAATCCCTTGGTATTGACAAGGAAAATAATGTCAGTAAACATGTCCAAACACAACAGCATGTATTAAATAATAATAATAAAGTAGTGATATGAATCTGTGGGAGGTATTTAATATAGTTTATATGTTGGGTTATTTTATCAGAGTCCACTGGGTACAGCTGTGGAGCTCATTTCCTGTCATAATGTCACAAACTAAAACATATATAGAATGCATTCAGTGAACAATGTGAATTTAATATATGTAACACCGTTGTAAATGCGAGCAGGGCTGTCGTTTTAGTTCACATTCATTTGAGCTGAAGTGGTTCAGACTAGTTTTACACTAACACAATAACCTACAAACTAGGACAACGCCAACATGTTCTACTTGTTTAGTGCAAAAACAAAACAGTGAAGTAAAAAATAAAGTTGAACAACCTATCCAAACAAAATTAAATAACTATTATTATTAAATAACTAAAATAATGTCAAAATTAAAATATTTACATTAACAACCTATCCAAACAAAAAAGAAAATAAGAGAAATTTGTGTCACAACTGAACAGGCGACCCGAATGCAGAGACACGAGACCGAACAACTGAGTACAGGGAAACAGTTTATTACAAAAAGTAACAAATGAAAAAACAATAATTGATCAGGTCCGGATGGGTTCTAGTCTGAGTCCTCGGTCCGGATCACCAACCGAATGTCCAATGCTCACGTTAGATCTCAGGTCAAAGCACAAACACAGACAGAGATTACGGAACGAATCGAAACACAAAACAAACAAAGTAACAACAGAAAGAGGAACAAAATACCATGAATCAGAAACAACATCAAAAACTAGGAAAAAAGTTGAGGAAGGGCAAAGGTACCAAAAGAGAAGAGGCAGATCCAAAGTCCGAAGGCAGTCCAAAGTTCTATGTGCAGGGTTCTGGCAGAGAGGAGGTCGGTTTTCGGGTCGAAACAGGTCATAGATGGGAGTCAAGCAGAGAGATCGCTGGATTATCACGCAGGACAAACTGGGATGCACTGGCAACAGGACTGACGAAAGACAGGACTTATATACACAGGAGGGGAGGAGGAACACAAGACACAGGTGAGAGACATAAGGGATAATTAGGGGAAAAGACACAGGTGGAGAGAAACGGGGAACAGGAAATAAAGACACACAACATGACACATGAGGGAATTGCCAAAATAAAACAGGAAGACAGGACAATAACGAGACAAACATGACAATTTGTTCAGAAAAATAAATACAATTTTAACAATATTGTGCTTCAGTTGATCATTTCTACATGTTTGTTACAGATCAGATCTACAACACCAAACATTTAGTAACAGTAGAATATTGGTAAAATCCATATTTAAAAAGCCAAGTGGCCTCTGTGTGTGTGTTTGTGTGCGTGTGTGTGCATGTGTGTGTGTGTGTGTGTGTGTGTATGTGTGCGCGTATGTGTTTATGTCAATATTTTTTTTCCCACTAAAACAAAGAGACAAATTTGGAGTTGTCATTAGTTATAGGTGTGTAGGTCTGTATGTGGTCTACAGGTACTAACATAATGATGAAGTAATGGTACTAATGTAATGATGAAGTAATGGTACTAATGTAATGATGAAGTAATGGTACTAATATAATGATGAAGTAATGTTACTAATGTGATGATGAAGTAATGGTACTAATATAATGATGAAGTAATGGTACTAATGTAATGATGAAATATTGGCACTAATGTGATGATGAAGTAATGGTACTAATGATGAAGTAATGGTACTAATATAATGATGAAGTAATGGTACTAATGTAATGATGAAATATTGGCACCAATGTAATGATGAAGTAATGGCACTAATGATGAAGTAATGGTACTAATGTGACGATGGAGTAATGTTACTAATGTAACGATGAAGTAATGTTACTAATGTAACGATGAAGTAATGGTACTAATGTAACGATGAAGTAATGGTACTAATGTAATAATGAAGTAATGGTACTAATATAACAATGAAGTAATGGTACTAATGTAATAATGAAGTAATGGTACTAATATAACGATGAAGTAATGGTACTAATGTAATAATGAAGTAATGGTACTAATGAAATGATGAAGTAATGGTACTAATATAATGATGAAGTAATGGTACTAATGTAACGATTAAATATTGGCACTAATGTAATGATGAAGTAATGGCACTAATGATGAAGTAATGGTACTAATGTGACGATGAAGTAATGGTACTAATGTAACGATGAAGTAATGGTACTAATGTAATAATTAAGTAATGGTACTAATATAACAATGAAGTAATGGTACTAATGTAATAATGAAGTAATGGTACTAATATAACGATGAAGTAATGGTACTAATGTAATAATGAAGTAATGGTACTAAT
>JAPSES010000236.1:13599199-13609871 GCA_029822895.1 Maxillicosta whitleyi
CCCCCCCCCCCCCCCCCCCCCCACACACACACACACACACACAAAAAGAACATATTTCCATACAAATGTGCTCGCATGATTTCATAATCACTGCAAATTTCCCAAACAAAGTTGAAAAATATTACATTGTATCTTGACACAGGTAGTTATGTAATATGCAACGGCATGAGCTCACGTGTCCACAGAAGGTAAATGAACAGAGAACCTCAGAAAAAAACCTGCAACATGATGGAAAATGCATGATTGAAAAAAATGTGCCAACAAAGACGGATCAAACCCGGACCTGATGTACATGAAAACACCTTGGTACTATTTTACCCCCCATGCAATATTGGAACATCAGACAAAATCAACATGAGACACTTGAAAGTGGTTTGTGCTGCAGCAACAATACTGTTCTATGAACATACAGGCTCTGGTAGCCTTGAAACAGATGGTCTGTTGTACCTCACTGATGAAGCAGTTATTGTGTTTTTGACACTTGTGACTCAGGAATGTTAAAGCCATGTTTGAGCCATGATTAGAAAATAAACAGAACCAGCCCTTTGTACGTTTGCTTATCATGGGATGGAATTGGACAGTTTTCATTTAGTCATAGCCTAATAAGAACAGGGAGGGGGACAAAAATCTGCTTTGTTTTTGTTTCATTGAACTTTGTGGGTTTTATTTGCAGATTCCCACAATTTCACAACATAAAAAACCTGCACTTTCCATCACATTATCAAACATTTTTACCCACATCTTTCTGGAGACACTGATAATGTCACAACTGAACAAGTGAGTTTAGGTGGAGCTTACTAATTCCCACTCTTACAACACTCACTGATGCCCTGCAGATCCAGGGATTCATTTTGAGTCTTGGCTAAAATCTTTTTGCAAACTTTTCAGAATTGTAAAAAAAAAAAAGTGTGAAATTTGAAAAGAATCCAGTCAATAGTGTTTGAGAAATAGATTGAACAAGCAAGTGGGACTTACTTCCCCTCCCTGTGGTGTGTGTGTGTGGGGGGGGTAATAAGATGCTACTAAGTCACAATTACACGAGTGTACAGAGGGTTTAAGGTTATGAGGCAGACGCACGATGACGTCTAGGTTTAACCCACTTGTGTGCATTTACTCTTAGACCCTCAGTCGTATCTGTGTGCAAATCCACTCCAGCTTTTACAGGTTTTGAATGGTTTACTTAACATTTGTTCATATTAAAAAAAAAAAAAAAAAACACTTGCTAATGTTTTTACCTGTAGATTGCAGTTGTTGACACAGACTCTCCACAGTGACCCTGACCCATGTGAGTTCATCAGATCTGGATGAATCATGGTTCTGATGCAGGGTCATGGTCTCCTGAACCCTTATCCTTTACACAGTGGAAACCTCCTGAATCATTTACACTTCTTCTGTGAACCCATCTGACTGTTCACTGGCCCATCTTTGCTCTCAGAGGATTAAAACTGTCCTGGATGGTGCTTTTGGACCAAACCGTGTTTCGTCTCCTGTTTGCGTCAGTGTTAAATGACATTATTTTACATTTTAAGTTAGAAGTTTAGCTCAGAGCAGCTGAAATACGTTGTGTTCCTACTGTGTTCTCCCAAATACAGTCTGTTTTCAGGGCCTTTTGTTTCCATTCCCTCAGTTGCTGGCCTTAGATAAAAGCATACACACCTTAGCAACACTTTAGAAAAACAACCACCACCCAATGTGCAAACGCAGGCCGCAGCTGCCACTCAGGTCCAACGGGCCCCGGCTCTGGTGGAAACCTGCTCCAGCACTGAGGGGCCCCCCCCACGGAGCCATGAATACTTTACAGATATTGACTGCTTAGTAGGATAAGGATCAGAAGAGCAGCACTCCCAAACACACAGCTGATCCATGGCTGTGTGGAGCGTCAACCTTTGAGTCTAAAGCCCAGTTCAGACTGAACACAGACGTAAAGCTGTCCCATCACCTGACCTTCAGCTCAAACTGCCTGTGTCTGCTTTACTATGTACTTTTATCAACACTGAACTCACTTTAGTTTTGCACATTTTTGTTGGTCCTCATATGTGATGGAGTATGTTGTGTGTGTGTGTGTCTGCAGGCGTCCTGGCTGGCCACGATAACCGGGTGAGCTGCTTGGGCGTGACCGATGACGGCATGGCAGTGGCGACAGGGTCCTGGGACAGCTTCCTCAAGATCTGGAACTAGAGTCTGAAGGTAAAGTATCAGGGTACATTCTGTTCATGTCAATCCCATCAGCCCAATCCCAATTCACCCCTTACCCCTCCCCCCCGGCGCTTACACTTGGCACTACCTGTTGAAACGGAGCTGCATGGGGTAGTGGTGTAAACATTCCCTGATGAATTAGGACGACCCTTCCAGACCTGTTACATCATCAGCGGTCATAGTAACGGAGGTGACAGAACTCCCTATGCCGTCAGCAGCTGGAACCGTCTGTTCCGTGGGCTTTGGGCATCTGTGTACAACTATCAACTACAAACGACACGTATATGACACACTGAAATGGCATTAAACAGATGATCACATGATTACATTATTGACAAAGAAAATCCATACATTTCTGTGTTTGTTTCGTCACAGCGCTGCACTTTTTTGCTGCGTTTACCTCCATGTTTCCTGTGATTTGAACAGAATTCTGGGAGCGTTCTCACACCCCTCTGTTTGTAGTGTGGTCTGGAAAAATCTCAGCTTTGAGTCAAACAGCCGCTCCCCTCTGACTCAAAAAGAGTCAGGATACCCCGACTCCTTCACGTGCACACGCAAAATGGAGGGGGAGGGGCTAAGGGGTGAGTTGGGATTGGTCCGTTGTCTTTACATTCACTAAAGACACACACGGGCAGAACAACCTCTGACACAGACGTTGACTGAGTCTGAAGGAATAAAAGATGGTGTGAGGTTGGTCCTCATCCAGACATTCTGATAAAATGTCACCCGTTCAGTTTTCTGAAGGTTTCAGCCTCAACAGCCACAGGAAAACTGACGTCACACTCCAGAAATGGAAGAGAGTCTGATTTTCTGTGCTTTGGTCTTTTCATGTTCAATAGACATTAGGGGACATCTTTAAACTATACCGCAGGTGTCAAACATGTGGCCCAGGGGCCAAATCCGGCCCACCAAGGGACCCGATCTGGCCCCTGGGATGAATTTGTGAAATGCAAAAATGTATTAACAATAATTTTAGTTCAGGTTCCACATTGAGACCAATTCAGTGTCATAATAACCTATAGATAATCACCAATCCAAATTTGTGTCTTTGTAAAATGTAAACGTTTTCATGTATTTAGACTAAAACAAAGTATAATTTTGCACAAAAAAAATCTGAATAACCTGAAAAGTCTTAAAAGAAGTATGTGTGATTTTAATAATATTCCACCTGTTACTAAATATTTTATGTATCTGTCAATCCAATGTGATCTGTGAGTTATAATGATAAACTAAAGCATAATAGTGATTATAGTGTTAATATTATTCACATTGTTTGAAAGGATAATGTGTACATTTAAACATTTTCATCAGGTCATTTTACTTTTTCACTGTAAAATATAAAGTTTAGAGTTGACATTATTTATATATTATTCTGTCATTATTTTTACTTTTTTCGGCCCTCCACACATCAGATGTAGCTGAATGTGGCCCCTGAACTAAAATGAGTTTGACCCCCCTGGACTATACTGTCCACATGTTTGTGTGGAGTTTGGATCTGGGTGCACATTTGGAAGTGGAGTGAACACCACCCACTGCATGAACACATACTTTAAACATTATAATATGACATGATGTCTGACTGGGACTAAACTGTGAAGTGTATCTGTGGTGTGGTGGTGTCAGTTTGACAGTTTGCCCGATACCTGGTACCACCAGATCAGTCCCACACAGTCCCACATAGAAGGCCTGCATTAGTACTGGCAGCAGTGGGGCTCTAATGGGACATGGACCTGCTCCTCTAATGACGTTACCAGTGTTAGAAAATGACATGCAGCACACGGTTACATCCAACATAATGACGCTGTTCATTTCATTAGTTTAATTTGAGTTGTCTGTTTTTTTTTTAAGACAGCACAGGAAGAATAAATGAAGTGAAAATAACATTTGTAACGTAACAGTTTTGTTGCTCTGCTTTGTGGTGGAGCATTGCACTAAATTAATTTAAGGGAATATCTACTGCCACAGTACTGTGGCACCAAATATGGGCGTGCCTGTTCCCACAGAGCCAATCAGATGTTTTTATTTGACACACCACTGTATGGAAACGATGATGTCATTGTACCATGTGACCAGAAGAAAAAAACACTGGATGTAACAACAAAAACAACAGTTGATTAGAGTTTTGTTTGTGCTGCAGGCACTGCTAAGTTTCTTAGCATGAGTACAACCAAACCTGCTGCCTTCTGTTTATGCATGTACTCACACTGAAGGAGAACCTCCTGCACATGCTCAGTGCGTTCTTCTGTGGTTTTCATGTATCCTGCCTTAGGCTCTGTCTGTCTGTGTACAGCGCCACCTACAGGTGGACATAATGTCCCACTGTTTAACCCAGTTTGAAGGTTTGCACCTCGACACTAAACTGGTAGAATCAAATGATTCATTACCTGGTCCACTGTCCTAGTCCTGGACCTGGTCCTGGACCTGGACAGGCCCGTGTGTGATGGTTGTGTCCACAGTAGTGTCCACAGGGGGACAGGTTAGCAGGTTACACAGGACAAAGGTAGTCCCACAGGACTGAGGACACTCGTCCCACACACACACATCAGTAGGACCATCTGTCCTCCTGTGGATCTGTGGGTTCTGCTCAGACAGGTGGATGTTGCGTTTACTGCCACCTGCTGGTGGACCAGGAAGGTGCAGCGTGTCAGGAGTTGAACTACTTTGATCACACCAGTCTGTTGAGTTTCTCAGTTAATTGTTACGATGTTGGTTTTGCCTGAAACGTCCAGTATGTGTTCTGTAAATGAAAACAGTCATGGAGGAAGAACCTCACAAACCTGCACTGACACAATAAGACAAAAGCCAATACTTAGGATTGTTCATTTATAGTTGATGACACTAAACCACTCAAAGGTCTGAATGCATTCAGGGGTGTCAAACATGTGGCCCGTGGACCAAAACTGGACCGCCAAGGGTCCAGTCCAGCCTGGGCAGGAGTCTATAGAATACAAGAATGACACAGAAGATATTAACCATAAAGGATGTTAAAAGTGGATCAGACCAGGAAAACACCACCATAACAACCTTTGTTTTAGTGTAAAAAAAAAAAAAAAAAAAAAAAGTTCAATAAATTATACAAAAATATTTACATTTACAGACTAGTCAGTCTTTTACAAAAACTTAAAAAAACCTGAACAACTTGAAGTGTCTTAATAGAAGGAAGTGGAATTTTAATGTTTTATGTATTTTTAGACGCACTGTGATCTGTACGTTGTGATGCACACGTATAAATTAAAACTAAACTATGTTGTTGAAATCACACTTATTTTTCTAAATGTCCAGGTTCATATTTGATCATGTTACGTTCAAGTACAGTTCGTAGACATAAACGTTATAACTTTTTTCTTTAAAAACACAGAAAACTTGAGGGATGACATTATTTCTAAGGTTTTCTCCTGTTCTTTATATTATTGGACCGGTCCGGCCCACTTCAGATCACATGTGGGTCCTGATGGAACCGGGTTTGGACCGCTGGGATGTCCAGTGCATTGAACCTGATGTGACCTTTTGACCCCGCTGAGAACTAACCCCTGTTCTTCTGTGTGTTCTGTTCCTTCCAGATGGCATCCGGACTCCAAAGTTGAGTGGAAGACCATTCCAACATCACAATGTTCAATTTTATTGCATATCCAATCTTTTTTCCAAACACCATGATACTGACTCCAGACACCCCAAAAACTATCAAGGGCAAAAATTCTCTCTCTCTACTCTCTCTCTCCTTCTCATTTAAAAGAGCACAATTGTCTGTCACTCATTCAGCTACAAAAGAACACACACACACACACACACAGCTGGAGGATTGGTAGTGGGTTGCAGACGGATGGGATCGGATCGGAGGGGTAAACTGTGCATTCCTCCCATGACCATGGTCTGGTTATTGTAGTAAGTGAAAATCCAAACACCCCGCCATCGCCGCTGTCGCGAAAAAACCCGCCACGCGTCCTCATCCCACAGCGGTCCGAGCGAAGCTTCGTACACAACTGCGATCGAACTCTAGGTTTCGGCCATGTTATTATTATTATTATTATTAATATTATTATTTTTCCATTTCTTCTCCTTTTCGTTCAAGAGAAGTAGACGAGTAAACTGTTTCAAAACAAGGATCAAAGCTTTGTTTTATTTCCTAGTCTTTACACATTTTAGAGAATAATGTTTTTAAAAATGAGAAGTCAGAAAGAAAGCTCCAGATCACATCACCACGCTTTTGTTTTCTTTAGTTTTTTCTTGAAAGAATCCAGCTTTATTTCCCCACTGGAGAACAAACACGAGAGAATTCAACAGGGAGTCCTCAAAGCCACTTATGGCCCTTCTGTATATTTAGTCCCATGATACTTTTACTGTTTTTCTTTTTTCCAGTGTAGTCCACAAAAATCTTTGTTTGCACAAAAATTAAACTTTGCATATATAGAATAATGTCTAAAGAAAAAAGTTAACTAACCAAGCACATGCTGTTTATGATAATGAATGCTCGTTTTTAAAACGAAAAACAACAAAAAAAAAAACGACCATTTTAACCATTCTCACACCTTTTTGTCTGGCGACAGTGTAGAATAAATAAATGAAGATTAACCCATCGGATCATAATCCAGCCCGTCCCCTTTTTTATTCTGCTTTGGTCTTTTCTTTTCTTTCGTTTCCTTTGACTTTGGTTGGGTTTCCCTGGTTTGTGGGACCGGTGGTGTGATTGGGTCGGGGAAGGGAGTACCTCCACTTTCAGCCCGGTTCCAATCCCGGACTGTTCTGATTTTTTTTTTTTTCTTTCTCTCTCTCTCTCTTTTAAACAGAGGTGCCCATTCCGTGCTTGGAAATGCAGTTACTACTCTGTGAATGACATGTTGTATAAATCAATGTTTGAAAATAATGATATTGAAACTTTTTAAGTTAAAAATGAAAAAAAAAAAGATTTTGGTTGTCTGCCATGGGTGGGTTATCTCTTAGAATCGCATGCTGTAGAATTGCTTAAAAAGGTGCATATGGAATTAAGTCCTTTGATGTTTTTCTTTAAGAAAATAACCTGTTGAATATATCATAAATACAATGGTATTTATATTTTTCTTTTCTCTTTTTGTTTTGTTTTTGTTTGGTTTTCCTTCTTTTTGTTCTCGCTACTCCGTGCATACAGAATTCAACTAAAAAGCTATGCACTCGAGAAGCAAAACCCTGCGACATGAAAACGGTTACTCGGTCCATACTTGGGAGGGATTCCACAAATTAACAAGTCAATGTTTTAAAAATTGTACACATGCATAAACGTACATTCATCCACCTGAAACATGACACACACGATCTCAAACGGAACAAATAAAAATTTTCATTCCTTCTGTAGCAAAACAAAATTCCACTTACGAAGAAAAAACATTTTATAACAGGTTTTTTTCGGTCCTTTAATAAAAAATGAAAAAAAAAAAATCTTGCAGCATCTGAATGGCAGAACTTTCTGTTGTTCCTTCTCCTTGTAAACAGAGACGCTCTTTCTTTAGCAGTAGTGACATTTTTTCCATTCTGTTTTTTCTCTGCGACATTCTGTACAAAAAAAAAATGTGCTGTAATTGTGCGTTAGGCCTGGAGTTGGCAAAAAATAAAATGAAATAAAAAATATTAAAAATTAATTAAATTCCCTTTCCTTTTCTCTCTTTCTCCATCAAATAACTGTAGAGCTCTGCACCCCCACTGTTCCCTTTTCACCTTTTGTATTTAATTTTAAAGTCAGTCAGTGTACAACCGAAAGCTGGATGCAAGATAGAAACTATATTAAAATGTACTGTTATTTAAGATGTAATAAAAAGCAGTTTGAGATGACCTACTGTGTTGAGTGTGATTCACTTAGAGCGGTTTCCACTGAAGCTAGAATGTTGCAGACTGTTTGGTTTCCTTGTAATTATGTTCAAGTCAAATAAACAATTTCTTATCCACTGTTGAATCGGCCTGGCTTCTCTGTCCACACACACACACACAGGCCCGTTTATGTACCAGAACCCAAGGGCCCACTCCGGCCTGTGGGAGGAATAGGGCGGAGTTTATCCCACGGTGGGCGGTTCCTTTGAACCCAGGGTTGGTGCAGATGTGTGGAATTCTGTTCGAGTGCTTAGAACTATAACCGATGTGATTTTATTTATTTATATTAAGTCCAACCACAGCTGCGTACAGACAGGGTATGTTTAGAACAAGTGGTGGCAGGCACAAGCCCCGCCCCTTGGGGGTGGGATGGGGGTTCAGGAAGCAACCATCATCTGGTAAGTGTTTTTTTTTTTTACCAACCATTATGAAAATATTAAATAATGATCCGGTTAATGTGTGCTGTGATTGGATAATTACATAGTGCTGCTAATTATTTTTTGTCCAATTTTATTTATTTTATTTGTTTGTTATGTCTGTCTCTTGATTGTATGTTTGAAAAACTTAAAATTACATTCATCAAAAAAAAAAAAAGACAGGCCAAAAAATTATCCACTATAAGAAAAATAGAACAGCTCAAAAAATTATCCACCATATCCAAAAAAAACAAAACAGAACAGGCCAAAAAATTACCCACTACAAGAAAAAAGAACAGTTTAATAAATTATCGACTACTATAAAAAGAACAGTTTAATAAATTACCCACTATAAAAAAAACAACAGTTAAATAAATTACTCACTATAAGAAAAAAGAACAGTTTGATAAATCATCCACTATAAGAAAAAAGAACATTTTAATAAATTATACACTATAAGAAAAAATAAGTTTAATAAATTATCCACTATAAGAAAAAAGAACAGTTTAATACTTATCCACTATAATAAATCTTAATCCTGGTTCTAACTTCTTCAGGATCAGCAGTAAAAGTTCTCTTTTGTTCTTTTGTGGTGTTGGTTCCCTCTGCTGGATGAACAGGAGAACTGCAGTAACTGAGATGAACAATAACCAGAACAAATAAAAGATAAAACGATTTCTGTCGTCACTTCCACATTATTTTTTGTTGCTTCTCCAGAGTGATTTCACTTCATTTACTAAAATATTTTCCTCTGCATTTTCCTAAAGTAATTTACTGATTATTTACACATGAACTCAGAGTAAATTCAAAGTTATTGGATCAAATCTGGAGGGGAAAAAAAGTAAATGTGTCATTTTCACTCAAATCTGTCAAAATCTGAACATAAACCCAGTGTGTGCATCCACTGGTTCTGATGATGACTGTTCATTGTACTAATTTTATTTATTTATTATTCATTTTTGTTCATTTTATGGATCACTTTGACTGTTTTTTTTTTTTTTTTTTTTTTGGTAATTTTCTTAGTTAATAAATATGTTTTGCTAATTTTTTTCCACTTTTTTTTCACTTTTGTCATAATCTGAACATGAACCCAGTGTATCCATCCACTGTCCCTGATCCAGCTCCATGTGTTTTACAGGTTATTTATTTATTTATTTATTTATTAGGGACAGTGCATAATGAACATTTACAACAGTTAACACCATAAATATGCCACTGACAGAAATTCTTTCCAGATGTGCATATCTGGTTTCAAAATAAACTTAGGGATTATAACAATTTACAATTCAACATATCATGTTATATAAAACTCACCTGAACAGATACATCACTTTTGATTTACATTCTTCTCATTCTGTGTAAATACCACATACACAAAAAATAAATGGAAAAACTAACAAACTCTTAAGTTTAATCTTAAAAACCAACTAAAAATATTTGACTCTTTGAATCTTTTAAGGAACCAACATCCAGCTGTGGAAACAATGTGTGAAGCTGATCAAATCTTTTTTTTTTCTCTCTCTCTCCATGTTTTTTTCATTATGAATATTAGATTTTTATTTGAATACCTTCAGTTTTTTATGCGGGTGTATGTAGTGCCTTCCCCTTTCCTGTTTTCTCTACGAGAAAAGGTATTTTTCGCAATAATGATAATAATCCGATAACAATAATAGTCCGAGGTTTGGTCACGTTGTGTGATATGACGTCATCGCAGACGGAGCCTGTGATTGGCCGGTGAGTATCAGGAAACGGTGATCTGACTGTTGACAGCTCTGCTCTGAAGTAACATGGTGTCACGTACTTATCTAATGAAACAATGACAAGGCTCTGAATCCACGGCAGTCTGCTGAGGTCCAGCCCTTTGTCCACCGTTCTAAAAGGTACTGACACACTTACATTCTATTGTATGAAGCCTGTGGCACAATGCGCCCACTTAACTAGTAGCTCGAGCTAAGCTAAGTGGCTAAACATTAGCTCGTGTTCTGTCCGTTTTAGTGTAGTTTTGGAGCAGCTGTAGGGTCCGAGTCTGCCGAACACAGGCTTAATGATTAACAAACAGCTGGAGAACAAATGGGACAGAACACACATGTCCTGAAGCTTTCAGGTAGAACAGGAGCAGCTTCAGCTAGCTGTAGCTTCACTGAAGTAGTTTATGTGTGTGTGGAAGTCAGACTGATGAGACCTACTGTAGTTATTTTACTGTAGTTATTTTACTGTAGTTATTT
>JAPSES010000236.1:13614851-13636244 GCA_029822895.1 Maxillicosta whitleyi
CGTTTGTGTCTTTAAGGGTTAAAGGTGGACGTTTGTGTGTTTAAGGGTTAAAGGTGGACGTTTGTGTCTTTAAGGGTGATATATCCTTTCTATTACTATTTTACTTATTTCATCAAAGGATTACTTCATTAACATTAACATTCTAACAAATGTTTTTTGGTTTCATGCATATTTGAATAATCTTGATAGAATATTGTTAATCTTTATTTATAGGAACATAATTATACTTATATTCTGACCAAAAACAGTGACATCATTTAGAAGTCTTCACTGCACGAACAGCATTGTTTAATATTTCTGGGTTATTTGTTCTTCTTAGGTCTGTAAATAATTAAACATGTTTTTAGTTATATCAACATTATAGAAAAGTCTAAACCACAGGTGTCAAACATGCGGCCTGTGGACCAAAACTGGCCCACCAATAACATACTGTCATAAATACCTATAAATAATGACAACTGCTACATTTTCTCTTTGTTTTTTGTGCAAAAACAAGAAAAATGACATGAAAATGCTCATATTATATAAGCTTCCCTTTCACAAAAATGTGAATAACATGAACAAATATGATCAACCTCAAATGTCTGAGGTGAACTAAGTGCATTTTTACTAATATTCTGCCTTTACCTACATGTTTGATGTATTTGTAGATTTACTGTAATCTGGAAGTCAATGAGAAGCTGACGTTTTGAATCTATTCTTGTATTTTACTGTTATTATTTATTTGTTCCACTGTAGTTGTTTTAAAGTGCTTTATAAATAAAGTTATATTGGAAATGGCACCTGTTTTTGTAAATAAGTTGTTCATGTTATTCACATGTTTAAAGGGTCGTTTGTTGACGTAAACATTTTCATCACAATTTTACTTTTTTCACTGTAAAATATCGGTAAAAGTTTGTTGCTGACATTATTTCTATATCCCTGTGTTATTCTTTTACTGGTCCGGCCTGCGTCAGACCATGTAGGCCCCTGAACTAAAGTGAGTTAAACAGACCTGGTGTGAACCCCGCCCCCTCGCTGGGCTGTGATTGGTCCTCCTGCCTGAATGACATGTGTGTTCATTCTATAAACGTCAGTACTTCTTCTCTTTTGCAGAGGAGCAGCAGCGTCTGCCCAGCGGCGAGGCCGTCCTGAACACGGTGCTGGTGCGTCTGGGGGGTTTGATGGTCCTGATGCTGACGGTGGGGCGCTGGGCTGATGTGCTCCACATTCTGATGTGCTTCCTGGGCGAGGCCAGCTGTCTCATCCCCACCAGGGATTTACTGGATGCGGCGTCCTCACAGGTCAGCCCGTCTCCCTGGAAGATGTGCACGGGGCCGACAGCAACTTTCTGTGGCCTTTGGGATCCGAAACTGGGTCAGAATATGAAAGTGTTCATTAGGCTGGGTCCCAGGATGAGGCCCAACGCGTCCAACTCGTATCCCAGGTGGAGGAGGTTTAAGACCCCCCAAGACAGATTGAGGTCAAAGTATTCTTTGATTCTAAATACTGAGCCTACTTTCTCTGTGTCTCAGCTGAAGTAAATATTTTAGGTTTATTCAGTCATCATCCATAACAGAAAATACAAACAATGAGGCTGATTTTACATTTAAACGCCTACAGTCGGATTATTCACATCTAAATCACTTTCATTCCACACGTCAATTATCATTCCTGCTTGTTTCCCTGGAAAACATCTTTACAAACCAATGTTTTGAAAATGATTAATGAATGAAACACATTTCAGTGTATATTTGTATCATTCCATAATTTAACCTCAATAACAGAAGTACATCTTTTTGTACACATACAAACACCTCTGAAATCACACCTGATGTCACGGATCAAAAAGAACTTTTAAATGAAAAGTTTTGAGTTGAAACTTTTTAAAAATGATAGAAATGTGTTACAGCTGTATTTATTGGCCGTCACATTCACATAACACAGAAGTACCTTGGAAAGAGGTTCTTAACCTGAGCTTTTTTCTGGTTAAATAAAGGTTAAAATGAAGGAAGAAAATGAGCAGCACTTACACTTAAAGCTGTGGAACCTTAGTATGGAACGTTTAATTCACATTGTGTTTAATCTCTTGTCCTTGTTCACTTCACATGTGCCATGTACTTTTTTTTTTTTTTTTTGCATAGGATGAAGAGGACGACCCGCAAATTGTTAAAAGAGAACATCAACAAAGACCACGGCGGAGGGAAGACAAGGGGCAGTGGAGATGAGCACTATGAGCTGATTAAAAGCCTCAGGCCACATGTCCACCCACTGGGACAGGACACTTCAGGAGCTTCATCAATACTTAATGCTTTTATACTTAGAATGTAATATTTTTTTTCCAATAAATATTTAATGAAGCATGAGAAGCAGTAGTCTGGGAATTCCAACTTATTACACACCTCACCTTTCTATTAAACTATTCAAGACGTTTTTAATGTCTATAATATGAGACTCATATGATCAACTGTACATTACATTCTTCCATCATTTCCACTTCGTCTAACACAACATAACCCATAAACCACAGTACTACAGTCCTGGACGTTATCAGGGGATTCAGCAGGCAGTGCACTGAACTGCACTTCACACTTTAGATCAAACTCTTTTTTTTATTTCAGGTTCCACGTCCTCTTGATATGATCTAAAGTGGGCTGGACCAGTAAGAAAATAATAGCGAAACAGGTCCAATTACATTATGAAAATGTATTACTTCTACAAAGTTTCCTTAAAAATCTGAATAACATAAACAATTTGAAATATATTAATAACAAGTGCAAATTTAACAATATTTTACCTGAGTTTATTATTTGAAAAGGTGCCTTAACAACATGCATATAATTATACACAAAACATTTAATAACAGGCAGAATATTGGCAAAACCATTTAATTCTAAGACACTTGAGGTCATTATTTATTCAGGTTATTCACATTTTTTTGAAAAGGGTATGTTGCTAATGTAAACATTTTCATGTTTTTTTACACGAAAACAAAGAGAAAATTCACAGTTGTTATTATTTCGAGATTATTATGATTGGATCGTACTGGTCTGTATGTGGAACCTGAACTAAAATGATTGTTTTCTTTCTTGTAATTTTTCCATTTCACAAAATTCATCCCACGGTGTCGGCCCACGGACCCTATGTTTGACACCCATGTTTTAGTATGCAGACCTTCAGTCTGATGGTAAATGACAAGATGGGGGTGAAACATGCTAAAGCCCCGTACCTGAAGTACACTATTTATTGGTTTTAATTTGACATTTTTCTTTTTAACCTTTTAAACCATACACCCACACAATACACCCTAAGCATAAACTATTTGCATTCAAGAATAAAACACAAATACGACCCTGAAGCCAACTGGAAGACGTCAGACTTTACACACAGCTCACGTCTAAATTTTAGATAATTCAGTAAAGTAGCTTAGAAATGTACGAACACAGAAAACAAACCCTGAACGCATCAAACCCATTCGCCTGGCAGTGTGCCCTAAACACAGCACAGCATTAGTTCCATCACAAACAGATTATGCAATAAGTTTGTAAATGTATACAACACGTTTTGTATCAAAGGGTTTAACCACTAAGGTTTATGTGAAATTTAAGGTTCCCTTTTGTCGTGGCTCTCTGGAGACGCCTGCGAAGAAAAGCCAAAATGGCTGACGACAAGCTCGTTTTTATAAAGTCACACAAAATGGCGTTAGACAAAGAAAAGGCGAGGTAATTTGGTTTTGTAACGACCACAGTGCGGTCGAATCTCTTTGGAATAATGCTTCAAACAGTCGTTATTCCGCATTAATGGACACCGTCTACACAAAGGCACGAAGGTCTCACTTTTAAAAGCCAAGAAACTTTATTAAAGGTTGGTGTTTGCGGCACCCTTCCACACAGTAACATTACATAAAAACCTTCCTTCTTCTAACAATTTTCACGCTCTTTGACAAACTCATGAAATTACATCCATGTTTTGACGCTGGTTTTATGCTCATTGAATAGGGTCTACATTTATTCTGTGCTGAGGACCGGCACCAGTATATTCCATGAGGCTTTTTAATGCCAGTCCCGTCATTCCGTGTCAAAAAGCCGTGTGGCACTAGTGTGGGCTACATGCGCCTCACGGTCCCGTTTCCACGATAATCCAGGGTTGAGAATCACTGAAGAGGAAATTTTGATTTGGTGTATAGTCGTTCCACCAAAATAGGAAATTGTACTCCCATGAGTTTATTAGATTTTTAACTGAATATAATTCCACATCGGGAAGGACTCGGTAGACACGAGGAGGATATTCTCCACGAGCGCCCGACTTCAGTGAAAATGATCACTGGTATGACTGAACGCCTGTCACTTCCTCTGGAGCTTTCTAGACTTTTCTTTTCTCACTCAGTACACCGTGCGCATGCGCAAACTGTTATGCTGGTCCCCGTCGCATTCTGACGCATGCGTATTGTTTATCTTTCGTATGCATGCTTAATATAGTAACAAAGGCAGAATAATGCCCTAGCGTAGTAACAGGCATATGTTCTTAACATGATGTGTGCTGCGTCCTTTAATGTGTTTTTAACGGTGGAGAACCAGCACACTTTTAAACCAGATTTAAACTTAATTTAAATACCTTATAATATTTGGTAAGATCTCAAATTATTTTCTAATTTAAGCTCCAGACAGGTGGAATACCTCACACTTTACCTACATAAGAGAGACTGACTCCCCAGTTTAATTGGCATGTTTTAAAATTGAATATCTAACTTCAAGCAGGGTTACAGAAGTATAATTTAGTTTTAAGCGTACATGTAATGTGGTTTTATTTACCTGTCGTCAGTGCTTATCACTGCTCTGTTGGACCTTTGAACCCTGGTCCGATTGCTGGTGTTACTCATTAGCTTGGAACTGAGCTGAGAACAGGTCAAAGTCCTTGATTTAACAGTGTCCACTGCAGCCCACGACAGGCAGTACCAATACGTCAAATACACAAACAATAACCGCTATGCTTCGGTCCACTGTTTAGAAATAATAAAAAAAGGGAGACAAAAGTCAATTCAAAAAGAATTCAACAAGGTCTACAAATGTCACTGACTTTAATGTTATTGAACATTTTAAATACATTTGACAGATTTGTGTTAAAACCTACACTATGAGTCTAATATGTTTATCTGCATATGTACATTATTTATCAGTCATCATTGCTGTGCATGCTTCCTATCAACATCAGTCCTTATTACAGATTCTCCATGTCTGTTAAACTCCGCTGAAGAGAATGAAACATGATATTCTCTTTCATGTGTTGTTTTGAAGATGACAGTGTAGAGTCCTCAGTCTCTCATGCTGTCCCCACGCTGGGTTGAGATCTGGCACCTGTAACCATCACAGGAAATAATTCAGTGGATTTTCACACTCACCAGAGGCCATCATGATTGACAAGATTATGGCTGCAACTTGTCACCTTCTATTCCTACTATTTCAATAGAAACAAGCGAGTCACAAATGAACTCCACCATCACTGCAGCATTATGATTGGCTGACAGGAAATTAGAAATTGAGATTCATTTGGGGTATTTTACATGAAACCACAGAATGTTACTTGGCTAAATATCAAAGGTTGGTGATGACCCTAGAAAATATCTTACACACACACACACACACACACACACACACACACACTGAAGATAAATGTTAACTTCTTGGTGTAGGTATAAAAATATTTTTTTAAATGCTCCCTCATGGGGGTTGTTGTATTTCATATTATGGGGTAAAATAAAACCAAAAGTCACCGGGCTGAGTACTTCATAGTTTCACGGTCAAACCAGGAGGTCAGAATTAAAGTCTTTTAACTCAGTCAAACACTGTCTTACTTTGTTACAACAGTGAATTCCCAGATCCACCCCATTTTATGGACCTGTCTGGACTATGCCATAGTCCTCCATATAGTTTAATCTCTATCGGTGCAACAGTTGACAGACAGTCAAATAAACATTAATTAAAAGGTAGGATGTAATCATTAACAGTCAGGCTCGTCTACACTCCCACGTGTTGATGGTTCAAGGTTTTTCTTTTCTTTATATGAAATCAGAATCAGACTCCTGTTTATTGCCATGTAAATAATCAGGGTTCACTTTATTAGGAGTTTATTTCAGTGGTTTATAGAACATGAAGTAAGAAGTAAGGCAAAGAAAAATGGTTTAGTCAGACATTTCATACAACTGTGTCACTTCACATTTACTGCTTGTGTGTTCTAGTTTTCATTTGAATTGGCACAATAAACTGGAAAGTCATGTTTTCGTCTACTCCATTATCAATTTTGTGAAATATCATAGCAGAAGCTTATTTCACTACAACAGACAAGATGTTCACCTGCGACAAAGACACAGCTGGTAATAATTTGGATTTATGGTGGATTATAAGTATGATTAATATACTTATTTTAACATGTGCCAGTCTAGCTGTATAAAGTGATTTTCTCACTTGACACCTCAGTTTAACTTTTCAGAAATGTAGACTCATTTCTTATTTTTGGGGTGTTTTTGCTATTTACAATGCAATAAAAAATATAATGCAATTTTTAAAAAAATATATATACAAAAATAAAATAAATGCTCAACTCTTTAGAGGTATGGGAGGATCTCAGTGTATGTCCACTATGCACTGATGGGATCCTCCTTGGAGTCAAAGCTTCTCAGATGTCAAGCACCAACATCCAACCAGGGGTTTTCTCGCGCATGCGCACTGACAGGCGACGATCTCATCGAGGGGGGAAAAAAAGAAGTTCACACACAAAGCCACGCCTGCGCGGTGTGCCTCTCATTACAAGCGAAGTTGCTGCATCTTTTTAGGAAGCTACATGCTTTCTTTCGACACCCAAAGGTCGCATGGTGTCAGGGACGCGCCTAGTCACGGGAACAGTCCGAAGCGCGTTCATGAGGTGCAAGATCGCGCTTTAACAGTGAAGAGTATCAAACAGCGTGCGGGGATCCAACGTAATGGTTTACATTGGGTCACAACGACCAGTCAATGATTTGCGCCGTGTATTTTTTTTGTCCGGCGTATATTTTGCAAACGTCTCCTATTTTGCACGGAAAGAAACTGACATAGCAAACTCATCTGTATGATCGGGGAGCAGGAGCACACAGTATGGTCCGGGAAACCAGACATTTATGGGTGGGAAATTTACCCGAAAATGTACGAGAAGAGAAAATCATTGAGCACTTCAAGCGGTGAGTACAAGCACGGATGAGCCAGTGTGTGTGTGTGTGTGTGTGTGTGTTCAACGAATGCATGCATCTGTGTCTGATGTGACACATTTTAGTGAAGTCGGGATGAAGCAGGAGGTTCCCCTGTAGCCCAGTCCTATTTGGCAGCCGTTCTGTCAGCTCTCATAAGCAACAATATTGTGCATGTGAGGAAGGGGGGGGTGGGGGGTCAGAAAAAAGACTAGCACGCGTCAGCCGCTCCGCTAACGGGCATACGTTTGACCCGTTCGGACGTGGGTCCAAACTCAGAACTTTACGGACTCTTCCACGAGCCGCACCGTCCACGCAGGTACACCGTGGGACTTTTAGGACGTGTCCCACTCCACCTGGTGCCCGAAAAGCAGCTCATTCAGTAGCACAGATGCTAACAGCTCAGAGCCCGTGTAAACAAACTTCAGCCTACCTGGAGAGCTGCTAGCACGGAACGGCTCTGCACGGAACCGGGCTGCAGCCGACAGAGCATGCAGCTTCTGTCCGTGCACATCCAAGCACCGGAGCCGGTGTTTGGACCTGAGGAAGTTTGTCAGGTGACTGTTAGACAGGTAGAATGTGCCCGTTCCCAATCCGGCGGAGTGCACCGGAGCTGCCCCCCCCCCAGCCTTTTCTCAGTCCGTCACAAGTCAGTAAAAGCTCAAAGGTGGCGAGACATGACGCCGCCATCTCCTCTGCAGCCCCCGGTCCCAAAGTGGCCGTGATTGAATAGGGTGCAGCTGTGAACGGATGCCACGCACCGGATCATTGTGTCGTTGTTGTTACCTGCGCGTGCGTCCGTTAACTGTGTTATCTGTGCGACACTAACACCGCCTTCCACCCGGTCCCCCACATCCTCCACTTTAATGACCATCTGACTAAACATACACATTCCACACATTGTAATCGGACTGCTGTTCATGTAGTGCTTTTGGACCGGACCGGGCACGTGCACCACTCTGCCCGTGCTCCTTTTGCTCTTTGTTTTCTTCCCTTGAACGCACCAACATGCAAATGGTTCGGTTTGGCTCCGGGGCTGTCTGCGCGCTCTCGCCTCTCGCTGGTCGGCTGTCAAGGAAATAGCAGCCCGCCTCTCCTTCCATATGTGCAGGAGAACAGGCTGCCGAAGAGCCTCCGAGCCAACCTATATGAGCAACGTTGCGATTTTTAATGTGTAGGCGTCGCCACAGTGGATGATGGCCATTAAATTAGCATCATAAATCATAGGCGAAGTCTGTGGAAGTGAATGTTTTGTGAAAGCCACGCGTGTCCCATCACACGGCTGTGGAACACAAACCACTGTGGATGGGATGCTTTCCACTCCGGGTTTAGAATGAAATGACACCACGCACTAGTGTGTGTGTGTGTGTGTGTGTGTGTGTGTGTGTGTGTGTGTGCGTGTGCAGCCGTGCAGAAGGCACTAGAAGGGTTTACCTTTACCTTGTATTTACATGGGTCTGTGGGGTGATGTGCGGAACCTTATGTTGGGGGGGTCTGGCTGCAGTTATTGCAGTAGCGTGGGGGGAGGGGGGCAGCCTTTTAGCATGCATCCTCCGTGAACCCAGAGGTAGTCGGAGTGTGCAGGTGCATGACAGCCCGATGTGTGATAGAAGTCATTGAAGATGGGGGACGGCAGAATGAGTAAGCAGTGTGAACAGCTTTTCTAAAATGGCGTCGGAGGCTGTTCAATGTTGGGAACTGGCATGCACTGAATTTATGGGCATCCTCCTGTCTGTGTCCGACAGCGAAAGCACATCCTGTTGGGAGGAAAACAGCACGGTACAATGCGAACGGTACTGAGCGGACTCATTTAATTAATGAGGCATTTCGTCATCAATGCAATTATTAGGACATCAGTATTTCTTTATTTCTTCAGTGAAATCTGGTTTTTCCTCCTGTTATTTTACACTCGCTCCCAAACTGCACCAAACTGCTTTGCTTCGTCAAACAGAATGAGTCCCACAGACATAATGCATAATGCATCTTGATTTTGTGAACCCACACACAGCCAATCAGGAAATGTCACGTCTCTTCCAATGCTGGCCAAACCTCATAAGTGCACACAAACACCCTCCTCCTCTGAGAGAACATGTTAATGCTGGAAAATGTTTGCATTTATCAGCATGTAGTATGTCAGTGTTTCAGATCCAGTTGCTGGGTTACTGTTGTCTTGTAAGACAGAACCACAGAGCAGTAAATGGCAGCAGCAAAGCCAACGTATCCCCCACCGCAGATGCACACTGACATAAATGCATGTGACAGGATCCATTATTTTCCTGTAAACCTCAACACAAAAAACCCTGCTTGTGTATTCAGTAATGTAACCATTTTCTTCCCCTCTTGTATTTCCTTTTTAGATATGGACGGGTGGAAAGTGTCAAGGTCCTACCTAAGCGGGGTTCAGAAGGTGGAGTTGCAGCCTTTGTGGATTTTGTGGACATTAAAAGTGCTCAGAAGGCTCATAATGCTATCAACAAGATGGGTGACAGAGACCTGCGCACTGATTACAATGAACCTGGCACGATACCTAGTGCTGCGAGGGGACTGGACGATAGTCTGTCTTTAGGCTCTCGTGGCCGGGATGTATCAGGGTTCACAAGGGCGGCAGGAGGGGCTGTGTATGGCCCCCCCACGTCGCTCCACAGCAGAGATGGACGCTATGAACGCAGACTAGACGGGTAAGTGGACAAAGTTTCTCTGAAGGCAGGGGAAGACGTGGTATCTGGTAAACAACCTCACCTCCAAGCATCTTTCCGCCATCTTTCATTTACTTGTTTGGGGTTTAAAGAGGAGAAAAAGAGTTCATGCTCAACATTTAGATCTATAGCGTTCCCCTCGGTGCTCCTGGATTCATACTCACAGGTAGACATCAAGATGTTCCCACATGAGAGCACGGTTTTACACAAAAAAAAATATCTGTCATTGAATAGTCGGTAGTGTAAATGGCTCTTTGTGAGTTTAAGCATCCGTGTGAGGTGGATGTATCATTTGCGGGAGATACGGGGGCAAAGATTGGATATCGTAAAAATTCCCAGGATTATTGGCGAGTCCTGGAGAGAGAGAGAGGAAAGAGAGAGAAAGAGGGAGGCAGAGAGAGAAAAAGAAAGGGAGGAAAAAAGAGAGAGTGGTCCAGCTTCCATCCCTGGGATTCCCATAATCTGGAGTTTCGTGCCCTGTTTGGTGGATTAATATCACCCTTTTTCTCATGTAACCAAGCAACAAGATCACACATTACATATAAGACACCATTGTCTGGATTAGTCTAATTTGGTTTCCAAATATTGTGCACACCCTATGAAGGTGTTCACGTGTCCCATGGGCTGGAGTCATGTGGATAACCTACACAGGATATGTATCTGCCACTGTTGGATTAACACTGACCAGGCACCTAAAGGATGTTCTGTAAAGATAAAGGTATGGGTTGCATTCTTGATTCTTTGTTTTTTTTTTTTGTTTTTTTTTTTCTTTTGTTGTTTTATTTGGGATTCTATCTGAGATCAGGGCATTACAGTTTGAGTGCTGGGAGACCTCTACTGGTGATACAACTCAGTAGACGTTCAAAACAAGTGAGCATTTTTTTATTTTTTTTTTCCTACCCAATTTTTTATGGAGATTAATTTTAACTTTTCAACCACTGAGACCTGCTGGGGACTAAAATGGACTATGTTTGGATCCTACAACTCAAAAGAACAGCACGTGACTGCAGACTTTTGCCACTGGAGATAACCGACCTCACGTCTGTGGATTACCTCCTGCTTTTCCCAACGTGGAACTACAACTACACCTCGGATACAATTACAAAAACAAGGAGAAGACGGTGTTTTTACCTACGGACTCCAGAACTCCTGTCTGGCTTTGGCTACTGCGGATGGGACTGCAGAATCATGAACAGACACGCATACAGCAGACACCAGCATGTTCACATGAATGTTCTTTGCCTTGGATTGACTACAACGCCGCTATGAGCAAGAACCTGGATTACCATTAAAAGACATCCTCTGTGTACTTACTCTGTTGGTCCAGAAATCCTGGGAATTGGACGACTTTGTTGCGGTGAACAGTGTGTTTTAAAGTGAACATGTAAGACTTTTTTTCTACCGTTTCATCCCTGCTGAACTACTACAGACATACTGAAGGAGGACTATTGGATATGGTGGATATTACACTGCAGCGTCAACGCACTAGAAGAAACCCATTGGCTTGTTTGGATGGATTTATGGACTCGTACCGACGACTTCTGACACAAGAAACGTCTCAAACTGGATAAGGACACGTTGGTTTTTCACAGACGCTCCATCTTTTCTTTGCACATCAGGTCTCCAGCCATGACAATGAGGATTACGTTTTCTAACACCCAATTTTGCTCCAGTTTTTACCCCACACCACTCCCCCACTCAACATTTTTGCCCCGTTTTTTCTGCTCACAAAGTTCTATCTCCCTAGATTGTATTTGGAATTATAGGTCAAGTTACCACTCTCTCAAAAGGTTGGTATGTTCTGCCCTGTGTATTTTAGCTGTCCTCTCTAACCCCTAGTTTGAACCCCTGTCTCTCTCCATTTTCCCACTAACCTCAGTAGCTGGAACATAGACTGTTAGAATTGCCTGTATGTCTGTATACAGAGTTTGTACCTGTACCTTTTTATTGTTTTCCGTTCTCTTCCTCTCACCTTATCCCACCTTTTTTATATACTTTTGGATTTGCTTTCTTTATAATACAGCTCTTAACATAAGCGATGATCCAGGTGAAGGTGCTCCTAGTGTATTTAATGTTAACAGATAATCAGTCACATTTGGATCAATCGCCTCAAATGGCCAGCATCTAAAATCTAACTTTTTTTTTTGGTGTAGTTTTAGTTAAAATCCGTTATGGCATCACTAGTTAAAAGAAACCATTCAAATGTCCTTTTTTAAAGCTGCGGTATATCATGATAAATGGGTATTTAGAATTTTTTTTATTGAATATATCATCAAATAATGCATATAAAAGATAAAATCAAATGTCATTAATCCATTTTTTTTACACAGTTTTATAAAACAAAGGTTTATTTTGATCCAGAAAAAAACAGAAGAGAAACGGAACACGTTTTAATATTATAAGACGTCAAGCACATAACAGAGGTTAGAAACAGATGTTGAGGACGAGAGAAGCGTTCTACGTTTGAGGTCAAACTGAGCTTTCACAAGACAAACCACATGTGTCAAAATGTACAACATGGAACCTATGTCTTTAGTTTGGGGTTATTATAGACTATAAAACACAAAATAATAAATCTGCTAAATAGATTTAATTTATTCTACGGTTTAAACAAACATTTGTGTGAAATATTTCCTGTAAATGCACTATATGTTCATATGTAACTAATACTTTTAGCGTCTCATAACTCTGTCTGCTTCAGTATGTTTGTCTTAACGTGCAAAGACGTCAAGACTCGTTACATTTCCATAGTTATTTTTGGTTTGAAACATTGAAACAATGAACTGTTTCTAAAATAAGTGTACATTTGGAATGAAAGTCAAGACCGGGCCGTGTGTGATTCCTGTTTGGAATGCTGCTGGAATACGTCCTCATAATTATGCCGTTCACAAAATCCCAAAACAGTTGATGTGCTTAGCATGCACGAGAGCAGACTAATAATCTAACACTGATGGACTCTCCCCCCCCACCCAAAAAAAAAAAAAAGTCTAACTGAATTATTTTTAAGCTCCATGAATAATGTAGAAGCTGTTTTGTGAAAGTGAAATTGAAGTGAAATTGAAGGCTATCTATTGAGCGGTGAGCCTCCACTGCCAAATTAGCATTTTTGAGAGCATCTAGGGGTCAAGGTAATCCATCAATTTCACAGCAGACATCATTATTCCATAGATGTTATTCATGAATCCTGCACGCAGATGATTAAATCAAATACGCTGAAAGAGAATTTGGCCCTGACCTGCTGTACTTGAGTTTACTGCAGTAAAATGAAGACACGGTGGACTGTATCTGAAACCTCATGGCGTGTGTCTGTAGTTGAACTATAAAACAGACCACCGATGACCCCAGACACTGCGCCTGTTTATAGGTTTGGCCACATCAGACCAAAATAAAAAAACAAACAATCTGAACCACGTAATCCACTTCAAAATGTAACGTGAAACAAATTTCTGCAAATGATAAAATAGAAACAGTGGTTTAGGATGAATGGAATTCTTTAAAGTAGAACAGAAAAAATGTAATGGAAAACGTATGTTGTAGAACGTTTACCCATGAGCACAGCATCAGGCATTCTTTAAAATATGTCTATTTTAGATATTTTCAGAGTGAAGGCGTTCGGCAGCAGAACTAAAACCATAATAACCTCCTAAATCTGCACAAGAAACGTTCAAAGTGTGAAAGCACAAACACAGACAGGGTTTGGAAGTTTATTAATGGGGAAAATGTAATTAACAGGTAAATATTTAAGTAAACAATTAAATGGAAACCGTTATGTAAAACCTGAAATACATGATATAATTATTTGCATATCTGTAGGACAATACTTAATATTATTATTATTATTATTATTATTCTTATTATTATTCTTATTATTATTAATATTTCCAGTTAGACTTTTATGCAGACGTCATTGGTTTGTTTTTAAAAAAAAATTTGACAACTTACAAATTGTTTTTTTTTACCAAAAGTAAAGGAGTTAATTAACAGATATGATGTATATTAGTGTCTTCATCAGTTACCAACCATTCCACAGAATTAGACTGTTTTTTGTTGTTGTTTTTTTTTTGGTCCATTTTTTGTTGTGATTCACTCTTAAAGGACATAGTCATGTATACGTTATTATATTATATTATTTGGATGGTTGTCATCTTTTAGGGCCTTTTTAGTTGAACACACTAGATAATGATGGATAAACGATGTTTCAGTTAAATATTAAACCACTATTCCACCGATTCATGAAACAGTTGTTTTGTAATATCAGTAATAAAATAATCAGAGTTTTGAAATGTCATTATGTATATTGGTTTTGCCGAAATAAGCTGTGATTATATAGGAATTTAAATGAAAATGCACACACCCAAGCGTGTTTTGTGCAGAGCAGATTTAATAGGAGCGTTCTGAAACCCTTATTTACACCAACATTCAGTAAAGTCCTGATTTCAGAAGTGTTTTTCATCCTCAGCTCAACGGTTAAAGCATCGTGTCTCATTTAACACACAGTATATTGGGGTTTGTAATAGTTGTTACATCAAACCACATTCCACCCTGTGTAGGAACATCATGGCTAATTTGCTAATATAATTTGATTTGAATTCAAACAGTGGTAATTGCTGTCCTGTCCCGCTCATTATGGGGAGTTTGGTAATATGACTGCGGTGTCATTACAGCAGGCGTATTACCAAATTAAACTGTGATTGCTTTATTCAGGAAAAGGATGTTCAGGTTTGAACAGAATGTCCGTATTAGTACTAATATACAGCTTCATAAAACCGTCTTCTAAGAATGTTTTCAGAGAAACAAGTGGTGTCAAACTGTAGTGCTCCGAACAAAAGGCTTGTCAGAAGCCACCTTTAACAAAGACTCTTAGAAGAATGATGAAACGGCTCCAAATGTTTCCGTTTTCTGCATTTGTTAGATGTTACAACACCTGGATGATTTCACAACTTACACAATCGCACATCTGTCCGTGTGCCAGTGGATGTGTGTAGTTAAAGTGGGCGGCAGACCTGTGTCCTACGGCAGTAGATGCTTAAAAACGGTCACTGTGCGTCCGGCGGTGCTTGTACTGTCCCTGCCGTCTGGTGAGAACACAGAAAAGGACGGTCCGTAAACCTGCTGCTGTTCTACCTGCAGTGGAACATGTGGAAGTCCATCCAAAACAGCGTCTTTGTCCAATAAATGTTGGTGTTTTGGCAGAAAAATGCAGTCGTGTCATTTAATAAAGTCAGACATAAAACACGTTTCCTCGTGCCTACGTCGTCGTGGTTGAGTTTCATGTTAGGTTGAAGTTTAGACTAGTGTCCCCGCCTCCTCACATGTCAAATGAAAACATTCCAGAGACGCCTGTGAATTGCCTTTGCCCTCCGCATCCTAAATGTTCCTGTAATGTGACTTTGTTCTCTGCTTGTCTGTTAGAACTGCTGAAAGTCGGGATCGGACATATGATCACAGTGCCTATGGACATCATGAGCGTCCTGGTAGCAGTTTTGAACGCCAGCGCCACTATGAAGCAGACTATTATCGCGACGCAAGAGAGAGGACTCTAAGCGCGGCGGGCAGTGGTTCTGGTTCGTCCAGTGGGAGCGGTACCACTGTGTCGTCAGGAGTCGGTGGAACTATTGTAAGTGCTGCAGCGGGAAACCCAGGAACAGGGGGTTCAGCGGGGGCGGCTTCAGGAGGAAGCGGAGGGTCCACATCCAGCGCGGTGGGCTTCTACCGCTCCCACAGCAGGAGCCCCTGTCGGTTTGAGACGCCGGAGCCTCGGTACGAGTCTCGTGCCAGGGAACCCTTTACTTTGGCCAGTGTGGTGCACAGGGACCTTTACAGAGAGGAGCGGGGGCGGCGGGGCGAGCGCTCCTACCGTCACAGCCGCAGCCGATCGCCGCACTCCACGCATTCGAGAAACCCCTCCCCTCAGAGACTGGCGAGCCAGGCGACGCGGCCCCCGCGGTCCCGCAGCGTGTCCGGCTCTCGGAGCCGCTCCTCCAGTTCAGATTCAGTCAGCAGTACCAGCAGCAGTACCAGTGGCAGGTGAGTCCGGCCCAGTTTACACGTGTGCACCAGGACCAACAGTTTTATGTCCATGTGGTTTAGTTTTTTAATGTTATTTTTATATATAAACACATTTCAAAAAGGGTACAATGCAGCGTGTAACTATAAGTGTCTGAAAGAGGAAATGGAAGATGAGTAAATAAATACACACAGAACATATACAGCAAACAAAACAAAGTATTAATGAGAAACAAATAAATTAAATAAATAATTATTTTTAAAATCTGTTTATGATGTTTTGTTTTTAATATAATAGTCAATGAACGTATTGAATAAAATCTGCCGGCTTTGTCTTTTAGGGAGTATCTTATTTTTTCTAGCTGCAGTTGTCCCAGAACATCATTGAGTAAAGCTAAATAAACTGGAGGGGTTCTATGGTTCTATGGTTCTAACTCAGCGAAATGAACTTTGTTGTCAACGGTTTCACGCAGCAGATCATGTTCTCATGGTTCTCACGATGGTTGAGTGAAGATCCAACCCCAAATATGGCAGGGATTGGACCTGGTGTGAGGGCTTTACTGGTGGTCTCAGATGATGTTTGAAGTATCTTAGTCCAGTTTGTAGTGATGCCAGGTCAGAACCAGAACCAGAACATGTGTTGGAGTCACAGGATGGGTTCACAGCGGGGAACATTTTTATTTCCATTCCCTAGTTATTTTGTCAGCCCTGTTGAGTGTAGTTTGTGCTGCTGATCTGGGTCCAGGTAGGGCAGGTGTGTGTGTGTGTGTGTGTGTGTGTGTGTTGGGCGGTGAAACAGGTGAACAGACCCACAAACAGGAAATTAGATAAAAAGGAAATAAGAATTGTAATAACTACGTTTTTTCAATATTTACCCCCATTCATTGACCTGTTTTTAATGAGCTCATGTTGTTCAGTAGAGCGGTGCTTTGTTCTGTGGTTTCATGTCGTGTGTCAGTGGGTTTTCTATATTTAACTTATGTCACGTCTGCACAATTAACTTTTCACAGTGTTTTATTTTTTTTGGTTATAATATAAGGCTTCTTATTGTAGAATCCAATAGAATGTCACTACTTTTACACCTCAAGACGTGTGAAATGTAATAAAAACACGTTTCTAAATCTCATAAACCCACAGTTTATTCACGATGGAGCACAATAAAACACATCAAATGTTTACACAGATAAAATCTATCCATTTTATGAAAAAGCATCTTAATTTTGGATTTGATGGCAGCAGAATATCACCGAGGTTGGAACAAGGGGACGAACGAGCTGGAGATAAAAGGGTTACTGAAAAGAAAGAACTGGAGGATCATTTTGCCACTAGTTATGTTTATTGTCAACAGGACAGTGACGTTATTTTAGTATCTGACACTTTTCCATCTGTTTAGACCCAAAAATATAAGGTAGATAGAAAAGCACTTGGAGACCGCAAACCTCCTTCAAGCAGCACAGTTCAGGTCACACATTTAAAGCCACTGTATGAGGAAACAGGAGTTCCACTGCCATCTGGTGGACATTTGTTAATACTACAACAAAATCAATAATAATAATAATAATAATCAATCCTTTAAAAAAATTCCTGGATCCAGACTGTGATTGGGATACTCTCCAAAATGTAATCATCAGTTCCTTGTGTCAGAGCAAACATTTCCTGAAAATTTCATTAAAATCTGTTCAGAACTTTTTGAGTTATCTTGCTAAATAACAAACAAACCCTGGTGAAAACAGAACCTCCTTGGTGGAGGTAAATATAAACATATTTACCCCAGGATGGACCTAATGACGACCTCGGATAAATGCAAAAACATTATACTCTGCTCTGATCCATCCCATAATTACTTAATTTTTAACAAAATATTGGGTCCAAAAATAGGCCCCAAATATAGACATTAACTGTGCCTACAGACGTCAGTGCATTAGATGTGTAAACATGTGAACATCTATAGACTCTAAATAAACAAACTGTGTTAAATGTGTAGATCCCTACTGGTTTTTAATCCACATGTGGGTTTGGCATCAATCTGAGTCTCATTCCAGGTTTTGCATGTAACCCATTGTGTCCACTGGTGTTACATACAGAACCTGAACATTTAAACACTAATAAATCACCAGTGATTTTGCAGAAAGAGCTGTTTTTGTCAAACACTGCCTTGAATATTTACTTTAATTCCCAAAATGCACCTGTGACAGAATAAAAACATTCAATAAAATAGTAGTTTATTATTTTCGTGTCCATTTTACCATATTACATGCGGATCTTTTGTATACGCGTTTTATCTGAAAAATAGTTTCTCTTTTATCAGTAAATATTTATTTGTCAAACAGGCCCTAAAATAGTTCTACCAAACCTGCTTCAGAACATTGGTCTCCATCTGGTTTGAATGTTTAACCCTCTGGTTCACAGAAATGTCCAGATATGAACATGATCCACAACGACCACCGTCTCATTTAACATGGACTGAAGCAAAGCAGGAAACTGTCCTGTGGTCAGACCCATAGAAGTGTCCAATGTTGTTGAAACCATGTCTGCGGTGTCGTCAGATTAAAGAGCAGAAGGACCATGATTATCAGGCCTGGGTTCAGAAGCTTATGTTCAACATGAACCTTTAAGGGTTTATTTTAAATACGAATCTTTAAAGGTTTAAGTTAAATATGAATCTTTAAGGGTTTATGTTAAATACAAACCTTTAAGGGTTTATGTTAAATATGAACCTTTTAAGAGTTTATTTTCAATACGAATCTTTAAAGGTTTAAGTTAAATATGAATCTTTAAGGGTTTATGTTAAATATGAATCTTTAAGGGTTTATGTTAAATATGAACCTTTAAGGGTTTTCGGTAAATATGAACCTTTAAGGGTTTATTTTAAATACAAATCTTTAAGGGTTTAAGTTAAATATGAATCTTTAAGGGTTTAAGTTAAATATGAATCTTTAAGGGTTTAAGTTAAATATGAATCTTTAAGGGTTTATGTTAAATATGAATCTTTAAGGTTTTATGTTCAATAGGAACCTTTGATTGGTTTATGTTCAATAGGAACCTTTGATTGGTTTATGTTCAATAGGAACCTTTCGCAGCATCAACATCATAATGACCCTAAACAATAAATATGAATATTGTTTCATGTCATATTTATCAGTTTATGAGATTAGAAGTTGGACTCTTCACTTGTTATTTGGAGGCGTGTTCATCTGGGGTTAGTCTGAACAGCTGATTACCACCAGACTGATGTCAGGTCAGCAGCCTGTGTGTAGGGGAAGGGGGCGGGACAAATGTCAGTTGACTTTGATAGACATATCACCGTTCAATCATCGGAGTCGGTGCTCATGATTGAATGATTGGATGTTGTTTTTTCAGTCCTGTCCGTCCCACAGGTGAATAAAACAGAGCATTTTTTTAATCATTTGCAATCGGGGTGAATGAAGGGGATTTTTAGCAAAATAGTAAAAAAAAAAAAAAAAAAAAAGACCTCAGACCCCACCTTTAATAAATGTCAGTAATTTATGGACCGTAGTTTAACCGAGGCGATGCTCCAGTGATGAATTAACACAACAACGTTCACAACTCCAAATGACATGTTTGTCACTAAAAAGAATTCTGTTTTCTATCGTGAATAAAATGTGGGGTTATTTTATTATTACAAATAACTGTGTTCTGTTTCTATTTACATTTCACTTATTATTCCAACTTTTTGTGAATTTCAGTCATTCATTTGTTCATTTGTTTTGAGCAGAAGGAAGAGGAAAAAAAGGGGAAAAAATTTAACATGTTTTGTCACAAGGAATTAATATCTGAGCAAATGCATTTATAATAAATAAATGTGATCAAAACAAAAGAGTAATTTCCGTGTACACTAGTAAAAACAAAACAAATTCAATATGTTCTGCTCAGAAAGGAGGGAAGAAGAAAACGTATTAAACCCCGCCCCCTTCTCACACTTATACAACAGATCACATGACTTTTACTTCCTTAATGATATAATAACACGTGTTTAGAGTCATAATAATGTAAATAACAGATTTATTCTTTATTTATGGAGTTAAATTTTCAACATATATCTGCCAGGTTAATTTTTATTTATAACAGACAAACAGAAACATGATTCAGTTTATATTTTAAATGTATTTTAATGTTCAAACATATTATGCTTTAATGGTCCTGTATTTCATAGGGTCTCAGTTGTAATTTTTTTAAGTTTTTTTATTTTTTTATTTCAGATGTTCTTTTGACCATTGATAAAATAAAGTTCAACAGTAAAGACAACACAGTGGATGATGTGTACAGATCAATGCCAACTCAAACTTCAATTCAATCCGTTTGATACCGACAAATGTAAACACTTTTCATGTGGTTTTATTAGCAACGAATGACTCTACATCACAGGTGTCAAACATGTGGCCCGGGGGCCAAAATCGGCCCGCCAAAGGGTCCAATCCGACCCATAGCAGGAATTAGTGAAATACAATCAAAGATAAAAATAATAATAATAATTTTAGTTCAATTCAATCTAAAGTGGATCAGAACTGTCAGAATAAACTATAAATAATGAAAACTGCATTTGTTTTCTCTGTTTTAATGTAAAAAAAAAAAGTGAAATTATACAAAAATGTTTACATTTACAGACTATCCTTTTACAAAAAATATGAAAAACCTGAACAAATATGATCAACCTGAAATGTCATAATAGAATTATATGTAATTTTAACAATATTCTGCCTGTTATTAAATGTTTTATGCATTTGTAGATTCACATCCACATTGTAGATGCGTGTGTGTGTGTGTGTGTGTATATATATAGTTAAAATGGCCTTTATTTTTCTTATTTTCAGGTCCATATTTGTTCATGTTGTGTTCAAGTACAGTTCGTAGATGTAAACATTTTCATGAGGGAATTTGACTCTTTTCACTTTATTATTTCTAAGTTCTTATCCTGTTATTGTTTTACTGGTCTGGCCCATTTCTGTTGCATTAGGCTGAATGTGGAACTGAACTTTGAGTTGGACCCCCTGCTCTGATCCGACTGGACATAAATTAACTGTGAATGTAATCAGGGTGGACAGACGCACTTCCTGTGCAATTTTATAAAGATGTGTGGATGCATGTAAAACATTTTCACTACTCTGATACTTCAGCTTCATACTGGTTTTAAACTCTACTTCACTGGTTGAGTGATAGTTTTCACTTTAACAAAAAAAAAGATTACAAAACACATGTTGTACTTTTCATCTACATTTCTATACAGTCCAGTTTAATATAGTTAAAGACGGTCGCAGTGTTTCAGAGTGTTTTGGTGTCATTGGGCAAAAAATACTTAATAATAGTTAGTTCTGTCAAAATTAACACATTAACAAGGATTAATCCACCTGCATGTTGAATGTGGTTCTAAATGTGAACTCATGAACCATCTACAGCAGAAGGACTGTGAACGTATGAACACATGATCAGCTGATCCATAGAGTTAATGTAAACACACATGAACACATGATCAGCTGA
>JAPSES010000236.1:13792958-13807958 GCA_029822895.1 Maxillicosta whitleyi
TAGAACCGGTACCATGGAGTGGAAAAGAACCACAGGAATACTGAGTAGAACCGGTACCATGGAGTGGAAAAGAACCTTAAGTGTCTTCAGTTTCATTTGGAGTTTTACGGCCGTATGGTTTTCATGCACTAGTGCGGTGTAGGACAGAGCACAACCCCCTGCTCTTAACACTCATTCACCCGTGGGTAACTGTCTGATTCACACATCACTACTACAGACATATTTCAATAGATCATAACAGTGGACATACTTTTTTTTCTTCTACCACTTGTCGCATATTTCAACGTGTCCGAGCATAATGTACAAAAACAGACACCCTGTTGTCTTAATTATTTTCACCAACTGCCCTAAAAGTTTCCATCCAGTCCCACCTCCTCTGTACACACGAGTACAATTTAGTTTTCAGTCCATTATTAACCTGCAGGACATCTTCACCAGTCTTCATCTGTCATTGCCTTTCATCTCTACAAGTGTCAACATGCACAGTCGACGACTCTGAAGTTCATCGTTAAATTTGCCAGCGTTCAAACTTTCCAAGCACTTTTAAGGGTCATTTTAAAATCTTTCTAGCGCACCACCTTATCACTGTGGTAGAATACATATACTCATGGTTATTTTGTTCACTTTTGATCACAATGATGTACATTGTATTAAGCTATAAACATTTAAACTAATATTTCATAATAGCAAAAATTATTTTATATTTATTATAGGAGAACACAAAGGTTTGTCCAAAAAGAAAGGGAAGCCACTTGGCATTCTTCAGATATATCCACACTGAGCCAGACTGAGATTAAAAAAAAAAAAAAAAGTACCTGTAGTCCAATTGACAAAACTGAGTAATTTTCCTTTTTGACATAAAGTTTTATTTTTCAAAACGCATCCCCTCTCTGTAGGTAGCTTTGGCTTGCCATGTAACCTGGCAGAGTTAGTGTTAAAAATAAATAAATCTTATCACAGAGTTTGTATCTGACAGCACTTCTCAGACACTGAAAACACAACGTTCGTGCCTGTAATGCTTTCACATCCAGCACAAACATTTGGCCCATCAGATGAAGCCAGAGCTTTCCAAAGGCTCAGATTAATTGGTGTCAATCTAATGGTAAGAATAAGTTTTTAATTTGTTCATCTCAAGCTAGATTGTGACTGAATACTGTTCCTCTTCATACTGTCTGCAATAAACACTAATTTACAAATCATCACTTTCTGTTTTCACGTACATTTTACAAACTCCCCCAGCTTCTTCTGACACAGGCTTGTTTCTATATGAAGGTCCACTGAGTATGTAGTGTGATGCAGTGTAGTTTCACACTGGAAAACGCCTCCTAATGACATACATTTCAGTCTGACTTTATCCACATGTCCCAAAAGTAGTTCAGGTTCTCAGTGCACGTGGAACACCTGATCTAGACGAGTGAATCAATAACTTTGCTCTCACAACTGTATACCAGCAGCACGGTAATGATGGCAGTATTTCAAGACTGAACTGGCACACATCACAGGTGTTCTGCGCCTTCCTCTAAGGCCAAAACAAATACTGTGTGAGTGGACTGGCCTGCTGTCAGAAGTGAGATGGCATGACCATGAGTGTACGTGGCCGATGGAAAGTGGTGAATCCATGAGAGTGATGTATAAAAGAGGTGCAGACACAGAGTGCACTTTGAGAGAGGAGTTGTGAGGCAGCCATGGCTAACGAGACTCTGTGGGCCCCTACTTACTAGACTGGAGACAGTGGGGTGGTTGGGGTTGGTGCGTGGGGGGGACCCTGGCTCAATTACCTGAGGACAATGTTCTGTTAGCTCATTTTCATAACTGGTCTCATAGAAAAAAAGTGGCTTTTAAAAAGGTACATGCATTTGGCAATTTAATACTAGTTATTTATTAGCGCTTTTCATCACTGCACCTTTGTCTGAAGATGAAAGGCTGTTGTCTGCCTGAGTGTCCTTGTCTTCATCTTCCTCATCGTCCTCGTCCGTGTCATCATCTTTCAGATGACCGTTGTGGAGGCTGTGTCGAGGGTGTTGGCCCTGTCTTTGCCGGATGCTGTTGATCTCGCGTCGGAGCAGGCGCATGCGTCGTGTTCGGGCACCACTACATCGTAAGGAGGTGACAAAGTCCAGCTTGTCCAAAAGCACCTTCAGCTGTTCTTCCACTGTCATATGAAGCCGGTTCTCTGGATCAAGGACACTGTCAACTGGACAAGACAACAAAGAATTAGCTGGTCAAAAGTGAAGATAGAATTGCCACTTATTAAGTGAAGCTTCCGTTACAGTATTAGCAGAGGTTTTTGAAACTGACAAATATCTAATATCCCCATGATTTTCAGTCAAACACAGAAATGTTTTTATTTCATCTTGGGTTGACCTTCATGGCCGTACTGTCAGAAATGTAAATGATACGAGTAGTGTGCATTTTAATTCCTAGGAGGGGATATCATTCTAAACAACCCTGTTTGAGGGTTAAACAAAGACAGTCTGAACAACACACACATCAGGCCCATACTGTGGTCTAAACCAATCAGAGATAGTGATTGGCAGCGGTCCAGATATTCCTGTACATGTGTGCGTTTGCAAATGACTTTGCTGCGTGACAGAGTGGTGGGTATAGGCCTGTCAGATTAACAGAGTGGATGGTGAGAGAAGTCTAAAAGAATCATTGAAAACGTTTTCATTTAGAATGTTAAGTCAAGGCCCAATCCATTCAAAAATCAGAACTGATACTCTGACACGAAGCCATGAACCTCCCAGGTTATGTCAAACCCTGGTCTGGAGATGGCATCAGATGAGCCACATACGTACAACTCTGAGCCATCACAGTCTATATGTCCTCTGTTCATGTCCTGTGTGGAGCGTCCCAGACATTCTGAGAAATTAGCTAAAATGTCACAGGAAAAACTTTAAATGTCTTTAAATGTGTTTGTGTTCAATTTTGATGTCCTTTACTGTCACTATTCCTGCAATCGGGAAACTTCTGGATCCTGCTGAAGCCTTTGGTCTTTCCAGTTACATATGGGACATTAGGACAGTGAAAGGCTCTGATCCACTCCAGCCTGTGGATGTGGGATGGACCGACCTGTCCATAGACATAGAACTATAGCAGCAGTGGCAAACATACAGCCCATGGGCCAGAACTGACCCACCAAACGGTCCGATCTGGTCCACAATAAGAATTCACAAAAATTCAAAGGTGTCAAACTACTTTTAGTTCAGGTTCCACAAACAGAGCAATATGATCTCAAGTAAAATAATAACAATAATAACCTACAATGACTCCAAATTTTGTCTTAAATAAATAATATTATGCCTATAAGTAACATAAAAAACAAACAAACATGAAATTCTAAAAATAATTAGATTACTTCTCCTTTAACAATTAAATGTGAATAAGTTGTTCATATTTATGAACACCCTAAAATGTGTTAAGAGAATATATATTATGTGCAATTTTAACAATATTCTGTCTGTTATTAAATGTTTTGTGCCATTGTAGTTCCAATTTATAATGCACATGTGTAAATGATAAGTTGCCTTATTCAGTAAAACTTTGTGTTTTAGGAACAATAGAAAAAAAAAAGTAAAGAAACAAAGTAAAAACAAAGTAAAGTAAAACCCAATCTGTCCAGATCTTAAAAGTAGAAGCAGTCCTGAAACAAAGGACAAGTAGATACTCACATCAGCTTTTATGACACTTGTATAATACTAAAATATTCCATACAGCCTGTTTATAGGCTATAGTTATAAATAATAGTTTCTCCAGGGTTATCACACAGTTATTGCACAGAATACTTAGCATGTGATCAAGTATCTAGAGGCAGAGCTGAGTGTCCTCTTTCTTTGGAAATCAAAATATAGTGCACTTTTAATAGAGAATTTATTTTTATTTTATTTTATTTATCTTGATGTTTTAAGTTTAAATTGCAGCTCAGTGAAGCACTTTAAGCACCAACAATGTTTTAATAAGTTATGTTTTTTTTCGAAATGTGCTTCAAATGAAGAACTTTATGTTGACCGTATTGTTGGTCAGTCATTTATAAGTCAATATTTCTTATATGGACATTGATTTTTTAAAAAGAGGGGGAAAAAATGAACCTGTAAAACTGCAGGTTTAAATGTGATGCAGTCAAACATGTGGGTGCACCTAATGTTTGTGCTGGTCTTACTTCTGCTTCTCCTCTGGTCTTTTCCCTTCAGGGTCTCCACAGTGAATCATTTACCTCCATCTAACCGTGTCTTCTACATCCTCTTCTCTCACACCGACTCCCTTCATGCCCTCTCATCCATAAACTTTTGTTAGGTTTTAAAGGTTAGGCGCAACAGTGCAAGCTTGGTTTTAACCTAGGCCTTGATATTAATGACACATTTCACTGTACTCATCGTAAAAATGTGCCATGTTGTGACGTGTAATAACAACCATAGGAAAAAACAGCAAAATGTATGCTGGCCTTTCTTCTGTTCAATTGGCTGAGACTGACAACGAGTGAAAAACATAAGGGGAGATTACTTCTACCCTTAACTGACCACACAACACTTTGCCCCTCCTGCTCACTGATAACTGCCTTCCCTGGGATTCATTCTGAATCTAAACAGGACAAAAACCTCAAGCATAATTCCTCGTATAAGACCATTTTTATGTTTCTTCTACAATACCCCCCCCCCTGGGACTTACCATCCTCCCATGTGCAGCTGTAGAAGTCACGCTTCTGTGGTGATTCGGGGAGATGCATGCCAGTGTCCAGGTCCAGGCCAGTATTGGTGGCTTGACGTTGGGCGTGTCGCAGTACGGCTCCGCCCAAGTCCCGGAGACGAAGTGCTGCTCGGTGAAAGACCGTGTCTTTGGAGTTGTACAGGAGGCAGTTGGACACCATCAGGTTGAAATCAGCCTCCAGTTCGGACAGGGACCGATAGACATGTTTCTCAAGCTTTGAACGCATAGTTGAGAAGTCCATGGGCTGGCTGATGAAGTCCAAGTAGTCTGGGACCTGTGGACCAAACATAATGACGTCATGTTCCAGGGGAGAACGGACAAACGTTGATAACTAAGAATTAGTGGGAATGCTTTCTAACAACATACAGCACTTGACAGATTCAAATGTAGTGAAATGCTTGACCTCCTTAATGTTGACTGGCTCTGTGAAGATCTGGGCTGTGTCTTTCTCCTGCAGCTGGTCCAGAGTGGAGCGGAGCAATACCAACATCGGGGTCAGCTGTATCTCCAAAGCTGCCTGGTGAACTTTGACCTGCAGGTGTTAGAGGATATTTATGCGTTTTCCACATTTATGTAAATCTGTTTACAAGTAGCTAATATCTAAAGAATGGCCAGCAGTAAGGCCTGATGTGGGAATGTGTAATACACTGAACCAAGAGGCTCCTAAAATTAAAGGGCACTAGATTTACTAATATGTCCATATTTGACTTCAGATCTGTTAACAAAACTGTTACAGTGTTGTGTAGTTTTACTGCTACAGATATTTGAAATTTTACCCATTACAAGTAAATTATTGAGCGACTGTGTAGCTCAGTGGTTAACACCACTGACTTTGGTGTAGAAGATGGCCAGTTTGAGACCCAAGTGATCCTTTGGGAAAGGTTCTTTACGCTGTACATCCCAATGTGACCACAAGCCTCATTGTGCCGGTCCCAAGCCCGGTTGTGTCAGGAAGGGCATCTGATATAAAACCTCTGCCAAAACAACATGTGATTCACTGTGGTGACCCCGGAAGGGAAAAAGCCGAAAGAAATCATCACCCATAATAAGTAAATTGAAAAAAAAAATAAATAAAAAAAAATGTAACTTTGACTTCCCAAAACATGATCAGATCTATTCTGGGTCATTGACAATCTATACATCCAATCTGGTATGAATTTAACCAATAATTTTGCTGCTAGAGTGTTAACAAACAAACAAATTAGTCAATATATAATTTAAGGACTTTTCAAGTCCGTGGGATACAACTTGCATACATCTTTATTAAGTTAAAAAATAATAATAATAATGTTTTGTTTTTTTTCTATTATTATTTAACTATGGAAAGAATCAATTGTTTTTTTGATTAAGAAAATAATGAATAAATGACTAGATATACTACTAAAAAGTCACCTAAATAACCATCTGAATTGAATAACAACCACCTGCTAATTAGTTAAATTATAATAAAATGAGCTGAATTGAGATAATCATGACAGATATTTATTTTTTAGCTATATATCAAATTTTATATGGAAAATAACAAATTGTATCTTTCACTGAGAAATCCCTTTCTACTAAGTTACCCATTACAAAAACACATCTCAACAAAGCCTGTTCCTTCTAAACCACATGACCTGCTCCACTTGATGCAATTTTATCCTGAAGAAAACACTCACAAGACTCCAAGGTATGTTCTTTCTCCTCTTTCTTAGTTACTTAATATAAAGTAGTGTGTGGGTCAAGTGTGTATTTATTGTTTTTGTGTTTCAGGTACATGGGTCAGACGTGGCCATTGAACAGGCCAGGCGGATCTGGGGGGCGTCCAGGGGGACAGACAACATTTTTGTGAGGAACTTTCAATTTAAATTTTACTGAACTGTGTGTATGATATTTAGAAGAATCTTTCTGTAAAGGCGCCATGTGGGTAATTTTTACAGAAAGATTAATAAATAAAGCAATGGCTAATGCCACAGTACTGTGGCATGAAAAATCAGTTTGTCTATTGCCACAGAGCCAATCAAATGTCAGCATTTGTACTAGAGCCAATCAAATGTCAGCATGTGTACTGGAGCCAATCATGAACAGTTACATAAAGTCATTGGCTTCTTGTTGCCACAGTACTGTGGTGATATATGGCAAACTCTTGAGTATATTCTTTTGTATAATTTGCCTCCACAGTACTGTGGAAATAGATGGAAGAAACAACATATTAGTGATAGTATGGATATAGAAAAGGAATCATTGTTCTAAATGCTCTATATGTTGTTTAATGGAGAAGGTGGGCGGGGCTACATGTTAGATGTGCTGTGTGACTTCTCCGCTGTCTGCTGTGGTCCTATGGAATTCTGCACTCCTACCATTGTTCCATGTGGTTGATTTATATCACAGTTGCATTTACCTACTGACATTTCCAGCAAAAATGCAAACTTTATTCCAGGTTCTACTGTATTTTTAACTCTGTTGGTAACAGGTGGTTGCAGAGTACTACCATTTGTTAGAATAAAATATGAACAATAATATTTTCTAAATATTGTTATTCTGATTTAATAATGATAATATTAACTGTTAAAATGACAAATGTAAGACTTACTTTTCAGAACTGATATAAACATGTTTTTTCAGTTCCAGTGCTTTGAAAATTAATTTAGATTTTTTAAAAGTGTGTTCAATAGATCAGATACATGTACACATATATTCCTTTTTTTCTAACGATGACTTTGGAGATTGGAGACGCATGTTCACAGATACACAATAGATGGGTTTAGAAGGGTTGAGAATTGATCCCAAGTCACTACAATAAGGCCCTGAGCCTGTGTATACTCCTAATACATGTTTACATAAAATTAAAGGATTCAGACAAAAATTACTCATAACAATGACCAGTTGGTCAAAAAATACATTTATAGCTGCATTTCAGTACCTCATGAAAACATGTTAAACTGTAATGGTCATTTTCAAAGTATTTTTTTTTCTTCATGACACATTTGAGGTGGTGATAGTGGCTTGTATCACATAAAAAGATATTAGTACGTAATCATAAATATAATGCCAGAAAAAATGTGACAATTTAAACTATTCTATATATTTATATTATTATCATGTTATTAACACATACCATATTATTATCAGTAATAACATTTTGTATTTGACAGTGATTATGAGAATCTTCTTTGCATCTTACCTGTTCTCGTTTGAGTTTCTCCCTCTTGCGGATGAGCTCCACCAACAGCCTGGCTTTCTCAAGGTCATGCCGAAGCTTCTGCCAGTACCTCAGGGCTTCTCTAGCAGCAGAAACCTTTTCATCCACCTCAGGCTACGAGAGGTCAAACATATGCACTCATTACTGTCATGCATTCACATATCCTGTAAATGGATAGAACTGGATACTTTTGTGACACTGACTGAATTCCGTAATTACAAGTACTGACATTTACATTAACCACGTTGAAGTAACTGACAACTTTAAATAGTGGTCAGATTTTTTTATGTTTTGTAAAACCGATTTGAAAAACAAAACTATTAAGTAGATACAGGGTATAATGTAATTTTCTTTTCATTAAAAAGGAAAATTGACAAAGTATTGTTTAGTAACCAGTACCGGAGCCAGCATATCAGTATCAGTACTAGTACTTTTTTGGGACTTTTTCCTCATTTCAATAATCTGCAATTTATTTAAATACCTTTAATGTATTATTTCATATGTGTAACTGTTTAGAAAATCTGTTTCATCAGAGCTCAAACCACCAAGCCTCCTGTTCTAACCCAGGGGTCACTAACCTGGTCCTCAAGTTCTACTATTGTGTATGTTTTAGACGTATCCCTCTTCCAACACACCTGATTCAAATAATAAGTCTATCATCAAGCTCTGCAAAAGAATGATACAAACTGTTAGGTGTACTGGAAGAGGGAAAACATCTAAAACATGCACAATGGTAGATCTCAAGTTCCGGGGCTGGTGACCGTTGTTCTTACCTGTTCAGTGTTCCTTTGGGACTGGACATTACAGTGCAAACGTCGGACCAGGGGTACACCATTCCTGGATTGTCGTTTTAACAACCAGAAGCTATGTAGCCGCTGCATAAACTGGTTTTTCCTTTGGAGTGGGACTCCTTTGCAGATGCTGGTCAGTCTGTGGGACAGATGAAGAATCATATTTCTGTAAACATGACATTATTTCAAGCAGTTCTTCTTGAGAACTGAATGAGTTAATTGATCACTCAGGCTAATTTAGGTCTGTAAATTGGAATATAATCACAAATGCAAATACACATTACATTAAAAAAAAAAAAATAAATTAGACTTTTTTTCGACACGTTTTGGTCTCAATAGACCAACATTTTCAGTTCAGTTCAGATGGAAACATGCTGTAACCATAATTAAACAAAGACAAATGAAATCATACCTGCTGGGAGGTATCTGTGGCAATGTTACAAGTGGTGAAGCAGTGCGCGGTGCTACTGACTCTGTACTTTTCTTCCCTTTCTTTTTATCCATCTTTGCATCATCATCTGACTTTCTGCCTTTTTTTGGTGTTGTAGGGCCCTCAGTATAAGCACTGCGCCCCCTGCTAGCCCTTCCTCTACTGCCCACCACTCTCCCTTCATTCTCCTCATCTGAGCCTGCATCTTGTCCTATTGGTGAATGAGCCTCACAGAAGGCAGTCTTCTTAACAGAGAATGTGGTCCCATTCACGTTTGTCTCCCTCACAGGGTCAATCTTCATGAACAGCCCAGCGCGTTGAGCACATGTGACGTGAAATGCGGTGTAGCAGTTAGCCTTGTGGCACTGAATGGATGCCCCTCGGCCTTTCTGCTTGCACAGGTAGCAGGTGAGTTTCCAGCGTGCAGGCGGGATGTTACCAATTCCTTCCACTGGTTCCAGAAACACTGTATTGGCAAAGCAGACCTCAGGGATCCAGATGGCACAAACGACATGTGCCCATTGGCCATCACTCGTTTGCTTGAAAGCACCACCCCGGTTTGGACAGAGAACACAGTCAACAGGTTTCTGAGGAGACTGGAGGCAGCAGCGGCACAGCCACTGACCCTCAGGGATGTAGGGCACTCCATAACATTCCTGGTGCACAGCCAGGTTACAGGAGTCACAAAAGAGGATGACGTTGCTGTTTAGACATTCATCATCCAGGCACACGCAGCAGAAGGCATCATCGTCAATAGTATTCTGAGAAGGTGCCCGGCTGCGGGCTTCACGGTAAGCCTCCTCCTCTAGCCGGTCCACCAGTATTTCAAAGGTGTCGGCTGAGACAGCCGAGTAACCGTCCAATGTCCGGCTATCATTGACCATCTCCAGCCAGGCTATGTCCTCTTCGTCCATGTCATACTCTCCCTCAGCTTCCAGTTCCTCAGCTGAGCGTTCAATGTAACGATAATACGCCGTAGGCAGAGGAGGCGCTTCGACCGGAGTGAAAGTTTCTTGGACACGGAATTTGGGGTCAGGGAGGTTCATGTGATGATGATGTGACGCATTTAACTTTTCTGGTGTTTGTGGATGTGAACTGGGGCAGTGGTTTTTAGAAGATGGCTGTGACTTAATGGGGGTGCATTTGGAGTCTTTCCTCCGGCCTCGAGGTGTAACGGGCTTGCGAACTGTTTGGGCACTACTGGCAGGTACAGATGGCTGTTCGTTGTTTTCCTTGTTGCTGTTACACTCACTAATGTCTTGGGCCATCATCTCATCTTCAGTAATAACTTCCAAGGGCTCCAGAATAGAAATACGGTGAAGCCTCCCATCCAGTTCCACCTCGACCACCTTCTGCGCCTGGGCGTAGGTTAGAGTCTCTCTGCTTGGAGATGCCTTGAGACTGTAGGGGGATGGGGACCGCTGGCGGGCCCCCCCACGCCCGCCAACCGCCCCATTGGACTTCTTTGCATCTGTGCCACCTTTTCCAGCCACCTGGCCTTTACGACGTGGCTTCCTCATAGGCCTCCAATCACACTTTCCCTTCTGTTGATTTAAAAGGTAAATAAATTAGCATAAGAAAAATTACATATTATAAATACAGGATACTACAAGTTAATTTGAAGAGTTTCTGGAACATTTTTAAGACTACTTGGAACAGAATTGAATGCCCCTTTCACAGTCTATTCATGGCCATACTGGCAAAAATGTGTGACTCCTGGAATTTAGGAAAATGTATTTATTTATCCATTGTATAAGGTGCAGAGAGATAAATCCAATGATTAATTAACTATTTTTCAAAGAGTTTTTAAGATATTAAATGCAGATTAGTAAATTCAAGACTTAAGACTTTTTAAGACCCTGTGGGAACCCTGTAATATTTCTGTATTACTTAATGCAAAAAGACTTGACCTACTGTATAGTTTAAGTCAGACAAAACACATTTCACAGGATCACATTTTCTCTACCTTAAGCGGTGTCATTTTGTGACAGCAAAGTGACAAAGGCTACAACATTCTACACTGATGTTTGAACAAATTTTCCTTGTACAAGCGCTACAGGTAATTGAGTGCAAATACAAGTACATTTTTAGGAATCTATTAAGTTGGAATGTGTTTTTGAAAGTGAGAGTTAGTTTTAAAAAAAAAACCAACAGGTAATATCAAGTATGAAGTAAGAATACAATGTTAGGTTCAGTGGTAGATTTAAAGATTTGTAATGTCAGAAATGTGGACACTCACCAAGTGGAGCTTGACTTACTTTGACATAAAGAAATTAATGGACGGACAAAATAAATAAGCCCTGTTTCTGACCTTAAAGATTGATGTTTAATGCACTTATAAAATTGAAAATGGGCAATTATTTCGCTTTAAAAAGTGATGTAATAATTGGATATCACTTACTGAAGTCACTTATTCTGTTCAGTCATTAAAACAGGGTAATAATTACAATTAAAGGTTACAGCTCCTGCCAGTGCTGTAAATATATTAAGGTCTGCAGGGACTAAACATGCGTTTAAGTTAAAATGTATGTCACACACCCCCAAAACAGCTTATAGTTTCCTACAGTGTTTTTAGACATGGAACAGTCACAGTACCCGTAGTGTAAACATTCCTTCACACTCGTCGGGTCATTACAGGTAAAACGGTCAAACAACCTACATACATTACGTGTTAAGTTGATAGTTGACCAGCTATCAAGCTGACATTTAATATTTACTGTTAAATCGAACACAAGCTTCGATTGTAGATATGTAGATTTTTGCCGACTTTTATCTCAAATGTTGTTACAATGCTGGCCACAACGCAACGTCAGCATCCAATCAGCTTTCGGGAAATTTTGAATGATCCAACCCACAGCCAATCACCTTCGAGAATAGAACAGCCTTCAACAGATCAGTGTCCTTATTTCGACAGCAAAATGTCAGCCATATTTACAGTTTTTAAACACTGTTAAAAGCTATCTTACAGTTGCAAACCGCGGTTATAATGTTGTAAATTTTGAAGAAGTTGTTGGCCATGTTCAGTCGGGACGATAGTGGTTTAGTATCGTGAGTGGATAACGGTACTGTGACAGAAAAGTACAGGAACAAGTGAAGATGTCAGCTAGCTACACTGCTAACTTTGAAAGACTGGCAGTTCTTACGTTTGTTAAATTGTAGTTTTTGGACGTTGACAAGCATAAAAACAGAATCGCTGTTGACTAAAATATCTTTACAAATCCAGAACTGTAAACAGCGCATTAAAGCCATCTTACCTATTATGGCAACTGTCAGGGGTATCTCAACAGCCGGTCTAAAGCCGCCTTTACAGTAATGGTTGCCTAGCCAGCAGCCTAACTTGCTGTACTGCCAAAGCTGTTAGCTACTGTTAGCCAGCTCCAGCTTGCTGGTACACCCGGTAAATGTCGCCGTTGTATTACGCTTCCTTATCTTCACAACAGGGAGTTTTAGAGGCAAGCAGAAAATCTCAAAGTCTCACTGACAACACGAATAATTCAAATTCACCAGTAGTTTAAAAACAATTCACTGTTGACCCAATAGTATTAGGACAAATGTTAGCCTCCTCAGGATAGCTGGCCAGCTATGGTGCTAAATTGATTTAAGCCAAAGTAAAATTAGGACTTCCGGTTTCACTTTTCAAAATAAAAATGTAATGTGTGTCTTCTGACGTTGAGCAAGTACTTCGTCCGACATTATATGTTTGACCTATTGTTTCTCAGCATATATTCCATTTCCCTCGAGTTCTTCAAACTCATGCAGTGTATGAAAAGTGCAATTCTATGAAAACAGTCTTTTTTTTTAAATCGGAATTCGGCGCCGTGGACCGGAAAACACTTTATCTTTTCATTTCCATATTTGGAGTTGTTTATAACGTTTATATGTCCATGTCTGTTATGTTTCACACTGAATTATTTTATTTGATTTTCTACATACATTAAATAATTGCATTGGAAGACTTTGGGGTTAAATCCAGAGACGCTGATACCTTTATTCTGAATGACGTTCGCGTTATCAGTCTTTTATTTTGTAGGACCCGCACATCTGCCTGTGTGGACCAACAGCAGCTTGACATAAATTTACCCGCCTCCCTAACGTCATCAGCTCACGATTTTCGCGCGCAGCACCCACAATAATACTATTTGTGGATAGAACCAAACCGATGGTGGTAGTGGTTATGATGAAACACCAAACCTTGTACTCTAATGTAAAAACAGTCAAGTGGCTTGATGAGATTGGCATTACTGGTTGGATTCATGCACCGTGTTTTGGCACCATGTTTCCTCTGGGTCTGTGAAAGAATTTTAACTGAGGGGCCCCTGTAAATGTTTATACATACTTTATAAATACTAACTTCCAACACACGCAACACCAGTGTTCTAGGTGAAAGGCCTTTATCGAAGTTATATATATCTTTATGGGATATTTAATTATATTTTACATTATATTTTAATATTCTTTAATATGAAGGTACCCCCAAGGTTCAAAGTAGAGTTTCAAAATGCAAAAATAAGAAATGGGAGTGAGACAATACAAAATTGGAATAAGCAATTTATTGAAAATAACAATTACATTGAAATAGATTGTGCATTAGTCAATCAAAAGTTTAAGACCACAGCTAAAAACAAAAAAAAAAAGAAAGAAAAAAACCCTAAAATAGTAATACAAATTTCAAAAAAAGTACTCAGAGAATTGCTTCATGAATTGCTTCAAAAATTTATTTCAATATGCACGATGATGATTACTATTATTATGGGAATATTTCCAGGAGGCTCATATATATATATATATATATATATATGTGTGTGTGTGTGTGTGTGTGTGTATATACGTGTGTGTGTGTGTGTGTGTGATATGTGTGTGTATATACGTATAATATATAATGTCAGACATTGAGTTGAATGTCTCATACAGAATCACATTTGACTGGTAACTTTAGGTGTGGACAATAGCTTATAATAAAAGCAGAAAACACTGAAATGTTTTGCCAGCTCAAAATGCCACAACTTATGATACAACAGAGAGAATGTGCCACTGGCATGTTACAAGCAGGTCTGAACTATGGTGAAGTTGTTTGCCATCTGCGCTGTCATCGCAGTGCAATCAGTCTGAGTGTCACACTGGTGCCAGATAGGATCAGATCGGATCCTTCAGAACTGGATCATCAGTTGTCAGTTCCATGCATCATTGCTGAACTGTGTGTTTGGAAGCCAGAGGTGGACACATCGAATATTGAATGACGACATTTTCAATTTCTGAGTTACCTGTATTCAGTACACTGAATAAATGTGTTGACTACAATTTGTCCACAGTTCACCCCCTAATGACTAAGGCTTCCCTCTATGAAGGTAACCCCACACCAAGTTATTTAATATATCTCTAAATATACATATTATTGTGACCTGTGCATTCTGAATGACACTAAGTATATATACATACATATATATATATATATATATATATATATACACATAAAATCAGGCAGCATGAACACCTAAAATTTGATATGTTTATTACCAACTACACAAATTAAATCAGATTCAGCTCATTTAATAGCCTAAAACATGACATATTTTCATTAGTGTTATTCTTGAACCTCCTAAAAAACTAAATTTGTTCTCAGATTTTGACTACATGAAGCTGTGTGTTTTTTGGGAGAAGTTTTTAAATCTCTCATGAGCTCCTAGGCTAAAACCCTGTGTTAGAGTCTGAAGAAGAATCATATGTAATATGATGCTTTTATCCACCTGGTAACAGTACATTTGAATAATAGGATTAAGCCACCTGACTATAAGTACATATATACACATACTTAAAGTAGATATAATTATTTATTCTATGTAGACATCAAACCACACTCACTGTTTCAAATCTCAAAAAGAAAAAAAGGAAAGGTT
>JAPSES010000236.1:13812958-13816446 GCA_029822895.1 Maxillicosta whitleyi
TTTTGTCCGGTTTTAACCTGACTCGGTTTTTTGGTTTAGCATCAGTCGTGCCACACCGTAAGTAAGCAGAGGTGCTACACAGGGTGCATATCCAACGCACACAGCAGTGAGTGGAATGTGACAAGGGAGCTTTTGGGCACCGTTGGGTACGCAGCAGAGGCAGATGTAAATACAGATTCACATGAAAGTCATTGGATTTGCTGGATGATCCGAGCAGTGTTTTAGCAAGCAGCGTCTTGTGTTGATGACATCATTAAACATCATCAACAGATTAAAATACTGAAATTCACAATGTAGTCTCATTTTGTCACTCGTCATCCTCAGTCACTCAGGATCATTCTTTATCGTCTCATAGCTGATACAGAAACAGCCAAACTGTCAGTCAAAAGAAAACAAAAAAACCCCACAGTATTATTATTATTATTATTATTATTATTATTATACCCTGTCTACTGTGTTAGGTGTTAGTGTGTTAGATTACTGTGCTCACTTGTGTGTTTTATGTGCGTTTATGTCCTTAAACTGAAGCATGTCGCTGTGGCTCAACTCACATTTTGCGCTGACTCTGGGGAACAGGGCTGAAAAGTCTTTTCTGGGATAGCGCGGAAGTCCTTTGATATAACTTTTGGCCTGTTTTTAGAGACAAAGACAAACATAATAAACATTATTTAAACAAAATGGGACAGGACAGCAATGAAAACAGCGTCGCTGCAAAAACAATATAAACTTTGTAGAACATCACCTACTGTAAATAAACAGAACAGAACACTTAGATGTTACTGTCCTGGACTGGTACCATTGGATTAGGCTATAGCTGTAGAGTGGTGGCATCTATACAGGTACCAAAAGAATGTTTTATTAAATAAGTATGGTTTCAATATACAGGTAGTCCTCGGGTTACGACGTACCCGACTTACATTATTTTGACTTTACGACGCCGGAGTCTCGTCCATTACTGTACATATGTACTGTATACTGTACGTACATACGCCTTTTCACGTCTACAACAGACTATTGCATTATTGTAGGCAGAGGAACCATATATGGAACACTTTCCTAAAGCTTCAGGGCAGTGATGGACAGTGTACGGTGTTAATGTGAGATCTGGAGGAAAAGAGGAAGATTTCCTTCCAACTGAACATCTGCAAGTACTTATATAGAAGTATAACACATGTATTTAGATAGTTATTTAGACATTTAGGGGGTATTTAGGGGTACTAAAGGGTTAATTCTGACTTACGCAGAAATTTGGGTTACGCCGACAGTGTAGGAACGGAAATCATTCGTAACCAGAGGACTACCTGTGTATTTAGTTTAAGATGGGGACCATTTTCAGCTCAACTGTTTTTATAAGAATTGATACTTTTGGAGATACACATAGTTTTCACAGGATGGTGAGGGGACGGAAAATATGCAATGTGAAAAATAACTGTAAATAAACAAATGTATTGGAGTAAAAACATACAATATTGACCTCTCAGGTTTAGTGAAACAGAGGTGTAAAAGTGTAAAGCATGTAGGTAGAGCATACATTCCTCTAATATGTGTGATGTAATATGTACTTTAACACATTCTACCACTGACTGTAGAAAATAAAGTCTGCTCCATCAAGTATCATGCCTTAATCTATTTATATTCAATCATCTGGGGTTATTTTAATGGGCTTATTGTACCTTCCAAGACTATTTTAATTTAAGATCTAAATTTTCCCTTTCTTCAGCCAGACACAACCTGATATATTTTGTTATTACCTGCCTTTTCTCCACTTTACACTTAAAGCCTTATTATCCATGCATTTTATTTTGTAGGATTGTGGCCTCTAAGGAAAACTAACACCTACTTTATTTTTATAACATACTGCATTTGTCAGTCTTTATAGACAGCTTTCAGAGAAGTGCATTTTTTTTTTTTAATTTCAGGGTAAATCTTTTCAGGTCTGATCTAAAAGTATTATTATCTATAAGTATGTATCAGCAGTTATTTAGAACATGACAGTTATATAAGACAGGTATATATGACAGGTATATAAGATGAAATGCTTCATACTTCTGGAGTGTCCAGTTTCTGTACAAACTCTGGTCCAGGTACTCCTGTCACTTTCATGATCTGGGTCAGCTGGTCCATGTCTTGTGCAACGGTCAAGGACTTTTAACCCATGGGCCACCATCAAGGTCATCAACATGTAAAAGTTCATATAATTTATACAATATTATTTATAGTGTCATTCAGAGAACAACAGAAAATTGAAAGCAACACGACAGTTTCATTAACAAATCCTTAATAAATCCTTCAAATCGATCATGGGGAAATAAGGAAATGGAAAAAGGCAAATATAAAATACGTCAGAAATCTATAATATATATCTTAGCAATATACTGTAATTAGATTATAGTATGCAGGGTTCTAGCTAGCGCAATTTAGCATAGCGGCCCGCGACGCAAAAATTTTGACCTGATACGCTAAATTTCAGTTCAGCGTAGCGTCATTTTGACTGTAATTGTTTGTCCAGATCAAACACAGGGTCCGACATTAACGTTTACCTGAAGCCCCTCCTCTGAATTCTCTGTATTTCCTCTGTGTGTCTCCTCAGAGGATGCATTTACAGCCTGTGTAATTTTTTGTTTTTGTGTAATTTAACTTTTTTTTTACACTAAAACAAAGAGGAAAATTTGTGTTTTTCATTATTTATAGGTTATTATGATAGTGTTTTATTAGTCTGATCTAAAATTATTTGAACATTTTTGATGGTTAATACCTTCAGTGTAATTTCTGTATTTCATTAATTCATCCCAAGTCAAATAAATACTTTCACTTCTGCAAAAATCAAAAGTAAAAAACCCCAAAATTATAGATATCTTTTCCTTCCCATAGGTGCCAAATAAAAACTTAACATAATTTAATGTCAGAATGTTGTTGTTTCATTCATTTTCTGAACCTTTTTATCCTAGAGACAGTTGCTGGAGCTCATTATTACAGATGTCCATGTATAATGTGGTGATGGTGGGTGCTTTTTTCAGACATTAAGCTATGTTAAGCTTTTTTATATTCAGTGTTTTAGAGCGTGGATGTGCCTTTTATGTGTTTGTGATCATGCGCTGTCTGTCGTGATGAATCACACATTAGTGCGAGAAAACTGACCTGCACTGTTAGAAATGAGGAGTCATAATAAATAACACATCAAATGAAGACATTTGAGGTAGAAGGTATAAGAATAAAACAAAGATACAAAAGGATAATAGAAGAAACTGAACATTAAAAACACCGAACTTTAACTGTTGCAGGTTTTGTGTTGTTTCTGCAGATTTATTTTTATGTTAATGAAACACCGTCCGTTTGAGTCCAATCATTCGCTCCATCTTGAAAATTTGTATACGACCCCCTGTATATCTATAACACATGTGCAATTATAATATAACATGTGCAATACGTTCAACTATTTATTATTAATGTCCATTCATACCCACGTCCATATTTACTTATAACCCTGC
>JAPSES010000236.1:13827969-13842012 GCA_029822895.1 Maxillicosta whitleyi
GAAGTGGCTGATATATAGAAAACATACCAGTGGATGGAAAAGGACTGAAGGACAGAACACAGACACTACTGATGGCTGCACATGAGAAACTGATTATGTGTCTGACACAAAAGAAAACAAACAAACCAAAAAATGGTGTGAAATGTTGAATGGCCGCTATGACACTGGTGACGTGAGAGATGCAGTCAATCGAGACAAATAGGATAATCAATTATTAATTAAGTCATAGGAAATGATTATACTGTTATACCAGTTCAAGTTTTTTCAGAGTTGGATCCCTTCACTGCTCTACTGGATCATGTGTGTAACAGGCTGGAGTGGTGGAAAAAACAGGGCTCGACAATGCCACCCAAAGGAATTTCACTCCCCAAAACCCCCTTTGACACCTGTCAAAAGCAAATCATTCGGAAAAAAAAACAACCACATGAAAAAAAGGACAACTAAACTAAAGTATAACACTCACTCACACACACACACACACACACACACACACACACACAAAGTAGCCGAACTGTCTGCCTATGAATGGTCAATTGACACCAGCGTCCTCCATAGCTGCGGCGAGGGAGAAGAGTTACACGAGTATTGTTGATGCTTGATAGGAGCAGGTACCTGTATGCCAAGAAAACAGAATGTGTCACAGCCCAGCATCTGTATTTTTGTGTTTTTAACAAGCCAGACAGATGCTGCAGCTTTCCCCAAAGTCACGCTGTGTCGAGCATTGTCGAGGAAATTTTACCAAGACACACAACGGAGAGAAGACTTCTTTTTTTTTTTTTTCATTAAATGTAAAGGAGAAATGAAATGTAGAGGAGATTTATCAGTAGTGCTACCCTAGATGGAAGTTTCAGTTCCACTTACACACTTATCTTCAAACACACACACCTATGCAATAATGGTCACAAAACCAGTCTGGACTGACCTCAGTAAGCACAAAAGAGGTCATGAACTATCACAGTTGTAAAAAGGCTCAAGCAGCACTTTTCCACTGTCAGATGAGTATCTCTTACTCATAAGCATTTTCCATCACATGATAATTTACATTCTGTAATTTAGCCATAGCAACACACACACACACACACACACACACACACACACACACACACACACGATCAAACATGGCCCAATCTCCACTACAGTGACAGCACCAGCTATGCCAGACACACTGTGACGGACGTGTGTGTTCATGGATAGTCGCCCCCTCATGGGCTCTGTGCTCAGAGAACAGCTCCGATGTTAGGTGATAGAAAGAGATTTATTGATATTGACAAAGCACGTGTGTGTGTGTGTGTGGTTTCTGTAAAATAAAAATACAGAAAATGATAATTAGAAACGTCAAAGTCTACATTATACAAAATTATGCAGAATATACAGTTATAATACAATCAAACATACACATTAAGCCAGTTCTGAGATACACCTAATGGTGCAACCTGGACACATCTTCAGTGACCGTCCTGGGATCATCAGGTGTTTCGGGTCTTAGGTCAGACACCCTCACCCAGGCGACTCAGCTGGGGGTGATCAATCCCCCAACTTGTGTCCAGGTAGCGCACTATGCCACGCCTCCCCCCTTGTCAACCAGAGCCACCGTGAAGCCCTTTCAGCTGCCTCTAAGATGGTTCTGGTTGCTCTCCGCCTGTGCAGTCCACAAATTCCAAGGAGCCCCAAGACCCGGACCAGATCTGCGTATTTTGCCCTCTTCCTCTCCTGCACCTCTTCCATTCTTTCCTCCCAAGGAACGGTGAGCTCGAGGGGTATCACCTGCTTGCTGGAAGCAGACATCAGCACTATGTCTGGCCGGAGTGTTGTTGCCACGATGATGTCAGGAAACCACAACTGCCTCCCTAGGTCAACCAGGAGCTGCCAATCCCTTGCTGGCCCCCCTGGGTCTTCTTGGAGGCTTGCGGTTTCTCCCCTGCTCAGATGAAAGCGATGGTTCCCTTGGTTGGGTGCTGATGCTTGCTGCTGTTAATGCCAGCGCAGATGGTGTCTGCTACTGCCCGCAGGACCTGGTCATGCCGCCAACGATACCTCCCATCACCCAACGCCTTTGGGCAGCAGCTGAGGATGTGTTCGAGTGAACCTCTATTCTGGCAGAGCTGGCAAGCAGGTGAGTCCGTCAAGCCCCAGGTGCAGAAGTTAGCAGGGCTTGGGAGGACGTCATAGACTGACTGGACCAAGAACTTAACATTGTGTGGCTCCGCCTTCCAGAGTTCAGTCCAGGTGATCTTGCACCCAGCTATCTTCTCCCACTTGTTCCAGGCCCCCTGTTTGCTCATACCCACCACTCTGCTGAGGCGAGACTCTTCAATTTCAGCATGGACCTCCTCCTTTATGAGCCTTCGCCGTCCCTTCCCTGTTGTTTTGCTGTAGTGTGGTTTTGTGTTGCTACCCAGTCCAGCTCGACCAACAGCCACGGTGCCCACTAGGGTTTTGTGCCACTGTCTAGCTTCTGCCCTCTTTACTGCATCCTGGGCACGCCACTTCCTTCCTGTGCGCACCTTCATGCCTGCCTACATCTATAATCCTTGATGCAATTGCCACCTTCATTCCAAGCAAGGTCGTCACCAACAAAACCAGTGACAAAGTCTGATTTGATGATCGCTGCAGGACAACTGCAACCAGAAAACTACGGCAATTTAGGAAACTTAAGAAAAAAAAGCAGATGAAAACAAAGCTAGCTTTGTCAGAGCAAGGACAGAATACAGCCCTGCTGAGAAGCTGGCAAAACGAAGGTATAACAGCAATGGTGGAACATAGTAAACACATTCTCTGGTAGAAAAGGCAGGTTGGACATACCTCTTCTTAAGGACCAACATTTCACCTACCCCACGGCAAGGGAAAATGCTGAAATGCTCGTCCAGACTTTTGCAGAGAAATGTCAGCTTAAAGACGTGGACGAGCCTGCTCCAGAGGTTCCAAAGACAGTCACTCACTTCAAGACAAACATAGTGTTTAAACCAAAAGTCATTAAGACGTTCCTGCACAAACTGAAACCAGACAAAGCTGATGAAGTCCCCACAAGAGCACTGAAGGAGTGCTGTGCTGAGCTGGCCAGCCCTCTGAGTCGTCTTTTTAGTCTTTGTTTCAATCATGGTGTGTTTCCAAGCCACTGGAAATGTGCCCCAGTCTCAAAGTCTCAAAGTCCAAACTGTCCATGTATCACCCCATCTTTCTTCTCAGTAACATCAGCAAAGTTATGGAAGCTGTGGTGCAGACAGAGATTTAGAAGTACTGTTGCAGAACAACCTCATCTCAGGCAGGCAGTTTGGATTCAGACCACATCACAGCACAGCTGACATCCTCACCATTCTTTCCCAACATTGGTCCAATGCACTGGATAATGGCTATAAAGTGTGTCTCATAGCTCTAGACATCAAGGGTGCTTTTGACAAAGTACGGCACAATGGACTTTGTTCAAAACTCAGAAGCAAGGGAGTCTCTGGCAAACTGACACTGATTAAGAGCTATTGTTCTGACCGTTCAACAGGGTCAGACTGGGAACAAAATTTGGCCCTGGTATTTTTCCTCTCAACCGGCTCACTATTGGCCCTGACGAAACCACCCTCAAACACGCACTCACACATCCGCACTTGTCCATGCCAAAACCCCAATGAACAAATACTATACACCGTGCAAACACACTTTCACTGTCATTTCACCTTGATCATACTGCAAAGCGGAAGCAAGCTTTGCGTCTCCACACTCTCTGTGTGTTTGTAATAAGTTTATCTTACCTTACAGCAGACAGTCTCGAGGATGGCCATGCACGTTAGGCAATGAGAAGGCGTCTCATCAGGCTACTCTTTTCTGCCACCATGTCAACAATTGTGTCTGTGTCCAATGACATCAAAATGTCTTTTTCACTTGATATTAGCATGAATGCCTCTAGGTGGTCCTGGGCTGTAGTGCTCCGTAATTTCAGTGTGGAGAAGCTGCGTTCACAGGCGACTTGGGTAACAGACGAGGTGAGAGGGAATTTATATCCCAGTCCAATAAGGTGGTAGGCATCAGTTAACAAATTATAACGACAAAGGATGTGGGGTAGCAGCACACTGGACAGTTTTTGCATGATGGCCTTTGTCAACACTTCACATTCCCCTTCACATTGGTCCTGTCCATTCTCAGTGCTGGTGCTTGCCATATATTCCTCTGAAACAGACAACTTTAGTCTGTTCCAATGAGAAGCCAAACTTTCCAGCTCACCCTTAAGGGCATGTGCAGTAGCACAGCTGTCATATCTGATAAGCTGTTTACTCAGTTCTTGGAGTTGAAATGCATGAACACCTTTACTCTGTATCTCAGCAAAGGAGCGTGGGTCAAGGAGACACAATTCAGCATAAAGTTTACCATTTTTTTCAAACCGCAGGCTTATGCTCTCAGTTACTGTGTCCAGGATGACATTATGAACTTTGTTTTGATAATTTGAGTTGCTCTCACTAGTGGTCTCATCGTCAACCATCTCATCAAACATTCTCTTCTTTCTTCTTGGTCTTTTTTCCATGGCAGTGCATTTTCAACCTCCACTTCACAGTCCTCCTCATTTTGCAGCTTGTCATTTGTCCATGCGATGAAGGCATCTGCTGTCCACTGAACAGATTCAAAGTCCCTTACATGCTTTCTGAGATTCTCCTGAGTGCCAGTGACGAGGCGATGAGCTGTGACTAAATTTATTCCAGAGGTCTGGACGTATTTGGACAAAGCAGATGTCTGTTCAAAGATGCGTAGGAAGATGTGAGCTGTCAATATCATTTCATATTTCAGAAAACTCTCCACATACCCTTTTTCCTTTGTGCGAACAGTGGATGCCATGTGGGTGTTGTCTCTGATGGCAGTGAGGCTTAACACAACACTGACATACGCACAATTGTCAGGAACACCAAATGCTCCAAATACTTTGGTTAGGGCAATGTCCTTGGCCCACCACCTTGTGTGCCCAATGACTGTGAGACGTTTCAGGTGTGTATCTGCCACTTCTTCCCAAACACCCATTCTCTGGTGGGATTCTCTCAGGAACCCTAACCCTCCACCTGCCCACTGGCTACACAATACTCTGATTCTAACCCAACATAGACATCAGTTTGCTCAGTTTGACGAACATCTCCAGTAACGGTGTCCTCATTATTGCCCTTTAAAATCGTAGGGGCGTCAGGAGCACTAGCAGAAACGCAAGTGCTAGTAGCATTACTGGCCACAGCAAACAAATTATCTACCCGGAAGTGTCAGCTTGAAGGGCTTTCTGCTTTTTGTCATGAATTTTCTCCGCTCCCCCCTTTCTCTTCTTACCTCCTCTTTCCATGTTTTTTTAATCCACTGAACTGAATATTAAGCGCAACAAGCATCCGTCTTCCCGGGGTCATCCCAAGAGGGTCCTATGTTCCCCGGTACCGGGGCACATAGGACCCAGGGAACATAGATACGCTCCCGTCTTCCCACCTTTGCTATTCAGGAGTCATCAGGTGGAAAACAAACGCAGAATTCTCTCTGACGAAAGCCTTTAGAATGCATACCCCATCATGCATCGCAACACATTTGTGCAACATTTTCAAACAAAAATCCACTAAATATAAAAGTATCATCATAGTTTGGCTTTAATATTAATTTCATTTATATTGTATTTTGCTGTAAATAAAATTACCCTGTGCCTAAAGACAATAAAATTACAACTCATGTCCACTATCACAAAGACGTGTATGAACTAGTAAGGGGTATATAAATAGCACGTCCATTTCCTCACTTGTCGAAGTTAACGAGAAAAATTGCGCTGACTACAATTGGTCAATGCCTAAAGGCACTTGGGCCACTTGATGTGCATGTGGACCAGTTCAAATTATATTTATCATGCACCGGCCCACCAGGAAAATGCCCATAATCACACATTACCAGTTTGAGCCTGCCGTTCAATCAAAGTAGTCCTATCTGGCCAGTTCTCAACCACCACATCCATCAATGCCTCTGTCCCCCTGGGTTTAATCTTGGGACCCCTGCTGTTCTCAGTCTTTATAGATGATGTGGGAGATGGGTGTGAGAACCCTCCATATCTATATGCTGATGACTCTACTCTTTACTGTGTAGTCAGAACAAGTAATGACAGAGCTTCCTCAGCAGTGAACTTAAAAAGGGACTTGGAAAGGATGAGGATTTGGGCAGAGAAATGGAAAGTTACCTTGGAACCGACCAAGTGTAAAACAATGACAATCTCTAGAAAAAGATCTCCAGCGAGGTCAGATCTTTTCTTTGGTAACAACAAATTGACTGAGAAAGATGAACTGGACATCCTGGGAACTACCATTGACAGTAAACTCAGCTGGACAAAACACACCTTAAACACTGCAGCCAGAGCCAGACAGAAACTTGGAGCTTGTGGGCAAGTCACCTCAAAGCTCCATCCCAGCAGAAGAGCTGCAGCGTAGAAGGCACAAGTACGCAGCATTATGGAGTGTGCACCTGACACCTCCTTGGGGCTCCTGGATTCTGTTCAAAGGAAGGCACTTAAAATCATAGGCACAAATGAACAGGGGCCAGGTTTACACTGTACATCCCATCTCTTCACCACAGTTGCCAAGTTGCTGTTGTGACACTGTTGTACAAGAGGCACACCGATACATGTCCACCAGATCTGAAGAGAATGCTCTCCAAGCCGTACACCTTCACACGTACAACCAGAACAAGCCTAGCTATGCCAACCCACGCACTTCAACAACCAGTATCTAGAACTCATTCCACTGGTGGGACCTTCATCCATGCAGGAATCCAGATCTGGAACAAACTCCCAGACACCGTTGTGTGCACCATCAACAATAATGGCCTGCAGTCTAACTACCTCCAGAGGTTTTATGAAGCTATGATGAAGGTTGGACCAAATGATCCCATCATTTCCTTTACACAATCGTCATTCCAGAATCATGGCGAAATATTCCTGCAACAGAAGTGCTGTGTATAAGGGGTTATAATGTATCATCCTCCTGGTCCATATGTTGAATTTTTATCAGTTTGCTGAGTTCTTAGGCAGTCTAAACTGTAAATCAGATCCAGTAATTTTTGTTGAAGACTTAAGTATTCATGTTGACAGTGAAAATGATACCCTCAGTAATGCATTTATGTCATCAGTAGACTCAATAGGCTTTAGTCAGTTTATTCACAAACACACTCACCGTTTTAATTACACCCTTGACTTTGGCCTGAATCCCAATTCACCCCTTAGCCCTAACCCCTACCCCATGGCCCTTGCCCTTGGCACTAGCCCTTGAAATGGAGCTGCAAGGGGTATGGGTTGAAACATTCCCCTATGAAATGGGACAACTCTTTGTGACCTGTTACGTGATCAGCGGTCATAAACGCTGCTATAAACAGATGCAAAAACTTTGTTTCTGTAAATATTCACCGTGCCATCAGCAGCTGTAACCATGTCTGTTCCATGGGCTTCCCCAACTCTATCAGTTTTACCCTCTCTGTTTGATGAGTTTGTTGATACGACAGCAGACTCTGCAAAAAACATTAGAGTTGAGACTTCCAGGAAACATGGTCAAGTTTAGACTAAATGAATGAATCTGAATAACTTCTCTGCTGGGAATTGTTATTGTTTGGTTCTTTAAGTGTTATATATTACTTTTTGTCCATTTGATTACAATGATGTTTAAATGGTTAAATAGGTTTGGTGAAATCAATTTTAAGCAGGCAGGGTTGCCTTAGATTGATCCGAATAGGCTAAAGACCACCCATATATTTAGCCTGTTTACCAGCGACAAGAACACACAGTGACCAGACTTACCCATGACAGTGCCCTGTGGAACACCTTTTATTTTAGTGTCCCTGGAAACTTGCCAGACTACTTACCCTTTATCTTAGCTTTTTTTTTTTTGTCTGTCTTTGGTGCTGCTATTGGAAGTAGTGTCGGTTGCTGATAGGATTAACATGATCTGCATCAGTCCTGCATTCTAAATAACACCCCCCCCCCCCAAGGTTTTTCCCATCCCTGGCTTTCTTCTTTTACTGTTCCCCCTAATTCATCACGGTGCAACACTGCCCTCTCTGGCTGTTAAGGGAGGGGGGGGGGATCAATAAAAGAATGACAGCTTAGTTCCCAGGGAGGTCACACACTAAATAGTAAGATATTTGGCTGCAAGAACAAAATAACAAAATATACAAAATATGCATCAACCTCATAAACAGTTGTCACCCTTTCGGTGGTGGTAAACTATGAGAATAAATGCAGACAAAAAAAAAATCACTGCTGAATATTCACTTTGTATATTAGTCAATGTCAAATAGGAATAGATGATGTACTACTATAGCCTAGAAAAATATACAATTACCTTCTTAAATTATGTTTTTAGATTTCATCTTCAGTTTCCTCCACGTGTGTTTTTCCCAGGGGGTTTTGGACCTAAAAAAATACTTATTCTATTCACCACATATTCAATCCAACAAATTAAGTCAAATATTAAGTTAGTTGTAATGCTCATGAGCTCTGAGTAATGACCGAAAGACATTTATGCCTCTTTTACTTTATATGTGTGTGAGTGTGAGGAGAATATACACAGAGTGAGAATGAATTATGTCTTGTACGATCCTTCACACAAACGCAACAATCACATGCAAACTTCCACTACTTAAGCAAGAAAATACATCTTACATGGATTGTGTTTCTTGTTCCTGTTGTATGTTTGCTTTATGAAATAGCTCATTAGCTCTCATACTTATTGATTGAATTTACCAACAATAATGTCTATAGAATATTTCTTTCTCTAAATTGAATCTTGATAAATAGAAACAAATGACTTGGAACATCTTTCTTCTCCAAATAGTTCATTTGTCATCCCAGTAAGTGGTGTTCGGAATACATTAGGAGCTGTTCAGAAGGCAACCACAAAAACATTTTACAACTTCAAACATTACAGACAAACACACAAGATGTATATATTGCTTTAGTCATATACAAATCAGTGGCATTTCACTATAAATGTTGCGTGGTGTCTATAATTAGCACAGAAACTGTAAGCGGTGTGCAGGCAGCCCTATGTGTTGGTGAGCATATGTCACAGAGCATTAGCATCCGGGCTAAAACGTGTTACTTACGCCTGTCGTGGCTGAAGTAGCTGGCTGTCAGTTCAGTCATGAGGTGACAGTGATGTGTCGTGTCGGTGCAGTTCACTGGGCCAGAAGACCTGTCACCTGTCTGCACACACATTTTTCTCCTTCCAAAAACAAAGCAAACCAGTCCACGCCAATAAGCTTGTACATTTTCAAAGCATTAACAGGGAGGAGGCTGTTACCTGATGAAACATATGGAGTAGTTAACATGTATAATCTACATTTCAGTAAACTATAAACTGTCCTTCACTTAATGCTGCTTAGCTCTGCACTTGCTTTATTTTATACAAAACATGAAAGGATAATATGGCAAGTGTAGAAAGACAACGTAAGCTGTGGTGGTTGACAAAAACCAATGCACTCTATGTAAACTCAACATCTTTTCCTTTATGAAAAAACATAAAAGTAAATACATATACCAGCCTTTACACAACTATCCAAACACACTGAAACAATGATCCAAACGGTCTTTTTTTAAAAATTTTTTTAAAGAAACAATGTTCTAAACATTTTATGGGATTTTAAGATCAAAAATTACCACGCTGAGAACAGGTACTGTACTTTGACAAGAACTGCTCTGATTATTTCAAAACCTTATTTGTACATAAGCAATACATAAGCTGATACTGGTTCTGGTTCTGGTCAGTACACGGGCAGCAGCATTTTGAATTAATTTAAGGGTCGTTAACCTTTTTGGGACAGCCTGAGAAAAGTGAGTTGCAGTAGTCTAGTCTGGAACTAATAAAAGCATGGACTAATTTTTCAGCGTCATTCTGTTTTAAAATATGCCTAATTTTACCTATATTCCGTAACTGGAAAAAGGCAGTTCTAGAAACCTGTTTTATGTGTGAGTTAAATGATAAATCTTGATCAAAAATAACACCACTAGACACAGTGGTTTAGGTTTCCATGGTAACACCATCCATGGTGATTACTTCACTGGACACTGCTTCTGTAACAGTTTTAGGGCCAAACACATTGATTTTAGTTTTGTTTGAGTTCAGCATCAGGTTTAAAGGATAAATAATATGGTGTCAAGTGATGATCACGTTTCTTTAAATTTGTTTCAACAGCAAACATATAGGCTATACATCCATAATCCATTGCAGATCTCATAATAGACCAATAGATTTTTAGGAGAGATCTCCTGTTTCCTCTCCAGTCTTGACATTGGAGTATATTGTTGCCTTTTTCACATTTATCCTTTTCAGTGTTCCTTTCATGAAAGATGACACCCAGAAATCTAACCTCTTACATCTGTTTAAGTTCCTGACCATACAATTTGAGGGAAATATCCTTATGATGGCTGCAGAAACATATAACCTGTGATTTAAGTACAGATTATTTAAATCTCCATTTTTGTGTCCACTGCTCAACCTAATGTATGACTCTCTGCATTTTCTTCACAATAAATTATAAATATCTGCCTCTCACTCACAAGGCACCATCATCTGCATAAAGGGACCTTCCAATTGAGGAATCCATATCCTTGAATATGTCATTATTCATGATGTTGAATAGAATAGGACTGAAAACGCTGCCCTGTAGAATTCCATTTTCTACATTAAACACCTACTCTTACTTGTATTTGATGTTCAAGCATAAAAGTTTTTGCCCAATTGATCAGCTGTCCTCCAACACCAACTTTACACAGCTTAATAAGAGGACCTTCCTTCCATATCATATCATAAGCTTTTTCACAATCATTTCTCTATTTGTTTTGTCCTTTTGGATTTCCAATTCATGACACAACAGAGTCCATGGTATTTCTGCCTTTATGGAAGCCGTTTTGGTGAGTGGAAAGCAGATTTTGACTTTGTAAAAAAATAATTTAGCTACTCTGTAATCATATGTTCCATGGTCATTCCTGGCTATAATGTCAGTGCTATAGGTATGTATCTTGAAGGGTCCAAAGAAGGCTTTCCTGGTTTTAGTAATGCCACTATAACTGTTTCCAAGCTGATGGAATGCATCCTGGATCCCAGATATGGTTGAAAAGTCTCAACATTAAATCAAGTATATGGTCAGACATATGGGCCAGCATGTCATAGCACACATCATAGTTCCATAGAATTGTTTGTTTTGTTTTTTGAAAGAGCTCTTGTCATTTCAAACAGGTTAAATGGTAACTTCAAACCATCCTGGGTGGCTGGACTTCTATTAGACTGGATGCAACATTACCAACTGTAGTCATGCTCTCACAGCCCAGCTGATATTGTGTGTTGGGCTACGGTTATAACTTGTGCTCCAGTATTTCCAGTTCTAGATCTGCCCTCCTATTACAACGGTCCGACTATTGCATTTCTTAAAAGTTTTTTAGATTTTTTTCAGCAGGTGAATTCTGTAAATCTCTTTTACTGACTTCCACAGAATGAACCTGTGCTGTTTACTAAACATCCATGTCACTGTGTCAGTCTGTGCAGTGGAAGTGGGCAGACCCCCCCCCCCCACTTCTCCCCCGCTGGTTTGCATCTAAATGTAATACAGTTCTATGTTAACATTTACACAGTTTTTCCTTGTAATATTATTGTGATTCCAAAGGACTACATTTAAACTTATGCACTGACCCAATGTTCTCCTACACCATCTTGCACTTCTTTCTAAGGTCATGTGGTCTGATGAGTCCAGACTGACCCTGTTCTAGAGTAATGCGAGCATCAAGAGAAGTGGATGGAATGATTACCCATAGTGCCTATAGTACAAGCCTGTGAAGGTTAGAGCTATGATCTGGGTTTGGTTCAGTTGGTCATATATAGGTATAGAAATGCTGGATCCATAATATAAGGTCAGTTTAACCTGAATATATTGAACAATCAGGTCTGAACATAATTTTTTTCTCTCCTGATGACACAGACATATTCCAACATGACAACACCAGGATTCATGAGAATCAAATTGTGGATGTAATATGGATTGGAAACCACAGGATCCAGATCTGAAATGTATAGAATCTTTGGGATGTGCTGGAAAAGAAGACTTCATGCAGTTATTTGACTCCATGGTTTGGGAACCAATAGTGACGGCTACGGTGATGGTGATAAATTAATGTGATAACTTGATGAATATCAGTGGTCTTTCACTGCTCAGCTCATGTTCCAAACCCTGGAACTGATTCCAAATAATTTTGGGACACATCGCCCTCATCCCTGATGACTTTGACGGCAGTTTTTAGCATCTCTTGGCTTCAGGAACCCCACAGAAGTTTGGTTTACCACATCTGGTCCCACTCTTTATTTGGATTCATCACTGCAAACTCTTTAGTAATTAGCAAGACTGTCCATGTCAAATTAAAAATATGACTGATAGCTATTTGTAAAGTTATGAGTGTGTGTCTGTGTGTTGGTATGCAATAGAAAAATTCTGATTAATAAAGTTTATCTCTGTCTCCCTCGCCTGTCCAAATGTAAACAGAGGACTCAACTGTTTACTTGCAGAATAATTAGTCAGCAGTGACAGGTCTTTTCTCTCTCCTTTTCTATTTTTCTCCCTCCTGCTCTCTCTACTCGTCTTGTCAATAGGACAGATACGCACCATGCTGCCAACAAGCCTGATAGTCACCACTCTTAGAAAGGTTAAGATTTACATAAAATATAAAAATCTACTTACATAGCGTGTGGTTTACACCACTGGCTTTGGTGCGGAAGATGGACGGTTTGATTCCCAGGTGGGTATTAGGGTAAGGCCCTTTACGCTATAAACACCTATACCTGTAGCAGTGCCCCAGCGTGGCGGTCCAAAGGAAAAAATACAGAAAAACACAAAGGGTTGTGTCAGGAAGGGCATCTGACGTAAAAAAAAAACCTGTTCCAAATCAACATGTGAATCTGGTTTGCTGTGGCGACCCCTGAAGGAAAAGCTGAAAGAAACTTACTATAGCTATCTACTTACACTAAGTCCATATCAGACAGATTTCCTGTTAATGTCTTTTTCCTTTCCTCTCTGTGTGCTTTCTACTGCTATTATTTATCTTTTCTCAAGTGGCCTTTGGCACATTGACTCATACAAACGGATAAAGAGGTGAGCATGCACATGTCACACAAGTCTACACACCAACATTCAGTCATAAACATTCCTCTTTGTTGAACAGGTATTCAACAGAATAACTGTCATCTGTCACAGTCGAGGTAACATGATTCTACTGCATAATGTCTGACACAATACCGTATACAACATTTGTGCCTTATTGTTTTATTGTGAAAACAATGCTGTCATGAAATTATCCTTTGCAACAGCCCGAGAAAGCAGTCACTAAAGGACAGTGATGGATAGAGCTTCTTACAGCTTCAATTTACAGTCTAAGAATGCAAGATACTGTAGTTCCTGGAAGACCAGAGTTAAATTCCACAAGGAAGATGCATAGAACAGAGTATATCATCTACTTAATGGATGTCAGCAATGAATATATAAAACATAAGCCTGAACAAATATGGTGAAAAAAAAAAGACTGAAAGACAGAACAGTGCAGCTGGATCCTGGTTTTGATAAAGGGGTGTGTTTGGGGTGACTGGTGACTGTGTGCCAGTGAAATGTCAACTTCATGTGCGCATACAGATGCTTCATTCTCCCATTATGGCAAACTTGACCTTGACATTTTCCAATGCATGGACTATCCCCAGCACCTTATCATTTAGAGTCTTACTCCACACATGAATAAAGCATAACTGGAGCATGCAAACATCCTTGAGAGTCACAGTAACTTCTTCTCTGAGTGCTGTACTTTAATATATCCCTATATTACCCACCTCCTTAACTGTTTGCAGTCTTTTTTTATTTCCTCAATCCCTTATGTCTCCATTTGTGTTTTATTTCATTCTGAAGAAACGGGGCGCTGGTCCTTGCGACTCGTCAGTACCATTGTGTCATGTCTGTTATTCTTTGTTGTGACTTCCTGTTTTATTTTGTAATGTGTTCCTCCTGTGTTGTCTGCGTCTTTACTTCCTGCCCCAT
>JAPSES010000236.1:13992458-14003570 GCA_029822895.1 Maxillicosta whitleyi
AGTAATATTATGGGGTGTCAGTCACAATATGTGGGGGAACTGTGCTGCTTGGAGGAGGTTTGTGCTCTGAGTGATTTAATAGTTTATCCTGTGCATCATTTATTTGTCCATTTATTACTGAGAGTAAAAGAGTGGAGTATATATATTCTGCTCTGTTCATATGATGGAGGTGGGGGTGAAAGGGCAGACGATGTATTTTCTTTCAAAACAACACTGTACAAGTGAATACTGAATGTTTAATAAGTATACTAAAGAGAGAGTTTTATTTATGCAGTTATATTCCCTTATTTTTACACGAGCCCATCATAACTTAATTCAGATGACACTAAACTACAGATATGTTTGCTTGTTCAATAGCACTAATGTGAACTATAAGAACTGCTCTATCATTAGCCTCATAACATAACTGCACAAGTCATATTTTGGCCATATTTTCATATCTGCGTAACTTTACTCTCTTACACTGCTGATTAATTTTGCACCACTGCCTATGACCTGAAAAAAATATGATTAAAGCAATTATGCTGTGAACGATATGCAAACCATAGACCAAAATGTTTACATATTGGTTGAAAGAGGGCTTTTTTTTTTTTTTAAATCGTCAAAACCTAACAATAAAAAGCAAACACTTCCAGAACAATCCTAATGATAAAATCACAATCTAGTAAAAAAATAATAATAGTAATTATTGTGTATCTTTGTGGATATGGGCAGCAGGTCAGAAAATGAATGAATTAATGAATAGGTGTCCTTGGTAAAATGTAAAAAAATATCAACTATAAATATAAAAGACACTTTTAAATGACGATAATACTTACTACTGTAAAAATAAATTTAGATTTTTATAATTTTATCCCAGCTGTGTACTGTATTATGAAATAGCGTAGGACTCCGAATATCAGATATGTTCACGTCTATTCATGTGTTCATGATTTTCTCGATAAATTTGTTGATTTGTTCTGTAAAATGTGATGAAAATGACAAATATTAATCAGTATGTTCCAAAACGTAACATGACAACCTATATTTTTTGTTTGGTCAACAGCCCAAAAATATCCATCTTAGTATCACAGAGAGAAACTAGATAAAACATCCAAAGCTTAAGCTGCGTGACCCAGAAACCCCCCCAAACCAAATAAGGAATTATCACTTTAGTTGAAAACTAACAGAAGAACCAAGTAATGATTGCAGCTTCACTTTACAATCCGACTGTACTACAAGTACGACGCAGGAGGTGTTTTCATTGCTTTATTTACTGACTTGTGAGCGAAGTCCTTTGGAGGCAGCGCCGCCTTGATGATCTCCAAGATCTTGGTGAGATAAGGCTGGATCTCTGCTCTTACAGCCACGACCAGCAGCCCCAGAGCCTGGAAAGCTGCCGTCCTCTCCTTCTCCTTCTTCAGACAGCCCAGTAAGTAGCCCATAGTGTCGGACAGGTACTGGTCTGTGTGGTTCCATGCACAGGAATCAATACAACAGGGATTAGAAAATACAGGTGGTCCTCAGGTTACGACGTACACGACTTACGTTATTTTGGCTTTACGGCGCCGGAGTCTTGTCCTCTATTACTGTACATATGTACTGTGTAATGTACGTACAGTATCTTATTTTTTACTTTATTTTATTAATATGAAGTATAATACATGTATTTGGATACTTATTTAGAGATTTAGGGGGTATTTAGGGGTACTAAAGGGTTAATTATGACTTACTCGGAAATTCGGGATACGTCGACAGCGTAGGAACGGAACTCATTTGTAACCTGAGGACTACCTGTATATACATATATAACTATATCATTTATATTTATATATATATATAAAACTACACTTACATTAGTTATACATTAAATTAGTTAGTTATACATTAAATATTATTAATTACATACATTAATTATACATTAGTCCAACTGGCCAAGGAATTCTTAAGTGCATTTAGTTACATGATAATGATTTAGTTATATTGACTGGATAGCATAGTGGTTTACACTGCTGACTTTAGTGCAGAAGGGTGCCAGTTCAAGTCCCAGGTGGACCCTTGGGCAAGGCCCTTTACGCTATACATGCCTATACCTTGTAAGTTGATTTGGATAAAAGGGTCAAGCAAATGTAATGTAATAATAATAATATAATATAGAATCTGTAAATGAACATGTTATGTCAAAATTATATCTCAACTCACCTGTGAATGTGTGTGGCTGGAAGGCAGCTAAGCGCGGCAGCAGGTTGAGGATTGTCATTTGGATCAGTGGGTTTTTACTGGTCCTGTATTTTAGAACCCAGCGACACACCTGGACACAGCACACAGTACCAGCTTATGTCAAATGTCATTTAGTCATAGATACAAAGTACTGGAGTGGAAAAGTGAAACATTGGGTCTCATGGAAAATGCGAGTTTCAGTTACTTCTGAGTTTTGAAAGGTACAATATACAGCCCCCTCCCAAAGTATTGGAACTGTGAGGTCAACCCCTTTATTTCTGCTGTAGACTGGAAACATGTGGGTTTGAAACTAAAAAATGAACATGAGACCACATTTCATCTTTTATTTCCAGGTGTTTACATCTGGATCTGATACACAACTTAGAAGATAACTTAGATAGCATTATTTGTAAAGGAACACTACAGGTGAGCAGACATTTTGGAAGATGTGACTAACAGGTGTGCCCTATTACATGGATTATTTAAACAATAAATAGTGCTGAATGTGTATGCTGTGAAGACTGCAATTATAGCTAGAGATGTAACCAACATGAAAATCACAGAGGTATCTATGGGTGAAAAAGAAACAATTGTGAAGCTGAGTGAAAATGGAAAATCAATCAGAGCCAGTAAAACCATTTGGAAAGTCCTGAAGAAAAAATAAACCACAGAGATCGAATGGTAGACCAAGGACAACAACAGCAGCTGACAACAGGAACATCATGAGAGCTTTAAAGAAAGACCCTAAAACAACTGTGTATGAGCATCTACTGTCCACAGAAGACTCCATGAACAGAGGGTACGCCAGAAGATGCAAACCACTCAACAAAAACAATAGGAAGGTCAGGCTGGATTCTGCCAAAAAAGTACAGACATACTAGGAATGTCCCGATCCGATCACATGATCAGAAATTGGCCCCGATCACGTGGTTCAGGACTCGATCGGAATCGGGCATTATCTCCCGATCAGGACTCGTATTTGTGTTTATGTATATTATTATTATTTTTTTTTTTTTTATTAACACTTGTTATATCCATCTATGCGTTGGCACAGAGTGAAAGTCTTGACTTCGCAGAAACATCATCACATGCAGCACGGCATCACCTGGTCATGTGCACGGCACAGTTCTGAGTGAACGCAAGTGCCATTTGGCGCCAATGAGGAAAGAAAAGAGGAGGCGCATGTTTCATGTTGTACACGTTGGTACATGGTGAGGTGCCATTGATTTGTTGATAAAATAAAGTGAACTAAATAAAAAAAATGGAGCATTGTGAATCTGTTTCTTTGTTCTTCTTTATTCTTTTATTCTCTCTTTTTTTTTTAAAATAAGTATCAGATCGGGACTCGGTATCGGCAGATACACAAAATCAAATGACTCGGAGGCAAAAAAAAACCTGATCAGGACATCCATAATGCAAACCCCACAAAATCTTTGCAAATTCATCCCACGGGCCGCATTAGAACCTGTGAGGGGCCACATTTGGCCCCCGAGCCGCAAGTTTGAGACCCCTGTGTTAATAATTTCACACATAAGTCGCTCCAGAGTATAAGCCGCACCCCCGGAAAAACTATGAAAACAACTGAGACCTATAGTCCAGAAAATACGGTATTCACATGTACTGAAATTATTATTATTATTATTATTGGATTAGTGGTTCAGAAGTTACAGAACATTTTAGATCAGCAGACGCTTTTAGTCACCAGTGGCTGTTTGTGTCTTTGAGGGTTCAGAGTTGAATAAAAACTGTCAGGTCACGTAACTGTAACTCCAGTGGCGTGCTGTGACTCATACCTGGTCAAACCTCTCCTCCATCAGCTCTCGGCAGTATCGACTCTCCACCAGGGAGCTCTTGGCAGGAACTGGTGTCGCTCCAAAGCTCAGGAAGCCCTGCGGTGTGCTGTAGCCCAACAAACCCAGGAGAGCGTTGGACTGCTGCGGTTGCACCGACTGGAAGCTGGTGAAGGGCGTGATGTGTCGGGGCTTGGTTCCGAAGCCCATTAGTTCCTTGCAGTACTTGTCGTGGACCAGCTGCTGCTGTGTGATCTCTTCCATCTCCTCACGCATGCGCTATGAAACCGAAAACACAGCGAGTGTCAGAAAGACTAAAGCCGTTACGTACAGCTAAGAACGCCACGCGAACAATATATGGACCATTTCGTACGACCTTCTAAAAGAATAGAGTGTTCATGGTACTAAGATTTTCTACGAACACATTACAAAACCTCCTTTCACACAATGAAGGTTACAAACAACGTAAGATGGATCAATGCCCCTCTACAAAACACATGTTCCATGCAGTGGCCGCAAGAAGATCTCAATGTTACATTACAGTGTTATTAGGGTTCCTTTACAGCATCCACATTGGACACACACACACACAGACATTCACACAGCTTACATAAGGTGTTTCTATAGTCATGCATCATTTGTGGTGTTCTTTGAGGGGGTTGAATACAAATGTTCAAGACTGAGTGAATGAATGGACTCAAACACATGGTGCTGAAGTGAAAGTGTATAATTAACAGAGCAGTAAACTTGAAACAACACCAAACCTGCAGAGATAATGCACAGTCCACAGGGATGAGGGTCAGAGTGATGGGTGTACACCTCCTGTTGGTGTTTTTAACGTTCACTTCCCTGTTTTTATGTGTCTTTGCTTTATTTTCATACCTTCAAATGTCTTCATCTGATGTCTGATCTGATTATTATGACTCCTAATTTCTAACAGTACGGGTCAGTTTTCCTGCAGTAATGTGTGACTTCAGCACCACAGAGAGCACACACAATCCTAAACACATCAAACACACATCATTCTAAAAGACTTAATGTAAAAATAGGTTCAAATAGTTTAATGTTTAATTACGGTGGACATCTCTAATGCTGGGATAGACTCCAGTGATTCCATAACCGGACTGAGCGGTTCAGAAAATGAATGAATGAATGAATGAATGAACAGTACTCTAAGACTAAACAATGTTCTTTTTTTTTTTTTTTTGCAGAGGTGGAAGTGAACATGACTACTGATGTCCACATGAACTTTGGTGATGATTGATCACTGTCCTGGGGCATTAAACTACATCAGGCTGTTTTTTTTTTTTTATGTTAAGCACTTTAGAATGTCCCTCTTCTGCTGCTGTCGGACTGAAACAGCGGCCTGAACCGCTGGGTCTTGCTCTTCTTCATCTTGTAGATGTAGAAGTTTCAGTCTTGTGGACATTATTACCATCTTAAATACGATGATCATGACATGGGGCTTTTAGTACATGGTCACTGTTTATAAACCAATCTAAATATTCTGAAACAACGTAAAATCTTCCTACCAAAGGCTTTAGAACATTGTGAGTTTCACATAGAACTGATGTACATTCATTCACCTTATGATCAAATAATTCATGAAGTGGTCATAGGTCTGACGTAGGAAGGTCGTAAGGTACCCTTATGAAGACCGCAACAACTGCGCATGTTGTTCATACAACACAAAACCATGTCATTTTCTTACAGATGCATCAGGATGCTCTCATGTTTCAGACTGCATGAGACAGCCGTAAGAAACTACTGCCGACTCCACGAATGTCTATGAATGTCACAGCTCATAGAGCTCAGAGTTTTTCCTCACACAGAAGGGGGGGGTCTAAGGACAGGGGGTGTGCTAGGATATGTGCTAGTTTAGTCATTGTTTGATTGTGTCCATGTTCTATGTGTTCTGTGTGTTCTCTGCTGAACATATTAGATTCATGGAAAACCCTTTTGAGGAAACTGTCATTGTGATATTGAGCTATAGAAATAAAATTGAATTGAATTCATACAAACAGGAAGATTTGTATAAGCCTATCGTGTGTAAGAAGTTTTGTGACTGAGGCTTAAGGGTGGAACTAAACTTAGGTAGTATATGTATATATATAAGGTAGTACTTGATCTCCAGCCTTTCTACATATGCACATTAATTGCATAGATAACATCTGATCAATTTATTTTTAAATGTGTCTGTTATTTATGATTTAACTGTGTAATCTAGGCATTTATAGCATTAATATTATAAACACTAGTAGGCTAGTGAGTAATTTTAGTCTGTTAGGATGAATACTTTAACATCTCTGTTGTGTTTTAGTCGTTATTAACTTGCAGAATTTGGTAACATATCATTCATCATCATCATTTTGCTGCTGCTTCAGAAAAAATGGTGAAGAATTCCCAAATCAGTCAGCTACAGGTCCAGCCTCTGAATGGTGATGTGCACTGAATCTGATTTACAAAAATTCTTTAGAGTTACATTAACATGAAAACTATTAAACTGCAGTAGGGCAAACCATGTTGCAGATAAATCAGCAAAAACTAGACCAAAACCTATAGTTTCATTGTAACTCCCTATCAAGTTATAAGAGGGGACAGAATTGTGAATCAAACCATGGATTGTGAATTGAAAGATCATCAAATGTTATTTTAGCCAATGTCTAACTCTAGTTACAGCCGAAGAAGACCCCAAATCCCAAAGTTTCCACCCATAATCTACTGGATATGTCGGCCACCTCAGCAAGTGTGTTAAAGCGTACAAATAGAAAGGCAGTGCGTCTGGGGGTGTGTTGTTCCTGGGGGTGTGTTGTTCATGGGGGTGTGTTGTTCCAGGACGTCCAAGCCTCACCTCTCCTTCCATGCTGCTGATGCGAACCAACTCATTCAGAATCAGGAGAGCACCGTGGACCCGATCGTCACGGTTCATCCCTTTTTCTTTGGCCAAAGTCTCATCAAAACCCTTCTCAGCCTCCTCAAAGGTTTGCTGTTACAAATAAATCAACAAATATAATAAAACAACAATGGCTCTAAATCTAAACTTAATGTGAAAAATGATACACACTGGGAAAATCTGTTTGCTGATTTTGTGAAACGTCTTACTTTGTACCACTGTGGTTTCTGCATTTCTTTGGTCTCCCTCTGAGTGGTGAGGATGAGGCAGGCCCGCAATGCAGACACGGCCCCCTCCCGGATGGCCTGCTTGGGGTCCCACACCGCATAGAAGATGTTGTCGAAGAAGGGCTGGACTTGTTGAAAGAAGAAGGTGGGTGCACTCACAGCCAACTCCCTCAACACCAACACCTGCGACAGAAAACACCATAATATTTGTGAGCGTTGTATCCTGTCCTTAGATGACGAGAAAGCTGTTTTTAAAAACAACATATTAGTATTATTATTATTAGTAGTAGTAGTAGTAGTAGTAGTAGTAGTAGTAGTAGTAGTAGTATCATCATCATTAGCCTGCTCTTTTGGGATTTTGGTTTTCTGGAACTTCCAGCAAGTTCAATTAAACACATTTTTAAAAACATTTTTCTCACATCAGTTTGACAAAGAAGAAGATTAAGAAAAATTAATTGTTTTGTCACTGTTACAGGAACAATGAAAATCAGTTTAGCAGCTTTGGTCCAATTAGCAGCAGATTCTAAAAGTGCAAAAAGACTATATGAGGAATGCAACGGCACAGGTTATCCACGGTTTGGTATGTATTGCAGTTCTTGAGTCAGGGTTCAAAGTTCAGAACGGTTTGAACACCAGCCAGTGAAATATAACTGAAAAACTGAAATATAACTGAAAGCTGGAGAACAAGGCTCATTTATGTTCTTTTATGTACATAAATAGGTTCATAAATTTCTAACATTGTCATGCGTCACTGCCTTCATACTTCCATGCATCCTGTACATTGGAATGAGCATTTCTCAATCAATCTACCAGAGGGTACTGCTGTTAATTAGGATACTGGCCAAATACCACGAAGAAGAGTAAAGTTTTTCGAGAAAAAGAAGAAAAAAGTCAGTAATACCAAATATGGCTACAAAAGAGGAGGTCTTACTGATGTGGATATGAATGTTAATACTGCGAAGGGTAGTTGGAGGTTGGATGATAATACATATGAAGCTAGTTTGGGAATACATGAGATTGAAACCTGAGGTACACAGAAGTATAAGCACACCTAAAAAAACAAACTTATCAATATATTCTGGTTTAATCTATACGCTAGAGAGAGCAACACAGTGGGCTGGTATAGAGTCAAACTGTCCTCTACCCTCATCTTCAAAACACATAAACACCAGTCAGAAGAAGTGTTATTCTAATAACAAACATCAGCCCCTGCTTGTCACTCACCGCAGCATGACGCCTGCCTTCATTCCTGTCTGCCCCCAGCCATTCCAGAGCCCTCTTCACCTCAAACTCCACATATTCTGCCGTGAAGGTGTCCCCCGCCATGGACAGATGGCCCATTGCTTTAGAGGCCATCTCCATAACCACAGGGTCACTCGACGGCAGCAGGTTACGCAGGTAGTTGGCAAAGCGGCTGATTCGGGTGGCATTGCCTCCTTCAACTCCAATCAGGCTCACTGCAACAAGATCCCATTTTATAAAGTGTTTACACTAACACACACTCAAAAAAGATGTGATTTCATTTGGCATGTTATTGTTCTGAACTTACCAATGGCAAGAATCCCTCCTTTCTTCTCATTTACATCTGAGCTGGATACCAGCTCAAATATGTGGTGGTTTAGCTCATCATAGAAGGTAGTAGCTTCATCTTGGCTCAACTATAAATGTCACAGTCACAATCAGTTTCATATTAAAGGAAGATGAACAGAAAGGGATGAATGGTTCAAATTCATATCTGACAATATATGAATATGAAGTGCTGATAACTTAGCATTACTTGCTAGCAGCAGCACTCATTCACTACTTTGGCAAACTCTACTCTCGTGTCTTGCTGGATGCTGTTACCTCTCTGAGCTCTGTAGTCACATAATGCTGCAGGTCTTTGGCAGATTTCGCTCTGGTGTCTTCATTTCGACTCTTCAGCCCACTGACAAACTGCTGCAGCACAGTGGCTGTGCCTGACATGATCACCATTTGGACAGCCTAGTCTGCAATTCCATCACAGCATAACAGCCTAGCGTTAGTTACTAAACACAAACGCATACGGCAGGAATGACCTAAAAACAAAACTCTGGTCTAAGTTGTTAGCTAAGATGTGAGAAGCTAACGTGTGAGGCTACCTTCGATAGTTAGCAAAATGAACTGTGAAATGATAAAGTACTGTGTCATGTTTCAAGATGATGCATTTGGAGCTGTGAATTTAGCATACCATACACCGCTAGAATAACAATGACATGCCCAGGTAGTACAGATCAGTCAGCAGAACCGCATGACTTTAGAAAGCTGGTGCTGGATAGCCACTGCTAACTACTGCTAACGCCAAGCTACCTATGGCACAAACACCTGAACGATCTTCGAAGCACTACTTACGTGTTTACTTATATGCAGGCCACTTTGTTATTATGTACACGCAAAATCTCTCTCATTGTACAACCATTTACCAAGGTTCTGACCTAAACCCAGGGTGAATTTGCTAGCTCTGTGTGGAGTAGTAGGTCTGGGTTGGACCGTCTCCAGCAGGAAGAAACATCCGGTAGCTTCACGGGCGTCGTATTGCGCAGCCTGCGCACAGCGCTTTTTTTTTTTTTTTTTTTTTTTTTGTGGGGGGGGGGGTGTTTTATCTCATTTATCTCATTGCATTATAACGCTAAAACTATTGCGTTATAACACAATAGTTTTGCGTTATTATTGCGTTATAACACAATAGTTTTGCGTTATAATTGCGTTATTGCGTTATAACACAATAGTTTTGCGTTATTATTGCGTTGTTACACAATAGTTTTGCATTATAATTGCGTTATTGCGTTATAACACAATAGTTTTGCGTTATAATTGCGTTATAACGCAATAGTTTTGCATTAGGATCCAGTCCGGATCTGACTGTCAGCCCTGTCCTGTGCTCTGTGCAGGTGGAGTTCAGGTGGTCGTAACTCTTTATTTATCTGATCGGAAAAATTCCTGAAATTTGAGACACTGTTCATTATTGACATGCTCGGGCAATGTATAAATTTCACAGGACTCGTCCTAGAAGCCACAAAATAAGCCGTTCAATGACTGGGGATGCACACAGCCAGGGGCGCCGCCAGGAATTCTGGGCCCCATGAAGTATTTGAATCTTGGGGCCCCTCCCGCTCCCAAAATAGTGCACCCTCATCACAATTGCACTTATATTGACTTTGACTTTTGTTTGTTGACATGTTGACTTTTCCTTGCCCTTTCACAGACCATGACTTTGTGTGACTTAAAAATAAAGTTAAAAACTAACTTGTATTAACGTCCATTAATCAATTTCGTTCAATGACATAATGCATTGAAAGAAAGCCACTGAGTGTTGATGCATTCTTCGAATTTATTTTTTTAACGATCAATGTTGTACTCAGGGGTTTCAAATGTAGCGAAGTAAAAAACTTGGGTCAAAATGTAATTGAGTAAAAGTAAAAGTTACACATTTCAAAAACTACTCTGAAAATTACAAGTTACTCATAAATGTACTCAATTACAGTAACGTGAGTAAATGTAATTTGTTACTTTCCACCCCTGTAAATGACATATTTGTAACACATTCCTCAGTGTCCAGTCAGGCTCAGGTATAATATATATATTTATCTGAACTGGTTCTTAGTTAGTTAACACACCTGCTCTTCTGTTCTGCATTTATATTTACACTTTTATTTAAACTGTTTTAACTACACACCACAGGAGAGTTGTCTCTTTAATTCCATTGTACATATGTATAATGACAATAAAGGCATTCTATTCTATTCTGTTCTATTCTGTTCTGTTCTGTTCTATACTATTCTAATGCATTCTATTGTTTGGCTTTCATTCCCTCCGCCAAGGAGGTTCTGTTTTTACCAGGGTTTGTTAGTTTGTTATTTAACAAGATAACTCAAAAAAGTTATGAACGGATTTTAATGAAATGTTCAGTAAATATTCGCTCTGAGACAAAGAACAGATGATTACATTTTGGAGGTGATCCGGATCACTGTCTGGATCCAGGAAT
>JAPSES010000236.1:14041437-14052292 GCA_029822895.1 Maxillicosta whitleyi
GGCAGCTATAAAATATTTCATAGGTGCTTCAGTATAGTAGCTTTTTGTCCTTCTATAAAAGTTATCCATCAATGTGACTCCTCATTAACAGAACTTCAATTTGATTTTTTGGAAATGTAATACATCCCTCATGGCTCAGTTTCAACAGATTCTCAGACCGTAACGACCTCTAAAGTTATCCACTTTGCCAGAAATATTAATTGCCTGTAAAGTTTTTAACGTTGCTAAGTACATTGTACACTGCCCCCCCCTTCTTTTAAACATGCTGTGGTCCAAAGTCTTTTAAAGAAACCAGATCTCGACCCATCTGTTCTTAATAATTTTAGGCCAATTTCTAAACATCCATTTTTATCTAACGTTTTAAAGAAAGTGGTTTCTACCCAGCTTTGAGCTTTTATGGGTCAAAATAATCTCTTTGAGACATTTCAGTCTGGTTTTAGAACCTTACATAGCACAGAAACAGCTCTCCTCAAGGTAACCAACGACCTTCTTTTAGGAGGAGAGAGTGCTATTTTAATTCTTTTAGATCTAAGTGCGGCTTTAATACTGTAGATCATGACATTTTAATCGATCGTCTTTGAACCTGGGTTGGCATTAGGAACACTGCACTTAACTGGTTTTATTCTTACCTTTTACACAGAACCTTCGTGGTCACCATAGCAACCACACATCCTCCAAAAGCCAGATTGCCTGTGGTGTACTGCAGGGTTCAATTTTAGGTCCGATTTTATTTTTTATTACGTGCTCCTGCTCAGTCAGATTTTTCAGCACCACAACGTCTCCTGACTGTTCCAATGTCGAGGTTTAAATCTAAAGGTGATGGGGGCCTTTTCCAACAGGGCCCCTCGACTTTGGAACTCCCTGCCCGAGGAGATACGACTTGTCGAATCAGTGACATCTTTTAAATCACTTCTTAAAACACATTTTTATAGACTTGCTTTTATGTGATGATGTCACCTCTGAATTCTGAATATGTAATTTACGTGTTTTACGTATTTGTTAATATGTGACGTTTTTGTTGTTTCTGTTTTTAGTATCTCTGTTTATATCTTGCTCTCTGCTGTTGTGCCCTTTTTACTATGTCTGTAAAGCACTTTGTAAACTCCATTATTAAAGGTGCTATATAAGTAAAGTTATTATTATTATTATTATTATTACATTGGATTCCTACCTCTATGGTTTTTCATAGTCCAGCTTTCACCCTCCCTGCATCCATCTCTTGGCTGAGGCCATGGGTAACCATGGCGATTTCCATGGGAACGCCCCTGCCAAGTCTTATTAACCCCCGGCCACTTAGGATTCTATTCTTGACAGCTGGCACATAGTGGATTCCTTCCCACCATATCCTTTCTACTGACCTAGGAAATGTTCTCTTTTCCTTCTGGAAGTGGCCTGCCGTTTTGGGAAATCTTGGCCCTGATGCAATGGACCATCCCAGACAATTTACCCCCGACTTCCATCTTGCAGGGTCTGTTTGTATATCTGTCAGATGAAACGTCCAATGAATGCACAGTTTTGAGAAGATATGGTCACTAACAGCATGTCTGTGGTAGATGAACAAAGTGCTGTACCTCAGCTGGTGTTAACTTCAGTAGATTCAAACCGTTGCCCCCCCCCCCTCAGAACTCTAAAGGGTCCAGTGGTTGGAAGCTCTTCAAACCCAAGCCAAGTACTAGCTGGCAGCTATTATACGTAATCAGATGCAGATTCTTAAAACATATGGTCCCACTTGATAAAGCCCCCAGAGCTCAGAGAGGAAATGTTGTATTTCCAGCTTATAAAAAGTGGTCTAGAAGCACCTGTCATTTTGTTAGCTTTACCATTTGAGCTGCTTTTACTTCATTACAGCAGAGCCAGACAGATGTTTAGATTGTAGCGGGATGTATTTGCTTTCTCTACAGGTTTTAATTCAGCCATATGTTTTTAATTAGAGCTTGAGGTAATACATGTATGAAATCACTTAACCTCCACATGCTCTCAGTCGTACCTCTCCCAATGAGCTTGAGCCGAAGTGACTGCGCTCAGCCACTGTTTAAATACTGAGTGAAATATAGCAGAAATAAGCAAATCAAGATAGACACAACATCTCATTACACTAATGTGAAATTACAAAAAACAGTTTGTCAGGTTATTTTGTCACTTTGAGTCACTTTAACGTCAACGCCCCGTACCCCACACCTTAACATTTTATGATGATATAACTTGATCAGACCATCGTTAAGCCCTAGTCATGGAATTCTGTAAAATTCAAACCCCAAATCAATTTAGTTCAGTGGATTTGTCATGATCACTTAAATTACTGGGGGAGGAAAATAGAAGCTGATCAGAGATTTGACTTTTTACTTAAGTTGACAATGTAATTTTTATTTAACCAACAGTAAAATGTCTGAGTAACACTTTGAGAACGGACCTCGAGAACATGATGACCGGTGGTTAGGGTTTGGGATGATGTGGGATAATTCTGAGGTAATCAAAATTAATCTTTGTCTTTATAAAAATAGACTTCTAACAGCTTCTGTTGCCAAGTTGAGTTTTATGATCCTTAAGGTTTTAATAAATCAAGATTTTCTCTAGTATGTACATCAGTATAAATCACAATGATTGCTTTTCTACATCAGGAGTTGGCCATCTAAAATGTTATTTTTTAACAGACCATGAAAAGAAGAAACCTGTAGTGTTGAAATTCAGTGTAACATTGCTGGGAAACACTTATCTCCCTGTTATCACTGGCATCATCTGTTTGCTGTGACTGGAATTACCAAAACTTCAGACAGCTCTGGGGTCCAAACGGCAGATAAGAGATGACAGAGTCCACGGTGTCGGTGAAGCAAATATCTATGTGCTTTATCATTTTATGTCACAAGTATTTTCTGCCTACAATAGACTGTTAAATACTTTAATTTTCCTCTGTCTTTAGTTAAGCAACATTCTCAGGTTGAACCGAAAAAGGTTTCTGAGTGATGTTGGCCTTGGTTGATTGCCAAGATCTACACTGGAGCTGTTTTCTCCATTTGCATTATTCATTTCCCTTGTTGCAGTTTTCATATGCTAATCTAATTAGATTCATCTGGAAATGTTTGTTAATTAAAAATACAGGAAAGCAGAGAACGCAGAGCTTGTTCTACTCGGTGGAAATCTTTTCAAGCCTGAAAACCCCTTTCTCCTCACCAGAAACAAGCTCACGATAGACGAGTTCATGGTGAAGTTGGGATTTACGGGGCATTAGTGTATAATTATTTAAGTGCTGCATTTCCCTCGGCTGCTCATTTAGAAAACCTCATTGTCATGTTAAATCCTCATTAACATGACACTGGCAAACATGACGCTAATGATATTAGAAATTAGCAGTAATTCGGGCATCTGGGAGACTGTAAATGAGTGAGATCAACCCGAGGTCTGCGCTACACTAGCTCATCTTGTAACTCTTAGCACTCTGCTTTTTTCCCTCTTGCTTCTTCTCTGCAATAAGGTGTTTATCCCTCAGTTGATGAAAGCCAAGATGCACAGAACAAGAACACTAATTTATTGTAAAGGCTAGATTAATTACCACAAAATTCATTGTCATTTCAAAGCACAAAAATGTTTGAATAGCTGAAATATCACAAAGAACCACTTCTCTTCATGAGAATGTCCTTGACTTCCTTGCCTTGCACAGACACCATGCACTACAATTAAAATTTAAATGAAAATTAGGTTGCAAATATGTGTGGCCACTAGATAAAGCCCCGTGTAGTTGTTCACAGCCCCTCTCAGATACATTCAGACATTTCCTCTCATGTATAACCACTTGATGCATCTCCCAAGTGCAGCATATTCATCAATAATGCATTGAAATTTATGCAGGCGACAGGGCTAATTCCTGATAGATTCATCTAGCCATGTATTTGTTAAACCGATCCTCACAGAAGTGTCTCTTCAAACAGCACACTCATAAGACAAGCAGACAGATTCACCACGAGTTTGATTATTAAGACAAAAGTATGGCATTGTGTCTGACAAAGGGATTAGAAGTGTGTTACATGCATGACTTGGTTTAAGCACTTTTGAATATAATCCCTTCATTTGAATATCCAATGAGAAGCATTCTGTCTGGATTCTCACGCATGATGTCTGTTATACACTAAAATAATTAATGCAGTCAACTGTAATTGTACCTGAAGTTTCATTAGCTCAAAACAGGCTTCAGAAAATAGTCTCATCTCATTTTGTCAGTAATGTCAGGTGATGTCTGCGTGCCTGTTGCTTTCTCAAGAAACACTTTGCCTCTGCCTACAAACAAGACTGTGGTGTCTACAAACATTCACCATGTATGAGGCTATTATCAGCAATGATTGTCGTTTGAAAAGAAGACTATTCTTTAGCTGTAAACAACTGTGGCCATCTTCTGTTCTTCCTTCCACCATTTCAAAGGCACTTTAGAAACCATGTGAACAATACCAGCTCCGGTCATGACCACAACATGTGTGTGGTCCTGTCCCAGTTGTAACGGAGCCAAGACAAAGGACTTTGTGAGTGCGGACTTTGGCTTGAACAGGTCAAGCCATTTCTTAAGGCCAGATGACTTGTTTGTTGAGGGACAAGGTGAAGGAATGTGGTCACAGTGACCATGGAGAGTTTTGTGTGACTTGGACTTGGATGAGGTTTGTGTATAATAAGCCTTGTTACTGTCATACTGACATGTGGCTCGTCTTTGACCTTTGCCATTTGTGTATCCAAAGGCAAGTTGCCAATAGACAATCTTGTGGAAATTCAATCATGTTGGTGTTCCTAGTAAGAGTTCAATTGATGGGCAGCATTTGACAGAATTTCTATCAACAGGGTTCTTTGTTTTCTTTTAAACTATGTGAGGGTGACTTTCATTTCTTCTGGAGACCGCACTAATCTACTCAGTGCCTTTCTTCAGGTCAAGATCAATGCTGCCTCAATGTTTAGGCTTCTAAGTGGCTTCTGCCTGGACATCTCTGTACCTGAGCATCAAGCTTCAGCCTCGTTTTCTATTCAGAAGAATGGTCTCGTCACTTATGCCAGTGGAGACAGCTTCATCTCCCCACTGGTAATTAGATCAGAGCCACTGCTGGCTGAGGAGCCAGAGAAAAGCACATTGGCTTCTTACAACAGAGGCCCACAATGAATCAATGCCACTGTATGTCCATTTGCCTGGCACTGGGCAACAACAAAAAGAATGGAATGCTTTAATGGAAATTTGGGGGTGACCTGCGCAGTGGAGGCAGCATCACACTGTTCCTTTGGGAGCTGTTGCTGTCAGTGTGCCTTTTTAAAACTTTGTTTTTGTCGTAAAGAGCAATGGAAATGTTAACTTTGTGTAATATTTGGGACAAGGAAATGCAGGAAGTAGTCTTTGTGTGAATCATGACACCTCTGAAAAGTGGGAAAGTATCCCAGGAGTCTCTTTCCATTCAATCCAGAAATCTGCATTTTCCCCCCTTCATTGCTTTTATGTCTTTTCAGCTAGAAATAACTAGATTTCATTGTGTCAAGTCATAGACCTTTGAGAGTCAATGATCCTAAACAATTTTTTCCCAAATCCTTTTCTTTTTAGTGTTTTTTTTTTTAATTGGTAAATCACATGATGTTACGTAGTAATAGGAAACATTTCAGTATGTTAGTGTGGTAGTTTTTGCTGTGCAAATCGTGTATTTTCCAGTAATTTGCTGACCATGTACTGTAGATGTTCATAAAATCTCAGTAAATTCAAAGGTAATGATATCAAATCATGACATTTTAAGCCAAATATGTCATTAACTCTACATAAGAACAAGTGTCTCTAACTACTGTAATTTGTCAAACTACATGGGTTTTATTGTTGAAGAGTATGGAATGTAGAATATGGATGCATCTAATGATGCTGAAAAGCTGAGGAAGTGCTTTCCATTATTTCACTATATTGATAAGATTAGTGGATAAAAAGTCATTAAATATTTTGAATTTAGTGGATGCTTTTGGGTCTTAGAGGGTTAAACTTGAAATGAAAACTTGAGGTACATTCCAAGCTATTGACGAGCTTTTTTTGGATAGTGAGACCAAATCACAAGTGATCACTGGAGATGTGTGGAGGTGTGAATGGATGCACTTAAGAGTTGTCCACCTCGAATGTGATTACCAAAATCAGAAGTTAATTTCTGGTCTGAACAAGTCTATATGGGTTGTTTTAAAATAATTTCTACAAACATGCAAATACCATGTTGTCAGTCACTGTACGCCTCTACCAAGGTTGTGTCTCTGAGCAGGTGTCTGAAATACCATGTGACTTTTTCCTCCCCCTGTCATTTTTTGTGCCAATACACATGGTTTCTGTGCACAATGCTGGCCTTATTTAGCAGAATACCTGTGTCAGGGTGCCTCTGCACTTTGAGTTCCTTTGCAACAATGGGATCCTTTCTCATTCCACTCCTCCCTCCTTCACTCTGTTTCCCACTGAGAGCCCTGCAGGCAGGCTTTTTTGCCGACACATTCAAGACCTCTCAGCTATGCTGTGATTCATTACTGTAGTCGAAGGTCAGTGTCATTTGTTGTAGTGCAAATGCAGGACCGAAGCCACTGCTTGCTCAAGATATGCCTTATTAAGAAATGTGACCAGGCTTTGCAATTCATGCATCAATAATGAAGCATGTTTGTTTAGAACACCAACTCATCATGATATATTACCGGGAACACTTAAAAGGGAGTTACTAGAGTACACACACAAGTAAGCACACAGACAACACAAGGACAGGACACATAAAAACTCATTAGGACCTTTTACGCAGTGCTTCTGTACTGGGAATATTTCACCTTTATTCTGGAAAAATGTTGTGTAAACGTGTGTTTAATGTTGGGATCATTTGGTCCCACCTCTGTCACGGCTCTAACTCTGCTGGAGGTAGTAACAGAGCTATGATAAATGTGGAATCATGATTCTGGTACGCTATGCAGGTTTCTCACCAGGAATTGTTCACAGCGTGGCGGATGTTGTGGACATACACAGATAGCGGATGGAACGTACACGAATAGTGGCTGGGGGGGGGCATAGCAATTCCCGATGTGGGGGCTCGCTGAGTTGCCACTACACTGGCGAGAACCCTGTCATTAAATAACAGCGTCACAGCCGAAATCACAGCGTGGGGGTAAAAAAAAAATCACAGCATGGGGGGCCGCTACACTTAAATGCACTGGTGAGAACCATGCTATATCAAAGGAACACCTCTTGTTCTGCAACTAAGATGTGATGTTTTGGTGATGTACAACCCCCAGTGCCGGAGGGATTTAAAAATGAGCAAACACTTCAAACTGGGGAGGGGAGATGGTGAGATCCACAAATTGTTGTCACTTCGTGTGCAGGATTCCATCGACGCTAACAACGGTGAAAGACTTTGATTGCTTGGGGTATTTCCGATGCGCAAGTTAAACATCACACTATGCACTGCACTGTGTCACCACCCCTTTGATTCTGGAATGCAGGTCTACTGTGTAAAAGTCCAGTCTGTCCCACCTCTGTTACTCCTTTGGCCTGATGGTCACTGGTGGCAAAAAGGCGGGATCACCACCTCACCTTTTTTTCATGGATCTCTGTGTAAACATGACTATTGATTCATCAGTGGAATATTTCAACAGGTTGACAATTGCGCTTACGTCTTCACTGCAAGTTTACTCATGTTTCCTCTGTTTGGTCTGTGTTTGTCTCTATAAACTCAGTCTGCAGTTCATACCTGCAGGCTAAAATAACTTTGGAGAAATAAAGCTCAATAGTAGATGCCAGTGTTGTTCTGTTCTTAATAGGCTTCACTGTATTAGGTAACGGGTTCTTTCATGACTGCGTGTGTTGTTTAACTGCATTCTGGACTCAATTTCATTACTTTAATTTAGGGTTGCATTGAACCACTTTGCAAAGAAAAAAACCCAGAAGAAATGAGTTAAAAGGCTTTCAGATAACAGCAGTTACTTTTTGAGACATACATTTGTGATTTGTGATGCAAAGAAGTGATCAGCCAGCATTGGAGAATTAAATGTCTTTTGCAGTTTCAGAAAAAAATCTGACTCCCACACAAAACAATGTAAAACCAAAATGCGAAGATATTTTGAAAATCTGGTCATATGGGTTTATTGACCATGTAATTGTCCCTTGATTAACACCAGTGCCCTGGGTCAGTTCTCATGCTTCAGTGAACAACATTAATTTGAATTTTGCAAAAATAAAAGTATTTTAATATGAGATCTGCTGTCATGGAAGATAAGTTCCATTGGTCTTTAACTTGCATACATAAAACAGGAAAAAATTATTATTACATGTTAACCCTCTACCATCGATACAAAGATTTTGACAGATTTGTGTCTATCATGCCAGAGGTTCTATGGTCAATAAACACACATGACCAGATTTCAAAATGTCTTTGCATTTTGGTTTTATGTTGTTTTTTCTGAGAGTCTACTTTTATCTCATACACTCTGTATATGACTGTATTATTTTGATTCATTACCCTCTTCTGCTGCATAAACTGGACCATTTTTCCTGAGTACCTGGCATTTTAAATGCAGTTTACGAAGCACTGTGTTTGGGATACAACTCATTAGAAGGCAAAAGGAATATCAACTTCCAACAAGTCAAAAATTGTTTGCATATCATGATATATCATTTTTCTTTGATGTTGTTTCATCTTAGAGTGTTTCTTCTTTGCGCTTCAGCTGTGTGTTATCCTAATGTCTGCCAGCCAAAAGTGCTTTAGTAATGGGCTGAAGTTGTGCTTCAAATGACAAATCTGACGGTGAAAAATTGAAAATGCTAACGCTGCCAGCAAATTTTAAAAAAGGCTGAAACTTTCATAAATATCTTTACCAAAGCAGCACCTGAAAATATGTCTCAAAGGTGAAGGTTATTATTACATTTGGCCGATACTTTTAGCCAAAGCGACTTAGAAGGTGTAGGCATGTATTGCTTGGAGGGCCTTGTCCAAGGGGCCACCTGGGATTTGACCAAGCAACCTTCCACACCAAAGTCTGCAGTGTTAACCATTAAGCTATCAAGTCGCTACAAATGAGTGACACAGTTGAAGGAGTAACGCACTAAAGTGATATTAAATATCATTCCTGCAGTGGAAAGCAGATTATTGTATATTAAGTACCAATAGGTTACATCAGCTATAGTGACTGGGTAGCTTAGTGGTTTACTCCACTGACTTTGGTGCAGAAGATTGCCGGTTTGAGACCCAGACGGCCCCTTTGGAAAGGTCTTTTACACTATAGATCCCTATACCTGTATCCACAAGGGGGCAGTGTCTCATTGTTCTGGTCCCAAGCCCAGATAAATACAGAGGGTTGTGTCAGGAAGGGCATCCAACGTAAAAAGCTGTGCCAATCAACATGCGAAATGTGATTCACTGTGGAGACCCCTGAAGGGAAAAGCCGAAAGAAACATCATCAATTGGTTGCATTGGGTGTCATAAAGGACTTAAGGTGAAATAAAAAAAAGGTAAAGTCAGCAAAGACAAATGTTGTCATAGAAAATTACAGTCTATTTAATTTAATAAAATAACCTTCCTGCAAACATAGTGACATTTTGATGAAAAGTTAAGCACTGACAGCAATAAACAATAATTTGAAGACAAATCTTAATTGCTAAATCATAAAGATGTTAAAGATGTATAGCCTTTGGTCTATTTAGCATGAAGTCTTAAAATTAAAGTTCAGGGTTTAACAGCTTGTTGTTAGATTTTGTTTGCAAGTTGCCACCTCGATTCTTATAATTGTCAGTAAAGTTTTGCATTGAGATAAAAAAAAGAAAAGATTATAGAATTCTGCCATGAGTTTTGTTGTTATTACAGGATCTTTATGTACTCATTTTACTTTAGTTTTTCCAACCCTTCATGGCTATGTTGTGTATATTGCTGTGCCTGTTTTTTCTATTAGTCTATATTATATACTATATCTATTTCTATTAGTCAAACACCTCTTAAATACCTTATCAAGTGTTGCTTTCTAAGGTTGCCAGATACCTAGATGACGCCCATCACTCCATGTAGCCACTGTCAACTTGAAGGGAATGAAGAAATGACGTCTCTGCTGCTGTCTATAATGAATTATAAATAAATGAAAGTTTAATTATTTATAAATAAATAATCACTGTCTGGCTTCCACAGTGTCTATGTGGACACTATAATATTAATATGGAAACACCCAATTGATTGTCTGTTTTTTTAATCACTATTCACTCATGGTCAGTCACTTGCTTCCCATCAAAGATCATTTCCTTTGTTTTGGTGACATTTAGAATGAGATGGTAAATGACTCAACACTTGATGAAGTCATTGTCAGGGACTCGGTATGGAAAGAAAATTCCCATCTTATAATGGATACAGGACGTTTTAAACTCTTTCCAACTTCATGCTCAGCTTCAAACTTATTCTGAAATGTAATTTAGGTTATCTACATTCCTACTTTATGGGTTTATACAGTAACCAGTTTAACTACGTTACAGGAATTAGTTGATGGTGTTCGATATAACGTAACCTGATGAGTTTCATGACTTGCTCAACCCCAGCTCCACACTTTTGTCTAAATATGGTCAATTCTGCTTCAGAAAGTTCAAGGTGGCAGTGACCGAAGAGCATCTTTTCAAGTGTTAAAACACAATTGCATCCACTTCTTTTTTCATGTGTCAAATACTGCATTCTAATCAAGAGAGAAGATGGACTTGTATAGTAGAAGGGCTGTTGTAACATACAACATAGTTATACAGCTTTTCCACTCCATGGTACCGGCTCTACTCTACTGGACTCTACTCGGCTCTTTCTCTTTTCCATTATGAAAAAGGACCTGGAATCTGGGACCTGATACTAGTTTTTTAGAACCGCCTCAGTCCAGG
>JAPSES010000236.1:14369575-14393130 GCA_029822895.1 Maxillicosta whitleyi
GGAAGGGTCATAATAGCAGTAAGCAATAAAAACACTAGAGGCTATATAACAAGAGTAGAACAGTGTTCATCTGTGTGTGTATAGAGTGTTGAGGACAACATGGCTCATGCAGGGGATTCATTACTGCTCAGGTCATTTATGTTTGCTGTTGGAGCAGCACGAGTCCACATCATTATTTCATAAAAGTATCACATCTGGCACCTGTACCTTTGAATTGTCTGGACCACGGGGCTGTCTAACTATAACCAGGCGAGGAGCGCTGGCATCATCCAGAGTGATGCTTTTCAGTCTGTTCACCAGGCGATCAGGACGTGGAGTCACCACAGGCTTAGGCCCCTCACTGAAATATTAAATATATGATGAGCCTCCAGACAAACAAAAACAAAACAAACACACACACACTCTAATGGGAGTTCTTACCTGACTCTACGGACGTTGCAGGCACTACATTTTCCTGTGCGTTGATTGAGGACAACTGAGAACTCCACCTCATCCCCAGTCTGGAGCTCTAGGCCGTCTTGCACTTCTTTAACGTGGAAGAACAGTTTCTTGCTTTCACCGACTTCATATGTGATGAAGCCAAACTGAGGACATTAGAAGGAAGGTCAGGGCCCAAACCCGAAACTTTTTATCTTGGTACAATCTGACACTGTTCACATACATGATTCATTTACTAAATGTATCCATATAATAGTGATAGTTTCTATTAAATACTTACATAGATGATAGAAGTTTCTATTATTGGTACTACCATCTGCAGTAGTAGTATATCCACTGTTAATACTTGTATTTGGAGGAGTAGTATTAACAGTTATGCTGCTGGCAATTATACTAGCATCAGCTGTTTTAGCTTTTAACAGTTGTAGTGCAGGTTGCTGTGCATCTATGTCTCTGCCTATACATGGTTTAGACCAGCTCTAAATGTTAAGTGTTGTGGGAAAAAACATTTATTATGATGCAACGCTAAATAAACAAATTTGATTTAGGTGATTTTGTAACAGCTCATGTAAATAGCATATTCCATTTCAATAATCTGAATACAGCCTTCTACTAGAAATGTATTTTCCAATTAAAACCTGTTGTATAGCTTTCAGATAATTCAGAGGATATGTATACGGCACATTCAGAATACCCCTATTACTAGATTGTCTAAACACATGCTGAGCTACAACCACATTTCTTCTCCAGCAGATGTGGATTCAAAACCAAAAAACCAAATTTTTAGTCAGAATGTAAAAATATCAATAATAATAATACTGTATTTTCTGGAACAAGAGCAAAAACTGGAATGCTTTATGTATGTAAAGTCATTTTTTGCAGTTCTTTCTAAATAAATTTGGGATGTTTTGTAAAGACAGTCACTTTACACTTATAGGATTCCAAAACACAGAAATGAAATGTACCTGGTCTTTGACACACTCCACCAAGGCTCTGCGCTGAGGGACCACATTACAGGCCATCTTCTGTCCAGTCTGGGATATTGTGCAAACTTGGAACTTCACAACTTCTCCTTTCTGCAAACAATCTGCTTTGTTTGCCATGCCCATGATTCCAAAGGGATAACTCTGGCCTTTATTTCCCCCTAAAGAAACAAACACATGGTCTTGATTCTCCATCAGAAAAAAAAAAAAAAAACCTCCATGTGACGTCATCAATACCAACCTTCTTCTGTGATTTCAATAAGTCCTTGATATTCTGTCTGGGAAGGGTCCACACTGCGCAGGGGTCGGACAACTTTTCCCACCATCACTGTTGCACCTACATCTTCACCAATGCCATTCACTATGAGTCAACAAAAACAAGTAAGGCATTAAAAAAAAAAAACAATGCATGGAATTACTCCAAATGGCTAATAAACAAATGTAACCACTAAAAACAGTCGTACCTGCAGCCACCTTGGTAACCTTTTCAGCACTGACTTTATTTCCTTTCCCCTTGGACAGAGTATATTCCACAGTGTCCCCCAGTTCCAGGTTGTCCAGGTCTCCACAGAGCTCACTAGGAAGAGCAAACATTTTCAGTGTTGATTCTTAAAGAAAAACTTGTAAAATCACATTGATAGTTTAATTATCACTAATCCATTAGTCTTTCCATGTTTATCAAATCAAATCTTATTTATACAACGCCAAATCATAACAAAAGTTATCTCATGACACTTTTACATGTAAAGCTGGTAGAAACCCAACAGAATCTTCCTGGAGCAAACACTGGTAGCTGGTGACAGTTTCTGCTCCTGAATCACTTCCCTTGCTGAACAACTTTGAAGAGGACTCCAATGACACAAGTGCATTGTGGGAAACAAAAGTGGTCTCGGATTCAGCAAGAAAATGAGCCAGTTTGCAACAAAATCATACAGTCCACCAGGGTTGTTTTAAAGAGTGAGTATAGTTGGTGGATGGAGGTAACAACATTTGGGTTGAGCACTCAAGAAGAGATAGCCAAAGTGCTGCTTCGTGGAATTCTCATTCCCACAATGCACTTCACAACAGAATTTACAAAAAGACAGGACTGATGTTTCAGTTTGTTATGCAAAGAAGCAGACTGCGTTTATGATGGAGTCAACCTTCAAGCTGTTCACTATGAAGGAAATGATTCAGGTGCATAAGCAGGGAAAGACTAATGGATTAGTGATAATCCGGCAGTCGCTGGGGTTTTAGAAATTTGAAAGAAATTGTGTGATGAAAGTCATATACTGCTTTAAGTCCCAACAATAAAAACATACAAATAAAGCAGTGAATGTAGTGACTCAAAACAACATTTACCTGTAGTGGAAGAAAATCTCCTGGTCATGATTTGCCGTCTCAATGAAGCCAAAGTTGTCCTTCAGAGTGGCAACAAATCCCTGCAGCCTCTTGGCGTTGGAAGTGTTCCGGTTGAGAACCCTGATGGAGACTGCACTCTGCTGACCGGTTCTCTTCACTTCGTTGATGGAGAACTCCACCTAATGGATACATATGTTAATGCAACTATAGAAAAAACAAGCTGACAAAAAGTCTAAACTATTAGAACAAAAACTTATGTTCAGCAATAAAGTTAAGGGCAAAACTTAAGTACTAGCATTGATAATTTCAAGATTTTCACTACTTCTTTTAATATACTATACATTCCCATTTAATATACAGCTTTAGTATCCAGATAAAGATTTTACACAATGGAAAATGCAATTTAAAAATACTGCACAATGTTAAAAGTTATTCCAATGGTTTCCAAATTGTTTATACTCTGCCGTCCTACAAAAAGCAGTGGGCTGTCAGCTTACTTTTCAAATGTCAGACTTTTCCCTCCAAAATTCTCAGTTTCTTCAATGTTCAAAAAACATGTTGACAACATATCTATGTGTCAGAACTTTGATTTCATTTATTTACTTTTCAATTAACCCTGCGATAACGTCTCACATTTACATATGCCAGTGTATATAAAACTGGATATAAAGTTGTTCAAACTAGATCCACCTAAAGCAGCACAATACTGATGGATTCACTTCAACTGAGATAGTAAAGCTATCATTATTCATCAGTTTACAAACCATTACTTACACTGAGAAGTCTTTAAAGACAGTTTGTTACCAATATGCACAAAGATTCACACGTGCTTGTGCACTTGTGTGAAGTTTGTGTTAAAGTCTGTTTGATGTCTGCTAACTGAAAGTAGGAGAAGCATTCAAGAACACATAGAATTGACGTTTGCAGAAAATCCGACACCAACCCTCTACACAAACAGTGTATTGTGGATTTTAGACGCAGTAAACCAAGTCAATAAAAAAAACTTAATTTTCTGCCTCAGAGGATATTCAGATTATCAAAGTGTAGAATTTATGTCAAACAGTAGGAAAGTTTAATCTCATGTGCACAATCTCCAGGGCTGTTTTCAATAGCAACACATTTTCAATAGCAAAAGGTTAATGAACTCTGTAAATAACACTCCTGACTAAAGAAGTGTAAAATATGCACCAGATGAAAGATGAGATACCTTATCTCCGACCTGTGGGTTCGACGCTCCCTCCAGGTCTTTGGCATGGTATGGCACAGAGAGCTTCACACCGCAGTCTTCATATGCAATCATGCCCTCTTCAGCTTCCTACACACCAAACCACAAATCAAACCTGAGTTAGCTTTCCAGGATTGTACAGTTCTAAGATTTCATCCAACTGATCCCAACTGAAGCCAAGATACTCAAAACCAGGGGTCACCAACCCTGGTCCTCGAGATCTACTATCGTTTATGTTTTAGAAGTATCCCTCTTCCAACACACCTGATTCAAATAATAAGCCTATCATCAAGTTCTGCAGAAGCCTGATAACGGTCAGGTGTGCTGGAAGAGGGGAAACTTCTGAAACATATAGGACAGTAGCTCTCAAGAACCACGGTTGGTGACCTCTGCTGTACACGATCTCTATTCTTTCAGACTGACTGATTCCCTTAATGCACTGCAATATTTTCAACAATTCAGGTGAATGCTCGTAATTTCTCCAATAGATAGCTAAATTAAATTGCACATCATGATTAAAGAACACATGGTGTATTAAGCACTGTGCATCTAGGCTACATAAGCATATTAGAGGCACCAGTGTGTGCAATGCGTCTTTGTAGCATTCTAATTGGTTAGCATTAGCTTTGTCTAGTGCAACAGCTCTAGCCACAGCCTACAAAGTAGGGCTGCATAATTACCCATGACTACTTGGGCGGGGTACTGAACTTGAGTACTGATATATTTGTAGCACCGACCAAACCACTTAGATACAGTCACAGATCGAATAATGCCTGGTTTCATGTTTTTTATGTCAGTACCAAAAACCTTTTAATGAGACCCAGCCCTACAAGTTGTGCATGTTACCAAGAGACACTTCTTAGAAAACAAAATAATAGAGCATGGCGTACAAATACACTGACCACGTTGCTTGATCACATTAACTGACAGATTTGATTGAGTTTACAACTTTTTGTAGTCAATACACTTTAGTTCTGGACTTAAGTTCAGAAAACTAATAAACCTTTACATGTCATCACACGTCATGTCATCATTTAGGTAGGGAAAAAAATAAAAGAGGAATTGTAATAAATGGCAATAGAGTGGTCAGAACTATTTTTTACCCATAATTGTGCAGCCCTACTAATCACTTGAGTGATCTGTTTTACTCATGACTGTTAATCTGTGATCAAATACCATGCTGTCAACTAAACAGAATTAGTGGTTCTGAAAAGACCAACCTTTTCTAGAACTTTACTCTAAATAAGAAAAAATAAGAGAAACAGACACCCTTATCAACACTACACAGTGTAATACAAGATCTTAAAGTAGACTTGACTTCTGGATCATCATCTTAAAGTAGTTAGATCAAAAATTTATATAATTTCTCAAGTCTAAATGTTAGACGATATGTGTAGATACCATCTTAGATACAATTTATTTCTAAAAATAAAGTGCATCCTAATCTTATTTGTGGCTTCATGCAGAAGGTCTCAGTCCTACCTTGTCTTTTTTCTAACCAACAAGGAGCATGAGCAGGAGGAGGTTGTTGGAGGAGAAACAAAAAGGAATATCAGAACTAAACTCAAAACTGGAATGTGCTGTAGGAAGGTGGTGGGTATAATGTTGGATGAACTGAGGGTGATTATGACTGGTTCTTTTTTTGTCCAAAGGATGAAACCTAAGTGCACAAGTTGTATTACATTACATAGTACCTTCTCCTTGCCCTTGGTGGGACTGGCATTTTTGTTGGCCGCCATGATTTCTTTCTCTATCACGCCCACAAAGCGCTGCTCAGACTGGGTATGAAAGGACACTGTGCCCTTGGGTAGCTTCTTGATGCGGACTGCATGGTTCCTCTGAGCTGACAGCATATCCTGAAAATGATAGGACATTGGCCTGTTTACCCAAATATTTACTGTGGGTGTTCAGGTATCAACACACACTCAAATCAGGTATAACATTGGAGAAGCTTTATAAACACAACTCACAGGCACAACAGTGAACTCTACTTCATCAGAGATGTGCAGTTGGCTTTCCTCCAGGACTTCACTGAAGTGAAAGAACATCCTGGCATCTCGATCCACGCACTTAATGAACCCAAAGCCATCACGAATAGCTGCAATCACTCCCTGAAATAAGATGAAATGACACAAATGTGATTGGAAATGGTAACAGGAGTGACTTGTTTTATATCAATGGAATAAGTAGATAGGGTGTATAACATCATGTGACAGACTGTATAAAAGAAGTGTGCACAGAGACATGGATGTCACCTTTGAACAGCTGTTTTGAAGTCAGGGTGTGCATTTTGACCTCTGACCTTAAGCTGTGGAGCCTGAGGGTTCAGCTGATGTTAAACGCCAGCTTACCGACAGTGAAATTGTCAACTTCAAACGTGTGACAAAAATCACTTGACACAATTATCCAATATATAGTCCATTACTTTTGTCATTTTTAACCATATTGACCTTTTAAGTATACATTTTGTATGCAACTGTAAAAAGTGTCCTGCAGGATAGCTGGAATAGGCCTTGTGATCTTACTGAGTGTTAAGCAGCTTGGAAATTAAATGCAACTCACCATCTCACGGGTCTCCTTGGTGAAGTTAAAGGTGTCTGGGAGAATGTCGATGTTGGTAGCTCTCTCTAGTTTGTCTCTGCGGTCAGTGGAGATGTTGAATTGGATGTGATCTCCCTCGAGCAGGGTCACCTTGGACTTTGTGTCCTTCTCGCCAAATGGCAGCTCCTTGTCAGTGAAACCGATCCGGGCACTGATACGACCTGGTAGAGGATCGTTCTGCAAGAAGCAGGAAAGAAAACTGTATAAATTATAGCCCTTATAAAACAACTGGTTGTGCTGATCTACAAATGTACTTGCCTGGTTTTTGGTGGGGACCTTAGGAATAACTTTGATGACTGTGCCTTCAAACTGTTCAATGCTGATGTCTTCAAAGATGACTGTACCTTGGGGGAGCAGCCTCACATCTGTGGCTACCTCCTTGCCCTATGACCACACAAATACATTTTTTTTTTCAACACTTGTAAACTTGAGAAGCTGTGCAGGTTATTTTTGGACAACGGGCATACAGAGGTGAAAGGAGACACCCACATTTCTATCTTTGATGGTAAACTCAACATCATCTCCAGCCTGCAGAGCTTCCAGGTCACCTTTAAACTCACTGTAGTGAAAGAAAATCTCTTTCACCACATCAGCCCTCTCAATGAATCCAAAGGCCTCCTGAATGGCAAAAAAAAAAAAGTGTCACATGTATTTTCATGGATGTAGCAAGCAGCCTGACAGCTCTAGTTTTTCAAAGATTGTTTATTGTACCTTTGTGGCACACACCACACCCTGGCATCTCATTTGCTTCTTCTTCACAAGTTGAATGTTACGTGCACTGACAGCACCAGTACTATAATCAAACACAAGTAAATATTAGAAACACCAAGTGGTAAAGTATTACTGTGACATCAGAAACATGGCGTCAAGACTCACTGCTTATTGGTCTCCATGTAAAAGCTAACTTTGTCGCCTGTGTCCAGATGGATGTTGCCCTCCACATCATCAGGAGTGTAGGTAAGGTAAAATACCTCCTGTGGAAAGGGAACCAGACATTTATAAATAGTCGGTGATGACAACACTGTGTTACAACAGCTATGCACAAGTTCCAATATAGACTAGTCTGAACATTATTTCTAACTAAACACAGAGTTCCCAAGAGAATGTTTTACAGGTTGCACCTGCAACAAGTAACAATCCAGGTACAAATGAAATCTTGCATCCACATCCTGTAATGCTTTTGTAAAGGTGCGATACCTTAGAGAGGTGAACTACACTAGCTAGTCTATGTTGGTAATGTACTTTCTGTGACAAATTATGCCAATAAATCTCTATCTATTAAACATAATGTGCTGTGCACTTTTAACCCCCTCGTCTAAATATAGTGTAAGATTCTGTTGAAAGTTACTGCCCTATAATTGACAATACATTGTCTTTATTAGTCAAGTTTAATACACACATATTTATATTTGAAAGTGCTCATAACTGCACAAGGCCACTGGACCTTGAAAAAGTAGGCCAAGGTGACCTATTTTAAATAGGCTTCTGCTCGATACCAAGATGCAGCCACAGTTTAAATTTGGTGCAGGTATTGCACTGCATTCTTCAGATAATGCGATTATGTCATTGAACGGACAGACAGATGACCAGACAGATGACAATACAATTACAATACCCTTTCAAACCTGCCAGAATTTGGCAGAAGGGTAAATATATAATCAACAGGTCATAATGATGCTGTCAAAAATGCCATCTTGATTAAATGTGACAATGGTCATCACAGTATTGGAAATCAAATATGCTTAACCTTAAAAAAAAAAAAAAAATGTGATTTGAGATATTGTTACATATGAAAACAACCCCAATATTCACACAGCTGCTAACTAGTCTCAATGTATCCCTTGGTGCACAATTTTGTATGATAACTAAAGAAGCTACACTGATGCAAAGGGCCACAGAAAGCAGTACAGGAAAGAAAAATGCAAGTGTGTGAATTAGGACTACATCCACCCTAAGCTGTTCAGAACATGTGGTTACATCATCATTAATGGTGGAGTGAGAAAAGACTAGCATGCAAACTGCAAAACTAAGCCAAACATGTATTGAACAATAAGTGTCTGAGGAAAACCCTCAGAACAACGGTTCTTACCCCATTTCTTTCATAACACACGCTACCGGTGGGAACCTGGCCAGGAGCAGACTTTCCATCCAAGTGCACAGGAATAGCTGAAACAACCTACAGAAAAAAGGAGAGTACAGGACCGAGGAGTTTAACACAACGCATCTCTTCTTTCCAGGACAAGTCTTCCAATGCCATAAAGATCAATGTAAAAATGTGAATGCACCATCTAAAAATCTACAATGTGAATGCTGTGAACCATCAGGTCACCAATCTGTCTGTGGAATGTAGGCAACCTGAGTGACCAAGTCTATGAATATGATATGTGTGTTGCTTTACATTACATGCAATGCGATTGGACAGTTATTTTGAACACATTAAGATAACAGTCATCACATATTATCAATTATGTCATAAAATATGCACACACATCAAGCCTAGCCTGACATGCAGTTCCATTAAACAGCTGACATGTACGTTACACTTTGCTCTATGCATTAAAAGTGTTAGTCATTGTGAGAATTTACCAAGTAGTGAATTTCCCCCACATTTACCCATAACTATATGAAAATGTATCTAAATGCTCAGTATGTTGAGCAGATATGAATGACAGTAACATCCATGTCAGTTTAATTTAAATGTACAAAATAATCTTGATGGGAGGAAGAGAAACAAAACATTGATTTAAGGCTTAAGATGCAGGATGAATGGGGCTAATCGGACTCAATGATCCCCAGCCCAAAAACACAATGGGCTACAAGAAGGTTAAGTTGACAGACAAGGACAGAACCAAAAGTAAAATGGTATTCCTTAACTGGATGAATATAACCATGCAGCACAGTAAAGGGATAGGCGTGCAGGTCTGGCCCCACCTGGCCCGAGATCCGCTCCTCTGGCAGCACCTCTGGCTTTATCTTAAGCAGCTTCACTGCTATGGGCTTGCCAGTGCGCCTGTCAGAGGATACCTCAAACTCTACATCATCTGTGGAGACAGAGACACAGAGAAACAATAAAACTCAACTGCAGTGCTTTCAATTTTTGTGGGTTTCAACAAGATAAATTTAAAAAGACTTTAAGACATTTCTCAGGGCAACTTAAAACCCATTTTGCATCCAAACAAAAAAGGGAACATTCACAAAATATATGAAGTGTATTTGAACTGCTGAAATATTATCAAACCAAATCAATATTTCGGGAAACCCTGTTGAAGATTATGTAAATTTAAGCAGAATTATCATTAGGGCAGGTTATTTCACCTCCTATTTTAAGCTCCTGCAGGTTGCCATTGTACTGGGAACAGTGGAAGAACAGACGCGCCTGACGTTCGGAACACTGGATGAAGCCATAGGAGGTGAGTAGCTTTTCAACCACACCAGTCTCTCTGATGCCAGGCCCTGTGCCGTTGGCATAAGCAGTGTGCCCATTGTTATGGAGCATTCCTGGGTCAAAACTCATCTGGAGAAGACAACAAGAGTGTGTTAAAATGCAGCCGACAGAGGTCAGAGGAGCCAAAAGTGGTGGCTACGGTGTTTGATGCCAACCTTAAAAACAAAACATGCACATATGTACAGCACACTTCAGAGAAGGTGGGGAGGAAGAAAAGCAAAAACAAAAACTATTTTGTAGCTTTCTGTTGTTCCTACTGCCATCAGTTGAGGAGAGCAAACCAAAACCACTGAAGAAAATCTGCTTAGAATTTCAAGCGGACTTAAAATTAAAAATGACTTCTATCCAAGAAGTGAGAGAGAAAAAAAGAAAAAGAAAAAGTGCCAATACTGGTGTTTTCGGTTTTGCACTTGGTGGTTAGTGTCATGCACATACAAGTACATCTCCCTCTTAGTGGTCTTTGTGGTAAATCCTCTGGGTATCCTCAGACTCAAGGTCCATGCAAACCTGGTCTAACAAGTAAAACCTGCACACTATCCTCTAGCAACAAACCATAATAATGTACCTGACAAACACAAACTCGCTTGAAATCTGTCAAAACCAGTTCTGTACAGTAATTTTCTAATAACACACCATGCTGTTAGCCAAAAATCAGATAACAGCATCTCACACGTTATACTCAGCTTGGTACTACCAAACATGCCCCCTTACTGATCTCTGATAAAGGGGGGTCCGCTTGTGTTTTTTACTTCCTGGGTGGGGGTGGCATGAGACGGAGGAGGAGCGGGGAATAGGCATGGGAGCAGTGGAGGAAGATGGGGCGGAGCCAGTGTTGCGAGCCACTGGGGGTTCAGAGGAGCCTCTTTCCATTTCTGACACAGCAGGGAGGACTCGGATATGCTGTTGAAAGGAGGCAACAGCTTTGAAGAGGAGGCTGATCAGAATCAGGACAATTTAGTCTGGAATCCACAACAGATCGTTTAGTGGAGAGTCGCATCAATATAAAGATGTGACCAATAGGCTATAATAATGAAATCCTGCATCATACCTACATGCCGCCACTGAGTAGAGAACAGAAGCAAAATTTTAAATATCACAACATAGACCAAGTACAACTGAGATTCCAGGTCTTACATTGTAGGGAATAATATTAATCAATCATTATATTTACCAAAATTGATTGTAGCATTAACATTGCTCAGGTCAGAGTTCCATTCAGTTCATTAATAATTTAGCATCTGCGCTGACAGTGTTCAGTTTGTCCAATATAACCAGTAGAGATGGAGTAACACGTTGCTTCAGTACCACTGAATAACCACAGACAAATTATGGCGAAGCTACTTAACTTACCGATGTGCAGTAAACCTAGTGCTGCATAGATGCATGATGTCATTAATCTCCCATACACTGTAGAAGTATTTTGATTCTTTATGAAATAGTCCCATGACTAAATAGACTGATGAGCTGCCACAGTTAAGGCGATCAATGTGAAACACTACAGTTGGGACACATGTATGGTGCAAAGTAAGAAGTGTCAATGAGCTTATCGGTTTTGTGCTTCTGGTTCCAATGAAGCAAATGTGCAGTTTTACTCAAATAACAAAAGCCATAACACTGCAACCTAACCCCTCCTGAAACATCAGGAGAACAAGGTGTGTGTGTGGGGGGGGGGAACTGTTATACTTTGGTTGTAGCGAACCAGTTTTTTTTTAAGATTCAGATGATGGATCTGGATTCTACCTCAAGGTCATCCTGGCATCCATTATTATCTTCCAGCCCCAAATCCAAGTGTATCTCACGTCAAGATTATCCGTTACAAGAGCCACCACAACACTGTAGGACAACTTGGTACCAAAATTTAAAGAAAAAAAAAGAAAGAAACCAGGTCTTTGTATTTGGATTGTAGAACAATCTAGCCTGTAAAAATGCCAAAAAAAAAAAAAACAAAAAAAAAAACCCACTGCTCAACCAACATCAGTAGACTGGTAGTTGAAGTGCTGCAAGTCCAAGTGTTAAGTCTACAAAGTAAAAATAAATAAATAAAAAACTACTTAAAATAGAGAGAATCAGAAAATGCAAATGACAGGACAAATAGCAATGCATCTACAGTGGAAGAGTCGGTGATGGGTTATGGGTTATGAGGGGGGTCCCAAAGCAGCCTCATCTGGTAGACCCTGTCCTGCACTAGAATAAACTACTCAAATCCAGGATGCTATAGATCCATAGATCTTTATGTCTAAGCATTTAAAAATAGAGAACACAGACCCCACGACTACACCGTAGAGGTTTCATAAGCCCCGAAATCACTCAAATTTATCGCTCAGTAGGTTTATGGGTTTTCCTAACGACCTGACAATTATAACATGCTTAGCCTGTGTCGCAGCCTGAGGTAGGTCTTACTGGAATGTGATGAAAAATACCAGGGGAGAGAAAAGAGTATAGCTCTTTTTAAAAGTGCCAAATTTGTCTTAAAATCATAGAACACCACTCACCCTGCAACACTATAGCTGAGCAGAGGCTGGTCTCGGGAGCCCGAAAAAGGGATGAAAAGAGGTTAGGCCATTCACAGCAAGAGATGCAGGGCAAGGTGGGTGGATGGGTGTTCAATGGGGTGGGGAGTGGGGCACGTAGAAAAGAGGTGGGAAGGTGGAACTTACGGATCGGCCATATGGTGAAAGGCTGAGTCCGACAGGGGAGGTGCTGCTCAGGTCAGCGCTAACAAACGCGGTGGGTGGCGACGCAGGCAAGGTAAACTCAACAAAGCCTTTCCAGGGGCTGCCCATATTGTCCCATAAACTCGAACCAAACTTGCTTGAGCACTTGCTGAACTTGATTATTGTTTTATACTTGTTTTTGCTTGACTGTTAGGATTTTTTTTTGTTTTTTTTTTATGTAACCACCCAATGATACACCGCTGGATGTCTGCAAGGGTGAAGAAGAGGAACAAACATAACGGGTGAGGCAGACAGGTCAGCCAGTGTGCCAAGTGTTACAAAGAAAGAGCTGTAGGCTTTTTTATCCCACATGGAGGGAAGTTGAAAAGGCTTAACAGAGAGAATGACTTTACAATGAAAGAATAGGGAAGAGGTGTGGGCTCCGCCAGGAAATCAAATCATTCTTGGATTGAACTGCATAAACTGCTTGGTGGTAGCAGTGGTTTGATTTAAAAAAAGGTATGTACCTGAAGTCTTGAAAAACAAACAAACTGGCAATTCTAAACATAGAGGTAGGACAGGGTCAAATACTGTTCAGTGTTCATACCAATTCCACACGTTCCATGTTTGGAAGTAGTAATCATAAAAGAATGAATAGACAAGATTTTGTTTCTCAAAGTCAAGGATCCTTCATCGTCCGGTCATGACACCTTCCAAACCAATCAATACATAAATGTATGGAACAAACTAGTGAGTGCTGGTCGCATCATTGAAAACGTCCCTCCCCACTTAAGTGGCTCAGTAAAGCATATCTGATGTGATTATTAATAGATGAAAATGAAAACTGAAGCTGGTAAAAATAAGACTGCACGCATCATTGTACCTCAGGAACAGCAGCTGGTACATAGTAAGCAGTTACAAATTAACAGGGGCAATATTTATCAGATTACTAATACAGTAAACAAGCATTTAGCCATGATGCCAACAAAAATTTATTTCCACAGAGCTTAGTTTTATCCAAAATAAGATATTTTACAATACAGTGTAGAATATTTCTCTGTTAACGCATTTTGGAGATACCTTACATTTTGGAGATACCTTACATTTTACAGCACGGTAAAAATTTGTTTAAATAATTCTTTAATCATGTTATCTTTTAATAGGATTTTATACCATATTTACGCATTTGATTGTCTTTGGAGCTTTTAATTACTTAAGGACAAACAATCTATGAATGACATACAGTCTACATTACAAACAAACTTGCTTTTCTTTGTGGACTTACTATTAGTAGGCTGCACTGATGAAATGATCATTTTGCCATTTAGCAGCAAAACCTGAGTATAGGATTGTGGGCACTTAAGAGTGCCAGGCATTCATATAACCATTTTGTTTTTTTAAATAATCTGAATGAAGGTCTCAGTCCTTGGTAGGATTCTGAATGTCTGAACAGTCTTTGCAGTGAAGTCTGACGAAGCATTATGTAAATACAGCCTTTAGGGATCCTTCCTTCACTTTGAGAAACACCTATGGTTCAGTGATAACCAAGGCCTGTAGCAGCTCATTTTTCCTTTCACTACTTCAAGTGTGTCAATCTGTGACATCAGCTGTTGCAAATTAATCACTTAAGGGTTCATCTTCCACCTAATGTCTAAGAACTGAAACCACAAATCAAAACACAATTTCTTTAAAAAGGCCATTTTAAAAATGCCCCAAGTTATGTAGTCGTTAATGATGGTAATAGGATGAGTACAAGTTTTGTTGCGCTGAGTAATAACATGAAAGAAAACTCTGCACTGTTGTGCAAATCCCTGCAGCTGGACAAACTGATTCAGTTACACAATGTATGTTTGTACATCTGACAAGTAGGTTAATGTGAACAAATAGCCAATTTACAGATTAGTTTCTGAGAACTGCCATTAACTTGTCAAACTTGCTCTTAGAAAAATGTCAGCATTTTAAGTGAAAGAAGTCACTGAAAGACATGATACACACACACAACACCACATTAGGATGGTACTCATGTTATAAAAAGGGACTACAGTTAGACACTCACCTTTTAATTGTTGTCTTGATTCCTTTAATTGTCTCAATCACTATGCAGTTCCTGCAGATCTCTTCACGCATACAGTTGAACACACACACTTATTACAAGTTTCTGGCACAAGTTCTAGATGGTTGCATAAAGCCAAAAAGGGGGAGAAATCTAGCACAAAAAAGGCAAATGCAGGTGCAATAACACTGCTTAGAAAAAATATAATGAAAACAGTGGGAGGAGAACAGGGGAAGAAAAAAAAGGAACTATGGGGACAAAAAAAAAAAAAAACAAAAAAAAAAAACTAGCAGATAGCAGCCCACTCCACACCCCGGTGGTAAGTCGGAGGTGTGGTGAGGATGAGGAGGGCTAGGAGCAGCGTTGGGACGTGTGCTTTGTCAAAGCTGTTGAGTAGGCACAAACTTCTGGTTTCAGATCAGTTATTTTCTTTTCAGAATATGCTTAGGCATAGGATTGCTTGTCTTCTGCACGTTTCAATTGGGGGGACATGAGTCTTCTTTGGTCATTTCAGGATTTGGTTACTTCTTTTGTTTTAAACATTTGAAGTTATCCTTTTTTCCACGTGTCTTCAGTGTTGCAACGTTTTGCTTGTTTGGGAAGTTTCTCTTCAGTTTCTTTGTTATGATCTGAACTTGAAGCAGTTGCGGATGGTACAAAAATTCAGTTCCGTTTCACTTCATACTGTGGGGGAAAAGCATACTTTGTTAGCTGGGCAGAAACAATCCCTTTCACTTCATATTATCATAAACCATTAGGCCACAAAGTAAAAGGCAAGTCATGAGAGATCAATGTCTGCAGAATAATATCACATTTATCAAGTGATCAGAATTTTGCATTTCCTTTCACATGAAAATGGTAACAACCCAGATGAACAGTTTTTTTTGAGAACACTAGATTCTTTAACCCCCCACCCCCCCACCATAACTGCCTAGTATAAAAATAGGTTTTCCTCAGATGCCTCTGGATACAACCCACAATGCCAGGCAGCTGACTAGATACAGCAGGGAAGAGCTGTGGATCAACAAGTCCTTATTGCTCTGCTTCAATTCAGACCATGATATTTATGGCACTATTTCTGACCAGGAATCTCCATAGTCAGTCATTAAACTGTTTGCACATTTCCCAGACATATCTGAAGGTGAGGTGAAGTCTTGATAACTACTTGAATAGAGTTGGGTTTGGTTTGCATGTTGCTAAATTTATTGAAAACGTATACTCTAAACTATCATTAGTAAAGCAGAGTGCTGTTGACCTAAATACACTGCTTTGAAAACAAGCTGCCTGAGCCAGCTGGGACACATGATATCTATTCTGCTGCAACTGTGTCGCAATGACTCCTCTCCCACTTACTTCCTGGAAAGCTAAAATATGTTATTAAAAAAAAAAAGTCAAGTTGCATTGTAATCAGTTAAGCAGTGACTTTTCCATATGGAATAGCTACAGTATTTCTATCCAAATGTCAAAACAATAATAACCACATTCATGGCACATATCATTTGTAGAGCCTGCCCTGAAACATAAAAACCAAAATAACTTAAGATGTGCATGCTGGTGCCAGTTAAACCCAAAGACAACCAGTTATTACAAGGACTGATACTGATTAAGTAGGATAAACGTTGAACGAAGAACAGACAAGTCTAGGAAGAAAATAACTTTGTAGGACACAGACTTCTCAACCTCCCCTTTACAGCTCCTGGTGACGTAGAAAAGTGGAAAAAGGAAAACAGTCCACCCACTGAACCAACAGCACCGATTGGTCCTCTCTGCACTCTTATGACGATTATAATATAACTTTACTCAGTAATTAATTAGCTAGAAAAAGTCGGACACTTGCTACAGTTGCAACAGACCAGCTGATGAACCCACGTTGAGGTCTCCAGGACTCTGACTGTAGTACCCTGGTCCAAATAACAACCTCCCTGTCAGGAGTTACCATGTGACTTCCCAACACTCCGCCATCCGCTGCTTCAGCTGAAAGCTAAAGGGCCTCTGCCAACACGTTGCGGCATGCTACGCTATAGAAAATTACACCTCTAAGCTAGTCTGATAAACGTATCAAACTCTTAAGTTTTGTTGTTTCATATTAGTCAGGGCAGCGTATTAACTTTGGGTTAGCGATAAGTCTCCTAGTATTTAATGACCTTGTGTGAACAAAACACACAGATTAGCATTTCGCTATCGCTAATTGGTAAACAGTACCCTAAGGCGTTTCCGACTCCGTACATAACCCCTATCAGCATAGCCTTGGCATGAAGACATCAATTTACCCGGGTGACACACAAAGTGCTCAATTTATTGTTAAAACCCATGTGACTTAAACTCCGTAATATTCACAGAAAGTTGGAAACCGTTCGTGTTATTCTTGTCTAGTCAGAAAAGCGTAGCAATTCCCGGTTGAAAACGTGTTGGGAGCGTTACGTGGCTTTCAGGGAAACCCAGTCTTTATGTTGTGTACAAAAAATAGAAGTAATGTCTTCCAACACTTCTGACAGCCACTCAAAGAGCCAACATCTGCTTTATTTTAATGCACAGTCTACTGTGGCGTTAATGACTTGCCCGGCTACCATCCGGTGCCGTGTGATTTAGAGGCAGACTTCCGAAGAGTCGGTATGAAGGTGACAAGAACGACAAGGCCATCAGCGCTTGATAGCACACGAGTGACGCGCACTTGTCAATAGTCGAGGTCACAGTAAATTATTATTTGAGTTTGTCCTCCAACAGAGACAACATTAAAACAATGATGTCGACGATGGTAGCACGAGGACGGGACAACAAAGAAGTGCGACATACAGCCACAGCCTGGAGCCTGTCCTTTATGGTTATCCCGTCGCTTGTTTCTCTTTAATACAGCTCCACAACATAGTCACCTATTTTGTCGTGGCGTGATTCAGAAACACCATATTATTGTAGTTTACACGGTTAACAGTGTAGTTAGGCCGTTCACCATGCTAAGTGGCTAACTAGCTAGCTGTGGTGATTTATGGTAAGGAAAAACACGGCTGCCCCCACCCAGGCCCGAGCTCTGCGTCTAACTAAGAGCTGGAAACCCAGTTCAATTCTTACGAACGCCAACATATCGAAATAGAATACTGATATTAATAAAGTCAGATAAATGTTTAAATGATATAGTAAAACGTAAAATTATTAAAAACTCACCCCAACAGCTTTCAGCACTGTCACCAGCGCCGCTAGAAGCAGCACGGCACATTACGTAGTGATTAGGGAGGCGGCTACCGCGATATTTGCCAACGCGATGACAGCCAAAGAGTGTAAAAAACAAAGAGGGACCACTCCTGTGTCATTTAGTAACCGCAACTTTGAGCTCACAATGACTCATGAGACAATTGGACACAGAGTTTATCGATAATATCGATTAAATAATCGAAAGAAAATGGGATTTTGGATTTTGTGATGGCTTTGCAGCAATTAGAAAGTTCCAGGATTTTCATACGTAAGTCAACTCGTAGCTCGTTTAGTATTTTTTTCTGTCTTTGATATAGTACATAATTTGAGACGTTGCAATTTGAGGCTGCATTCAATAACCTCATTTTGAGTGCTAAGTAGCTCACCTCGCCGGTTATCCAAGAGTTGATCCCGTGGCATACGATTAATTTTACAAAGACAAATTGCTTTTTGAATAAAGGTGTATATACATTGTATACATTTATTTTTACGATTTTATAAGTTCACATTTGCAATGAGACTGTGCATATTGCTTCAGGTTATGAATCGGTTAAAAAACAAACTACTGCTTGCATCCAATTAATGCGACCTGCCTATAGAATAATGAAGGTCATGGTCATTTTTTTTGACGTGCCAAACATGTATTTTTGGCAAGATGACTATTTATAATCACCGTATAGTAAAGGGAAAAAATAACCGAGCGTATTTGTAAAATGTATTTAACGAATAAAACAACACTTTCTTGGAAGCCCTTGGTCGCCTGTGCTATAAAGACAAATATTTAGGAATGGATGTTAGAATTCAAGTTAAAATAATAAGGGAAATATTGCAACAAGTTTTACCTATTGAATATTTATTTCTAAAAATAAGATCAATTTTAGTTTTTATCATGAAGTGATAACATTAGAATAAATCGTCAAATAAGGTTAAGTCATAAAGTATGTGTGTGTGACTGGAGTAGCTTCCGTTTATGACCGATAGATGGCGCCACGCGGTCTACGTTTGCGCAGAGGAGTCAAACTACGGAAGTGACGTAAACGTTATGCCTCACGGAAACAGAAGACTTGACAACAGACGAGTTTTGTGTCTTATTTGAACAGTTTGTTTGCTATATTTAATATGTTAATTTATACATGTTTATGAAGACACTCCGTAGTTTGCACTCGCTCCATTAAAGGCACTGGACCCGTTTCGTGTAGCTAAGCCCACGTAAGCTAACGCTGCTTGTGTTTTAGACCCAGCTGGTAGTAGTAGTAGTAGTAGCCTATTTACGTGACCTAAAGCAGCTTATATTTTCTAGTAAATGGCCTGCACTTTAGAAAAAGTCTTGGGAGATGCTCGGACCCTTCTCGACAGACTGAAAGAGCATGATACGGCCGCCGAGGGGCTAATAGAACAATCGGGGGCCCTCAGCCAGAGAGTCCAGAGCATGAGGGAGGTGGGGAACGCTCTGCCAGACAAGGTGAGGACCAGTTTCCACACTGTTCGGTCTTGTTCCTCACATTTCACATTCTGCTCTGCACTAATAAAACAGGTTATACAGAGCTGGTAAATTACTGAAGCTCTTAATAGACTCTAACTTTCCTCTATATTACCCTATACTCTATGTTGGATTGCACCAGATTGTTGTGATGCAACACACATGTGATGTGTGTTCAAATGTTGATTTTTTTTATTTTATTTTATTTTATTGAGTCTTTCGGATAAGTCTCTGATTTTAGTGCATAAATTTATAAGATCTTACTTGTCCAGGTCATTGTTCATCCTTATCAGTTTTTCTAAGTTCAGTTGGCTGGTTTTGTTCTTGAAAACGTTTCGTCTCTTAACCCAGAGACTTCATCAGTTCTATTTGCTGGTGGGGGAAAGCATCAACCTGTAAGTATGGTGGTGTGTGTAGGTTGTTTTTCTTATATGTTACGTATTGGGGTCATAGAGGTGAGTGATTCTGAGGTTCAGGCTCTTAGTGGGATTGTGTCAGATTTTCAGGATCATTGGTTGTTTGTTGAGAACTGTTTGGGGAGGCTGTTTACAATGGTGTCATGTTTTCTTGTAGTAATGTACCAGTAATGTATCAGACTGCCACCTCTGTTCAGGGAAAGTTTTTCCAGTTTTACAAAGATAGCGTCTTTGGCTCCTCTCTAAAACCATTTGTCTTCTCAAGACAATATTATGACATTGCTGTCTTCAGAGGAGTGTCCTTTTTTGTCCAAGTGTAGATGGGTTGCAGAATCTACGCCTGAGGTGGAGGCTGTGTTGAGCCTTGTGTTTATGGAGGGGTTACTTTGTTTCTCCTTCACATAGGTCAGTGCACTCTTCACTGTACTGAACTATGGAAATGATTAGTTACCATAATCTAAATTAAAATTCATTTGCAGAAATGTTTTTTAATTTTAAGAATATGGGTACATTATTTGACTCATAAATAAAGTTATTAATAAATGAGCCAATCTGTATTTCATTTTCTTATTCAAGACTGCTTGTTCTTAAAAAGAAAAATACATTTGAGATGTCATTTTCTAAATATTCCCAGCAAATATTTACCAAAATTAAATTTGAAAACTGAAATCCAACAATTCAAAAGCATTAGCAAAAATGCTTTTTCATTTTAAGAATGTGGCTGCATTATTTGACTCATAAATAAAATGAGTAATCACTGTCTGCATTTTCATTTTTTTATTCATGGTGCCCATTTTATGACACAATCAAAAAGAAAACAGAGGACATTGCTTTTTCATTTTCGTGGTCTGCCTTCAAAAAAAAAAAAAACTACCAGATTTTGAAAATGCATTCACAGAGTAAGCGGCTCATGAGAATGACGTCAGCAGCTGCTCTTCACCTCCATGCTGACTGTGGTGGGTACGGTGGTATAATACGGTAGGGGACGCTGGAGCACTTCCAAACTACAGACAGAACTGGACCAACACTGTTGGAGTTATCTGTCCAGGTGGAGTTGAAGAGTAGATCTGAGTCTGACACGGACTGAAACTGAAGGTGATAGTGGAGCTGTTCGGTGTGAGCCACTTGACCATCCGTCAGAGGATGTGAAGCACTGGCTTCCTCTGTTTTCTTTCTGTTTGTGTCATAAAATGTGCACCATGAATAAGAAAATGAAAATGCAGATGGATAATTGATTATTCATTTTATTTACAAGTCAAATAATGCAGCCACATTCTTTAAAATCAAAAAGCATTTTTGATAATGCTTTTGAATTGTTGGATTTCAGTTTCAAAATGTAATTTTGATAAACATTTGCTTGGGCATGTTTAGAAAATTAAATGAGTCAAATATTCCCATTCCCAGCCATATTCTTAAAATGAAAAGGCATTTCTTCAAATGTATTTTAATTTAGATTATGATAACTAAGTGCTTCCATACTGAACAGTAACAGCATTATAATATATATAATACTCTGCCTTTCCATAGGCAGTTCATCCTTGGGGTGTACCAGGACTTGTCTCAGGACGTTGGTTAGTTTTAAGTATACTGGAATATCATGTGATGGTATCATGGGAAAAACAACCTACACAGACTAGACTACTTCCCCTGCAGGTTTATAAGCCTGCTTTCCATCCTTCCATGGAATTACACTAAAAACAATTTTTTAAATATTTATTCATTGATGAGCACTTTCATTTAAAATGGTAATCAATGCAAATTCAAAGGGAAAAAGTCAAACTGGGTTTGCCTACACTTTAGTTTTGGTTTTGCATTGTTCTTTGTACTTTTTGTGCCATTGTTCTATTTTTCTTTTCTGTTCTTTTCTTGTAAGTAATTGTTTCGCTGCTTGAATTTGTTTTTTAATCTCATCCCTGATACAAACCTGGTTTGTTCTGGAAAGGAAGTGATTTAGTGCTGCACAATACTGGAAAAAACTGACACTGCAATTTTTGTAACCCTGTGATATATAATATTGCTGTATAAATATGTGGTGCTGATGTAAACGGTCAAACAAATTACTTGTTACCTCTCATTATGGCAACAATTGCAAGGCACATGAGTAATGGAGTGAGAAATCATTGTGGATCAATACTAATCATTCCATATCTGTTTTTAAAAATTTGTTTAACAACAACCACAATAGCTCAAATTGTAGGTCTAAGTAAGTACTTTAACTTTAACATGCCATTAAGGAACAACTAAATATTTAATAAAAACTTGAATTTATCATCATTATTGACAAAGTAACAGAGTGAGGAAGAATATATGGCAGTTATTCAAGGTTTGGACAAAATAGCAAAATATTTAGCATACCACACTTTTCTTAATATATAGTATATTATATTCAAAACTGATATAATTTTTATTTTTGTTTCAAAAGACATTAATTCATGGTAATGGAGTGAGAATTTTTTTAAAAAAGTAACAGACTGAGGTGTTTGTTCAGTGTGATGCATCATAATAATAATAATCAAAGATTTTATCAAGATACTGATAACATTATCAGTCTTGGTGACATATGTTTCATTGCTATATTTAATACACATTTTTTCTGCTATTTATTTATAATAAATAACATTGAAAATCATTATAGTATTTTATTATGAAATATAAGATTAGACAGGCATATATTTTGAACATATTTATTTACATGTGACCACTTACATTATGAATTAATACTGTACCGTACATTCATTTACAACCTTTACTGTTCACTGTATATTTTCTTATATGTATCCAGTTGTAATTCAGGTATAAATTAAATAAACACAGTTTTGGAAATGACATGCATGTCTCTCCTGCTGAGTAATCAAAAAATGTGGTTTTAGAGAAAAAATAAATTGACTGATGTTCACTGTTGCTTGGACCGGCCCTTCTCCCAGTCGGGAACATGACCATTAAAAATTAATGTGGTTGGTGTTTGTGAAGATTAAAACTGATTATACACAATGTTCTGAATACGACGAAAATATTATTTTACCCCAGGTCAGTGTTATTCATAGTTATTTTGACATGCTAGATGCACTAAAACACTGTGTTTTGTTTATGCTGTTCAGCATATAGAGGATACTTCAGTGATTCAAGAGCTGACCAAATGCAAGCCTCACATCCTTCTGACTCAGGAAAACACTCAAATTAAGGATCTACAGCAGGAGAATAAAGGTAAAGCGGTATTTATTGATGATGTGTCTGTTTTTGATTTTTGTGTCTTGCTTTTTTTCTTTCTTTTTACCCCTCGGCTAACTTCTGGATGCAGGGGTGTTGTAAGTGTTTTGTCTGTCTGTCCATCCGTCCATTCAACAACATAATCACATTATCTGAAGAATTTTGGTATGGAGCAGAAACCTATCAAAAATAGGTGATCATGACCTACTTTTTAAGGCCCAGTGGCGTTGTGCAGTTATAATATCTGAGTACTTTCAAATATATATGTATGTGATAAGTTTTATACAATCTAATGATCTAATGTAAATATTAGCGCAGTAACTTTCAAAAGAATCTCACACTGTATTTGACCGAGGGGTATTAAAAGTGCACAACATGTTGTTTGATGTTAAAGGGATAGTTCAGGATTTTTGACATGAATCTCTATGGTATCCCCATCATCAGTGTCATGCATCCACACTGACTGACCCCCCACAGTGTCCTGTGAGCCTAGATATTGTCCAGTGTTGGTCAGTGTGCAGTAGTC
>JAPSES010000236.1:14393230-14403872 GCA_029822895.1 Maxillicosta whitleyi
ATAGTTTTCATATTATTCATTGTGTGAAGGGATAATTTTTAGATTTAAACATTTTCATCATGTCATTTTACTTTTTTCGCTGTAAAATATAAAGAAAAGTTTAGAGTTGACATTATTTATATACTATTATGTTATTATTTTTACTGGTTTGGCCCTCCGCACATAAAATTTAGCTGAATGTGGCCCCTGAACTAAATGAGTTTGACACCCCTGCTTTAAAACAAGAGCACTACTTTGTATTGAACTGTATGTAACACTTTAATGATTCAATTCCGAAATCATCAGCTCATTTATTTTTATAAAGGCAAATGAAAATTTCCTATCAAATTGCCAACAAGTTGTTTTATGGCAACAACTTAAGTCACGTCCAGTATGCATAGTCTTTTGTATTTAACCTACCAGTCCCCATGTCAGTGTTAGAATGATGGATGGTCTGTTTTTGTAACTTTGAGTTATGGGACACCAATTTTATGTTTTGGGTCTTGAGCTGAAAAATTGTCGGAACCATTAGATGATAGTGTAATGTAGCGTGTCAGTGGACTTTGGAGACAGATGTATGCTTCACCTAAATGCAACAGAGATTATTAGTATTGTATAAATGTACATTCATTGACTTTAGTGAAGGTAGACAAAAACTAAAAACCAGGAACGTAAAACAAAAAAGTAAAGGACATAAACAATACGTACGTGATTATGTGAACTGGTACTCCGGTTTCCATCTGAGGTATTTGTCAGCGTGTTGTGATTTCTGTCATGTGCAGATTGAGAACAAGGAGCTGCGTGATCTCCTGGTCATCAGCAAAGGCTCTGTGAAGATAATGAGAGAGGATGGAAATCAACCAGCAACCACAGCAACAGCAGCAGCAACATCAGCAGTAGCAGCAGAACAGGAACAGACTCCACAGCCACCAGAGTCCACCGAGTGATCAACACGACTTTCACCACCATTAAGTCCTCCAGGACCACGAGACAGGGTCGATGGGTGTCTTCACCTGTGTTCACCACTTTATGATTTTTCACGAGCTGGAGTTCAATCAAAGCAACACATATTTTTTCTTTAGTGAAGGCCACTTAAATATGACTTTGTAGCGTCAGAAGAATTTGCCTGTGGGGTATATCTGCTGTTTTAATTTGTCCAGTATTTTGTTCATTTGTCTCACTATAGTGAAGACAAAGTGAATTCCAGATGACTTGTGTTTCTCTGACGTGAGATCTCAATGAGAGCTGAGGAGAGGAATTGAAAGCAAAGTCATTACTGTTGTTTTTGGCCAAAGATGCATTTATTCTCCAGTGACACAGTTTCTACCTCTTTGGTGACCCTTTGCAGTTCATACACACTCACAACATGCAAAATGTTCACATGCATTGGCTCTGTATGTTCACTTGAAGTCTGTTTTGATGTGTAATCTGCACAATTTGGAAGTGGCTGCACTGCAAGTCTTTGAATCACTCTGCCAACAAAGATGACTCTTGGCTGTTTCACACAGTTTGCCTGCTGAGGACTGAGAGTGGATCATTTGTATGTGATTGTTAATCATTTTATGAATTTGATATGTTTGTCAGGTGTTTGTAGATTTCATATGTAACATTTTTTCCATGTTTAGTACTTTACTTCTGTATGTCTAACACCAGTTTTTTCTAGATTTCTGATATGGGTGCAGAGTAATCACATGCCCTAGTTAAGGGCAAACGTTTATTATTTAATGGTATCGATATTGGAAAAATGCCAATCTCTCTGTAATGAATATTAAGTGTATGGGCACTGTAGGTCTTCAGAAATTGTATATTGTCATCTCAGGAAATCAGTATTATTAAGATGATATAATGACTTCATGACAATGTACGTATTTGTGTCAAAATTTCATTAAGTGAAAAATAAATTTGCTATGAAACTGTCTCCCATTAGTGTATATTCGGTTTGAAAGTTTGTTGGTCAACTTTTGAAAACATTCAAATAAAAAGTTTGCAAGTGTAAAATTAATAGAACTGTCGCAGAATATTATTCTTAGGATCTTGAAGTTTTTTTGTTTTTTTTTTTACCGCGAGATGGCGACAGTGTTTCGCTTTACATTAATACATCGCGAGGTTTTCAACGCTGCGTTTAAAGACGTCTTACAAATACAACAGTATAAACAAATTTTATTCCTATTTAGACACCGGTTTGTTAAAAAGAATAATTGTATGAAGCATAGCTCTGTGACGAAAGCTGGTGTTTCTGAAACATAAGAAAAACCTAGCTATTGTTTAATTGGTCATCCCTCTGCATTTATATTAAAACGCATTGCACATATCCACCTGCACCTGAAGGCACCACTTACATTTGACACATCCTGACGCAGCTAGTATTTAGCATGGCTGAGAAGGAGCTGGGGAAAAAATGGGACAGATGCCTGGCAGACAGTGCCATCAAAGTCGGTAAGTATCCAAAAAAAAATGTTCTGCACGTAATAACAGTCTAGCATGTTGAAATAAGGCGGAAAAATGCCGCATTTTTCACTGTAGTCCACAGCTGTCATTGACTGGGCAGGAGGCTAGCTAGCTAGCCATTGTAAGGGGTCGTAAAGGACAACGAATAAATAGTCAGATATCTGCTAGGGTTATTTCTTATTCTGAAACATGAAAGACGAATCCAATGTGTCAATAATGTAGAAGGGTTCCGTTTTTGGTGCTGGTGCCTTAATGGTATCCATAATTCATTCATACTTTGAATGAAACTAAAAGGACAGGCTAATATGGCTACCACCTACACGACAATCAAATATTATAAAGAATATCATGTTTGAAGAAATTAATCAGTACAGGTACTAAACGGTGTATAAATTGTAACTTTATTAGTATTATTTATATGCAGTTTTTTTTTTGTTTTGTTTTGTTTTGTTTTTTGTTTCTCTCTATTTGCTCTTTTTTTCAGGCACTGGTCTGGGCTTAGGAATCGTGTTTTCTGTCCTGTTTTTCAAAAGTAAGTCTTCCAATTTTAATTCCATGCTGTTTTTTTTTTTTTTTTTTTTTTTTTTTAATTGAATTTATTCTTTGTTCTTATTAAAGAGGAGCAGTGGAGTTGGGAAGGATTGTGCTCACAGGGTTGTATGCTTCTGTTAAGCAGCCATCAAGTTCCTATTGCACAACAAGCGTCCTACTTAATGAAATAAAAGTCATACATATGAATTGCAAATGTGCTTTTCATATGAGAGGCGCACCTGAGAATCCCATTATCTAAAGTGGATATTGAAGTCAATGACAGGAAAAAAAAACAAAAAAAAAAACACTGTACAAAAGGGACTTCACACCACATCTTTAGTATGTTTTTAATTACATATGAAATTCGTCTACCTAGGTTCCTGTGTGCATTATGAAGAACAAGATCAAATTCCCTGTTTTCACTTGTAGGGCACACATGGCCGATTTCACTGTGCTCTGGAGCAGGGCTTGGCATGGCTGCTGCAAACTGTCAGAATGACCTGAGATCGCATTATCTGCTTCACAAGACTGAAAAGGTTAGTTTTTGAAAGAGTGCATTCAGTTTTTTTTTTTGTTTTTTTTAAATTAATTTCTGATTGATGTGACTGATTTCTCTCTGTTTTGCATCCACAGGAATAATAACTGCATGTCAACGTGGGACTGTCTTTTTTTTTTTTTTTTTTTTTTGAAGATAAAAGAATGTTTTCTGTTAGTTTTGTTTTGTCTTTTGGAGAGTCACCATTTGCACTGTCCTCCAGTTAAGATTTTTGTCTCCCTGTTGGACGATCCTACCCTGTTATGACTCTGTATGATTTGTGTGTGCCTGATCCGGACAGTCTGTTTTATTTAATAAAAAAAAGAGATGCTAAAAAAACAAAGATTTTCAAATGATTTAAGGGATGTAAACCTTGGAAAAAAATAGTACTGTACCAGATCATACCGCAATCAGTTTAATTAATAGTGGTGCTACCTGAGTAAAGGAAGTCAAATATTAAAATGCAGCTCTGAATAGGTGTTTTTTTTTTAGATTTATTTTTGTATGTGAGTGGGAGTGAGATTCTGAAATGTGTCGGGAAGAAGTGCAAACACTGTCCCATAAGGTGGTGGGCTTGGTGTGGGTGAGGGGGGGTTAGGAGGTTGGCAGCAGCTGATGTGGCAGATGACAGGGGTGAAACGATGGAGATGAGTCAACTGAGGGAGCATGAGAACTGAAAGCATTTAGCATGTGGTGTTTCATATTTGATAAGGTTCTCAAAATGCTGAAGGGCACAGGATTATATCCCAGGAATGTTGATCATTAATTTAGCATTAATACTGTAAACAGTTAGTGCTGTCGTGTTCATCCGCTTTTTTGTTTTGGGAACAAAGCAACGATGTGGAATGACTACATTGTTTTCTGACAGTTGTTTAACAGTGAATTGATTTGGATCATTAATGATACAACTGAAGAAAATCTTAATCTAAAGACTATTTGTCTGATAAATGCATCATATGCATACAAATAATGTTAGTAAAATAGAGTATTAATTTTTTTATTTTTTTTGGTAATAATTTTTGGTTTTCTGATGTTGAAAGAGGATGCAAATAATAATAAAAAAAAATTCTCATATCCTTAATGTCAAAAAGTCAGGATTCATCATGGTCATCAGCCATGTGACAGTGGTTCAGAGAGGGACATTATTTACACACATGGATTAGCCACTAAAAGTTTAGACTATAATTTGGGATGTGATGAACACATGATGGAGCGGTCTGATTCTCCATCAAAAATTAACACAGCTATGGATGAAAGTCATTGTGGCACTACATTAGCGTTATGTGGTGCAAAAGACGCTACAGTGAATGTCTCCTCTAATCACAACTAAAGGTGGTGCAGTGAAATATTGTATATGTAATATATTTGTGTGTCTGGTTCTATGGTACTGAATCCAAAGTGTCCATACTGGTACCAGTAGTTTTACCTTTGAACATCACTGACGCATGAACTAGTGTCATTGTGGCTCTATAATTGGCTCTAATGAAGTACTTGGCAACTGTATAGAGGAAATAAGGAAGCGATTCATTGGTTGCGATCTTTTATTTCACCACCAGATACCTCTGAGTAAAGCATGTTTAGTAGATGAATTGATTTATACAGAATTTCACATATGTAATGTGAATGTGAATAGTCTATACAGTCTATGCATGGATGTCTGTAGAGGACTCAGGTATTATTCTCAGGAACAGGCTCAATTCTCTTCTACAACAGGACTGACTATGGAACCAAAAGTGACCGTATTTGGACAAAAGGAGCAGAAGATGAGTTAATGTCAACTGCAACTACTGTATAAATGTTTTATTAAATAAACCACAATGATGAAAATCCAACTTAAGTTATACAAAGGAGGGCACTGCTGATAAACAAACCTTCTGTTTCACCTGAAATATTAAAGTTAAAAGTCTTTACCCCTGGAGCACAACATAGACTCCTCTAATACTAACTTCAGGTAAGCACACACAATTGTTATATGTTCCATCTGTAAAATGGGACAGTCTCAAAAATTGTAACATTAATGTAAATTAATGCTATGTGTAATTATTTTTATATGAATATATTCAATACAAATATGTATTGCAGGAGAGGAAAATGAGCCCAAAAAAAAAAATCATGTTTAGGCAACATGTTAAGTAATATATGAACACATACCAACATCAGCTGTTGCCAAACTGATATCGAATTAATGCTCATTTCTAAGTGTCTGCTGGGTATGTAAAGGGATAAATGTATGACATGTTTATTATATCCACTTCAGAAAGTGATTGTGTGTATTTACAGCTTGTGCTTCTATCTTTAGCTTGATATAAAAAATCTATAGACTTGTTTCATGGCAGATATGATGATTTGTTAAGATACAAATCACACAAGTGTGACTGGTATCACTTAAAAACTCCTGTATCCAATTTACATGCATCAGTGAACACCTGAGATTTTTTTTTTTTTTTTTTTTTAGAAGCTTAAATGTTGTTTCCGTGTATTAACAATAACAGAATTGCAACTCTAAATACAAAATAATTTAATATATGCATAATTTCAACAATGTCAAGAAGTTAAAAACACATCTCTAATGCATTAATCCATTTCTGTCATTTTTATTACCCCTCGTCATCACTGTTTCCTTTCATAAGACGGTGAAAGACAAGAATTTCATATGCACTCAACATTCCTCAGAGCAAAGAAAAAAGGTTAATTGTATTCAAACGCGGTTCATTAAATTCAGGAAAAAATGACTTTCTTTTTATAGACACCCCACCTATCTGCTACTGTTAGGAAATTATTTCTAAGATAAGAAAAAAAAAAAGTATATGAAAGATTACTGCCACAGTTAAAATATATTTTTAAATTCAATTAAATGCAAATGAACCCATAAAATGTCAGTGTTAAGTCATTTCTCATATCTATTGAAAAAGCACATCTAATTCATTATGAAAATGCCACAACAGTTGTACATGGGTAGGTAAAAGCACCATGACCAAACATGGACAAAGACCACCCACAGCAGTTCCTATGATGTAGAATTAGCATTTCCTGGCTGTGATTGTGCATGGTTATGCATTAACAGCTCAATGCTTTGACACGCTCCCTCTCAGAAACTGGGTGCTCCGGCTGGGGGTGCGCTGGAGTGGCCGACACAGGGATTAACAGGAGCGAGGGATATAAAAGCAGCATGACAAGGACCGTGATACCTGTAGAGCACTTAGGAACAAAGCTTTACTTACAAAGGCTGTAGCACAGATCTTTTTTTTATTTGCTTCTGTTGTTTATGAACTGTTTCCTTGAATGACAGACACATCTTGGCAGAGGATTTTCAGGGGCAGTCCAATCGAAGTTCTACAAGGTGAGGTGTGATTCTGCCGATTGGTCCTCGCTCTCCTTATCTTCAGCAGTTGGTCTCACCGGTACAGCTCTTGTCGAGGCTGAGCTGTTGTTGTGCTCTCCTCCAGTTACAGTCATCACTGTGATATGCTGCTTCGGGAAACTCTCTGTCACATGCTCAATGGCTCATTCTGGCTCTTAGCTGTGGATGAAGCAGGGAGATGCTTGCCAGAATGGACAGATGAATGAACCTGGTCTTGGGATTTTGAACTCCGGTAACAGGACAAGTAAGTACAGTCCACCAGGATGTGTCTGTGATAATGGGAGGTCAAGATTTATGACCAAATGTTCTATTAATCCTGAAAAAGACAAGGATTGGATAGGCATCTCAAGTTGCATCTTTTCATTAAACAATGCCCCTGAAGTAAGTGGCGGTGAAGAAGACTAGTCAAGGTCTGTAACATTTAGTGGAGCCTGAAGAGGAAGTCCTGGACCTGCTTCACTGATTGTTGCCATGGCAGATTCTCACTTGTCTGGCTCTGTGGGAAGCTACAACAGCAGCTCTCCCACTCCCAGTGCCTGGGACATCACTGGCAGTGGCCCGTGGTTGTTGGCGTTCATGCTAACGATCATCATCCTAATGACGGTGTGTGGAAACATGTTGCTCATCGCTCTGGTATTTGCCCATCGATCTTTGCGTTGTACCTCCAACTGCTTCTTGGTGTCTCTCTTCCTGTCTGACTTGATGGTGGCGCTGGTGGTCATGCCCCCAGCCATGCTCAATGTGCTGTGCGGGGCCTGGGTGTTGTGGCCCGGCTTTTGCCCTGTCTGGCTTTGCTTTGATGTAATGTGCTGTAGTGCGTCCATCCTCAACTTGTGTGTAATCAGCCTAGACCGTTACCTCTTTATCATTTCGCCATTGCGTTACAAGCAGAGGATGACCCCTCCTCGGGCCCTACTCCTGGTTGCAGCTGCTTGGGGATTGGCAGCACTGGCGTCCTTCTTGCCCATTGAAATGAAATGGCACAGTCTAGGCCACTGGAGTGGACACGCATCACTTCCTGGGGTCAGCAACATCAGCTCCTACTCTGATTCTCTTTACCGAGAATCCTATTTTCAGCTGTCACCATCGGGGGGGCTTGCCTTTCAGTGCCGCCTGCACGTCACCCTACCTTTCGCCCTGGTGGCATCTGCGCTCACCTTCTTTTTGCCCTCAAGCGCCATTTGCTTCACCTACTGCCGGATCCTTCTAGCAGCCCGTAGGCAAGCCAAGAGGGTTGCAGCTCTGAGCCACCCACCACATCCACATCCCTCTCTTGGGGAACCTTCAAGACCTCCATCACCTGGAGCTGCAGCAGCTCAGCAGGATGGAGATGACTGCAGCCACCAGGAACCTCTAGTGTCGCAAAATCTACCGGTAAGGGACCAACCTATGCACAAACGTAATACTTGACGAAATGAGATGGACTGATGAGAAGTCATTTTGTCCAATAGCTCAAATAAAACCAATACTTAATATATTAATTGCAGAATAATCAAAGTCTGTAGAAATATGTATTCTAAATAAAGTTAAAGTAGTTCAAGAGTCCAGTCTGTCTTGTGTTGATTAATGTGTTGTACAATCTGATACAATGGGGATGAAGGATATTGTCACGTAATTCCGAAATGTAATCATGAGCTTGTATAGTAAATATAAGATTAATATACATCCTATTAGAAATGGGAGTGAAAAACATTATTTCATCCATGTTATAAGTTTATGTTAATATATCCGGAAGATGTACATGTGTTATATAGCAATTTCACTCTTGCATATGGGTATGCATGTGGGGAGATCAGCCAAAGAGTCAAAGTGGATATGATATGTTTAATAAAGGTAGATGCCAGAGGTGACTCTTCATATTATTTTAAACTAGGACATTACTTGTGATACATAAGAAATGATACTGAAATAATAATAACAATAATAATGTCATTATAGGATTGTTAGCTGAAAAGGTTCATTATGTAGGTGCAAATTAGTTCCAAGACTTGTCTTTTACTTGACATTTCAAGATCTCTACTCATTACAGTCTGAGGTGATCTTCACAAAAGCCTTTTATGCAAATTAAATCTATTCCTGTGATTACTATCATTAAAGTGCAGTACTTACAATATGAAATAATTATTGTTGTATCAAAGACTATTGAATCCCCCAAAACATCACCGGTGCTAGAAAAAGATTTTAGGACAGCAAGGTTTTTATTCAATACCTTTTTTTATTTATTAGTATTATTTTTTTTTAATCAACATCACACCATCCTTAATGAAAAGCTAGATAACCTTCCCCTGAATATGTGTCTCTTATTGTGCGATGAAGATGATTCATAGATGTTACCTTTATATAAGTCCTTTCACCTGCGATGACCTAGTTATGTGTGCCAGTTTGGAAGACTGAGTATTAGAGGTTAGTTTGATTGTTTTGTAGCTTTGAATGATTTAAAGGAAATTGGTTGTAAGTATTAAGTTTGAAATGCTCTGACACTACATTGAAAATCAACAGTTTCCATCAGAGTAATTCACATAAGTCTGTTTAGTAAGAGAGATGTCTGATATACTGAAGACCTTGAAGTGGCGATAAACACTGATGCACAAGCAGTTTGCACCGGAGAGGTCTGCACTGAGACGCACAATAAAGTACATGTTTGTGACATTGCTGTAAAAACACTCATATTGTTCACTAGCTGTCTGTAAGGGCAGAAAGGTCAAAATACACTAAACTCTACATTTTAAATTAAAGCTTACACTACCATAGAAATAACTACTTTAGAAATAATGAAAGCATGCTGCAGCTGCTAGTGCTGTACATTATCTGTATAAAAGCTATTATCAGTGTCTCATTTTAGACCTGAATTGCAGAGGTTTTGTGAGAAGTGATGGATATGAAGGTACAGACAGTTGTGCTGCGACTACCTGCAGGGATCACAGCATCATCGTCTGACACATTTATGAGCTGCAAATCTGGTACATAGGCTTTAAATTCTTCTTATCATGAACATGTAACATGAAGACCATTTGTTGTGCATGGAGGTACACAGTATGTTAAATGTATTTTATTTTGATTATGCCGGGATGGGATTTAATAAGCGTGGCTTCTTCCCACTCCTTTTCAGATGTTAAAGATTATCATTTCAATTGGCATTTTGTTTTGCAATTTTGTTTTGTTTTGATTTTGTTGACTCAGAGGTATGCTGATTTGTATATAAGCTCACAACATCTGAAATAAATAAATGAATATCAAAAAATAATAATTACCGACATGTTCATCGTTCATGTCATCAACATTTACTGACTCGTATAGACTTATCACTGAAGCTAAAGACTTACATGAAACATTTTCACTAGTAAATGCTGTGCATCATTTACTGAACTAGATAATGGGATGTTAACTTTTATTTAACCCATAAACACCCAAATAGTCACCGTCAAACAAAAGCATCTACTGATCGAAAATGTTTAATAACTGTTATTCCACTAATCCTATCGATACATGTATATAATTGAGGTAATATTTTTTTTTTTTTTTCAGTCTTTTAACATTCTAATATCACAAATTTGTGGTGACCTTAGACATTGAAAACAGAGCTTTTTTTTCCTAAAATTAATTTGTTTTTGATCATGTAATAGTTTTCTATACTATGTTGCAAATAAACTTTCATTTTAAACACATTTAGTCTATATAATGTATATTATTATGGGATGGAGGCAGAAAAAACAGGTTCAGATTAAAGCACAAAGAGGGAATTTTATTTTCCTTGGTCAGGATATGAACAGTCAGTCCAGTTTGTATTT
>JAPSES010000236.1:14406383-14416858 GCA_029822895.1 Maxillicosta whitleyi
AGTCAGTGTGGATGTACTACACTGATGAGGGGATGGAGTACACATTCATGTACAAATACACAACTGTACCTTTAACAAACATCAACAAGTGGCAGCCTCAGCACAAACCAGACACCAACCCAAGCAGAAATAACTATGTACTGAGCATCTAAATATGTTTTGTGTTTACGCAAACAAGTGAATAAATTAGGTCCACATGTCATTAAAATGACTCATCACTATGTATTTTGTACTTGTAACATTTTTCTTGTGCCTTATGTTTGTAACTCTTCCTGTTTTCATCCAGGCAGTGTGTGAGTGCGTCCCTCTAGCCCTGTTCGATGCCATCACCTGGCTGGGATACTGCAACAGCACAATGAATCCCATCATCTACCCTTTGTTCATGAGAGACTTTAAGCGAGCTCTGGGGAAGATCCTACCCTGCTGCTCCTCACGCTCACCCAGAAGGCCGTCGCCGGCGCTCTCCCTCTCCCTCCGCAACTCAGGAGAGCCCAACATGGTCAGCAGCCCCCCCTCCCCTCTGGCCTCTGACCCCACCCATGCTCCTGCCACCGCCACTGATGCAGTCAACCTGCTGGACGCTGCACACGGCGGGATTGAACTGCCTTTACTCCTGCCAAATCAAGTGGACACGCTGGATTGAAGGATTGGAGGCGGCTGGAGAATACAAAACAAATGGATTCAGATAAAGGAATTACTCGTAATTTTGAGATTCTTAAGTCTCCCAACAATGGGAGGTAGCATCACCCCTCGCCAAAATAAGTGTTCAGATTATTAACAGCACAGCACATGTGGGTTCTGATGTCAGCTTTTGTCTTTCACACAGAAACCTGACACACTGCTGTCTTCTGTGTTAGCCTATAGTTGCTATACATGCTAGCTCAGTTAGCTCAGATTTAGCAAGAAAACAGTCACAACTACACCATGAATTACCTCCATTTGGAATATTTTTCAGTACAGATTACGTTGTCGCATAAAGGGACATAATCACCAAACATAATATCTGTGTCTGTGGCTCAGGAGGTGGAGTGGGTTGTTGCAACACACTTCCACCTCCAGTGTTACTCACACTCACTATAAACGTTTGGTGGTGGTCAGAGGGGCCATAGCACACAGATTGGCAGCCACGCTTCTGTGGCTATAGATATAGTTTACCACCACCAGTGTGTAAATGTAAGAGTGAATGAATAATCAGATCGATGATGTAAAGCTTTCTTTCATATCTGTCCTTTAGTTGGCTCCCGACATTTAACACGGTGGCGGTCAAAATGTAAACTCCCGGCTTCAAAATGGCAGCTCAAAAACCGATGTTTGTGGCTCTGAGGGCAGACTCAAGGTTCCACATGGGTTTACGGCTTCACCTTAACATCAAAACTTCTTAACACTCTAATGGGAATTTCAGGTCCTTTTGAACATTTTAAAGTAGAAATATTTCAAACTAGTGCGTTTACCCATGGGGAACCATGGGTTCTAGATCCTCTGATACAGTTCATTCCTTTATTTTCTTAGTAAATTCCACTGTCATTTTCAGTTGAATAACCTCTCAGATGGCGTGTCTGTTTCTGCACATGAAATTTGACACCGTGGCAACATGGCTCTATTGTTTATCTGTTGCTAGGTAACCCACTTCAGTGATGATTCTATGATTATGGAGTCCAATTCCCTTTTATAACATAAATAGCTCCTTTAAGGCTGAGATGAAATGAAAGTGAGACTAATGGAAAAATACAAAAAACAATAAAGTCACATTCAAAAAGATATCTTTGAAGAAATGATATCTGGTCACATGAGATGAAGATGGAAACATATTCACAGGCACATCCAGTAATTCCAGATGACATACAGCGCACATTATAGGAAGCAGTGGTTCCCATCAGTAAGAGTAGAAAAGAGACAGAGGCCTTGAAAAATCATGCTGCATTTTCTGAATTTTCCCAGGCCTTATGCTGTTTAAATTACTGTGATAATATCCATGGTAACTGGGCTAACTGAGTAATTGGACAAAATTAGAACAGTGACAAGCACTGAGACGTCACATGATTTGCTACATCCTTTACAACCTGCAAAACAATGACAATACTTAGAGGTATTAGAACTACAAGGATAGAAAATAAATTAACAATTTAAAAAAAAAAACAACCAACTTATTAAAAAAACCCAAACTAAATTATGATGATTTAAGTAACACAATCTAAAAAGTCCATTTAGTGGCAAAAACAAACAGTTCATGTAAGCGCTTTTGACCAGAAGCTGCCATATGTGTGCATTGACTCTTGGGCCATCCCTGGCATGACACTGTGTTAAGAGTGGAATGAGTATTTTCTACTACAAAAGCTGAAAAGAACTGAGAAAATTACAGTTTACAGGGGAGCAGCTGGTCCTGTAACATGCTTTTTACAAGTTTGTCCCTTTTTGTTTGTGTGTGTGCTCTGTAGTCCAGTGTGTATCATCCCAACTCCACGATATGTGTTCACTGTCAGGGTCAGTCTCCTCCACGCCGTCGCACTGGGCATTAAAAGCAGACGCCATGTCACTGTTAGCAGCATCCTCCTGTGAAGAAAGTTGCAAACTGTCCGTGGCGCTGTTTTTGCCCTCCGACTCAGTGTCGTTTAGAGAGTCCAGTAGATCAGAAATATCAGGGATGTCCCAGCCGTCACCTGTCTCGTCTGCCTCCACTGACTCTCTCACATCTCTGTCATTGTTCTGTGGCGTCCCACCGTCCTCAGCCGGGTTCTGTGTCTCTGTTGTTTGTTGCTCATTTAGAGCCTGGTCAGGGATGTCCATTGTTCCCTTTTTAACTGTGACACACTGTGGGAGAGCAAAGGAGGCTCCTGGAACTTCTTTGGTGGGGACTCCCACTGCCACCAATATAGTGTCCATTTGACGCATGTAGTCCAAGTGACCTTTGACCTGGGGAGCAGAAATATTTTGCTTTAATGGTCTTGACTGAATAGGTTGCACATCTTTGTAAATTTCTAACTGTTTAATTTTTCTTTTTTAAAAAGGTACATGTTTGAGTGTCTTAAAGTAATATTTTCATGGCTCTTTTTCTACCGTTCAGGATAATACTTTATACCAACGGACACATTAACAAGTTAGATATTAGCATATATACAAACAGTGACTGGATTTCTATTATCAATATAAACCACTAATTAATTCCTCATTCTGCATCATCTTTTCCTGTGATGTCTACACTACACCACACTTCATTTCATCACAAATGATTGGACATATTTACGACTAAATGGATGTTAAAAATACCCAATGTATGCATTTAACTTTATCATTTCATGTCCACTCCGAAAAGCAGATATTGATCATCTAAGATGGTAACTGCACATGTACATAAGGTAAACACTGACTGCAAATTACTCATTATTATAGTTCTTTCATTTGTGCATTTTACACATTTGGCCCCAATCATAACCTGATGTGCCGTGAATGTGAACTCAAGAAAAGTGGTTTTAAAAAAAAAAGAAACAGTGTTTTTATTGTTATTGTGGAAGATGACCCTTGATTTTGATATCATAGATGCATTTTAATATTTAACAACTTCCTTATTTACCACTGATGAGCAGGGAAAACTGATAAAGAACAGCACAATATAGTGATGCAGAATGAGGCTTTAAAAAAAGTGCTGTATGATAACCAATACAGCCACCACGATACTGTTGTTTATAGTAATAAGCAATGAATCTGATATATGTGAACTGTAATATAAATAAAAAAGTTATGTTAAAAAAACATGGAATCTATCATATGGCAGACTACTAAGATTCAATTTTAGGTTTGATGTAAATTCATGTTGCATTAAAGGCTGTCAGGAAGGCGATGCTGTGAAGTGAAACAGAAACCAGCAGGGGCCTTAATTTTTATTATATATATGTTTTTTTTTAAGTCAAGTATTAATATTTATGATGGTGGTGTTTTATTTAGATTTTTATTTATGACCAAAAATTATAATAAAAATAAAACTTACTGAAAAAGTTTGATTTTTTTTTTTTATGTTTGCCTATAATGACATCAATTATAATGTGACCAAGAAAGTAACTGCTATAATACATAGCATTTACCAGTCCTGCACATTTTATGAAACACAAATTAAATTATGAATATGCTGAAACTTTATGATGATGTTTCTTTTTTTGTATTTTTAGAAGTAGTCAACCCTGATAGAAATTAAAATGTAAAAAAATAATTCTTCCATGTTGACATATGTTCCCTGAGCTTGGCTGAAATTGTCACATTACTATGATGAGAAGGGGATGTTGTGATGGTGTTTCTATGACTACTTAAACTAACTATAACCTGACTCACTATGGATATTCAGAGTCAACTTATAACACAGTGTGATTTAATATTCTTGGACCATGTTTCTACATAATGAAACGGAAATGCATATGTAACTGTGTTTTTACATTAGCATTGACTTACCACAGAGGAAAGATCCACATTGATAATGCGGCGATCCTGGATGTTGATTGGCTGAAGTCCGGCAACAGACAGCTGTGCCGCAGAGCTTCGGTATAAGAACCCCAGGAGCCAGTCCCCTCTGATAGGTGGATAGATCATATTTATTCATGCAATCCTCAGTCCAAAGACTATAACAGTGCCGTGCAAACACAGGGCAGTCAAAACATTTGGATCATGCCAGAGATAGAGCCATAGAGACAGAGTTTTGCAAGAATACCTGCAGTATCCATTGACTATTTTTCCAGCCACTACCCTTGCCATTCTCTCCCAGGCCTTCTCAGAGCCATCCACAGGTGCCCCCAGGAGGACCACATCCTCCACCATCCCTTCACTGCCTGAGAAACCATAACAACACAAACTGAAGTACATTTTCACACTTGAAGATGACATAAAACATTAAAAAAATAAAAAATAAAAGAATTGTCAAACAGAGTAGGTCATGTTCTGTGTGATTTGTATAGATGGAAATAAGGACATTTTTGGCAATAATACAGATGGTTTCTGCAGGCAGTTAAAATGGTGATATGAACCTGTGTAGATTTCATCATGGATGAGTACATACCAATCCAACAGTGAAACAACAGAAACTCTGACACAAAACAATGGCAAATTGCACTTACTGTAGGTGCAAAAATGTATGGATGTGTTATTGCCAGCATATCATTAGCACAAAATCTTTTCTAAGTAGGTCCTTAAAATAGAGTATGTAAATGCTGCATAGTTCACAAGTGGTGGCAATCCGTTGCTTGTGTGCCAAAAAAATGTGATTTATTTTAAAAGTTTTGAAAATGTATTTTTGGTACTTGGAGGCTGTTAAAAAGATTCAACTTAGCAATTAAGAGAATTATAGATGTGAGACACAAAGGTTCTTTGATGAAACGTGTCATAGGTAGATTTAAGATTATAGGGATCTATGTTATTTTTTAATTTCATTTACTTAGTTATGAACCATTCAAATATTAAGTGATTTAATTATGTGATTTGAAATTAATAATTTACAACAATTAAAACCTGTACAAACAGCCATTAAAACGATAGGATTGTGCAGGAAAAGACTGATCTAAACAATGTTTATGGATAGAAACAGCTCAGACCTTGATCATTAGCGAGCTCCTGCAGACAGAAGTAGATGACTCTGGCCCCAAGACTGAAACCAATGAGACTGACAGGACGCTTCCCCTTCAAACACAGACAAAGAAGGCTTTCACACTGTTTCTAGACAATAATCACTTTTTTTTTTTTTTTCAGCAGCTAATATTTTCATGTGGTACACTGCAGGAACGAGGTGTACCTGTTGTCTACTTCTCAGAACCTGAGCCAGGTGTTTTCCCACCTCAGCAGAGCGACTCAGACATACACACCAGGGGTTGTCAATAACACTGGCCGCCGCCAACAGAGATGCAGGCCACGTCAGCGCCGTCACAATACCTGGTGGTGAGAAAAAAATACAATACAATAATCAACTGCCAGTACTGCACAGAAATATGCTCACAAGCACATGAGAATCTTTAATTGTGCATGATTAATTACATGATCTGTGCATACGTCTTCTACCTTTAGCATAGAAAAGGCTCCAACTGTGTGTGGGGGATTATTTAAGTGGCTTTTGCTCAACAGCAGTAATAACTAATGGTAATAGCAGCCTTCAAAATTCCTGAGTTCAGAGCAGAAAATATGCTCCCATAAAGCTATACCAATCACAAGTGCTTTCCTATCCTCCTACCTGAGAGTACCGTGTACTTCAGTGCCTCCTGTGCTACCATGCTGACAAGCCCATCCAACAGAGAGGCCATGGCTGAGCCCAGATCCCTGAGGAAACGGGACTCCCACACCAGACAGTACTGCTCCCCGCACTCCCCCAGGCTGCACCATGGAGCCTGGAACGAACCTAGAAGACAGGAGCTGTGGTTTTACATAAGATGGTTTCAAGAGCAGCAAAGGAAAAGACCAAGTGAGCCACTTGTACGGTGAGTGTTTTTTCCTATTGTGTTTGAAGGGGAGACAAAAGCTGTAACACAGCACGCGTAAGTGGGGGAGACAGCGCTACAATGTTTCATGTAAAAATGAAGCTTAAGTGGTTAGTTTGCATAATGTGAACCACACACTCTGCTGGTATATTTTTAAAGCTCCCTGTAAACACACAATACCATCTCTTTGTTTACGGCGCATGTGAATAACCACACAATAATAACAATATCAATAATGAACGTTATGCCAAATCTGAGCAGAACACAACATAGAAGAAGAAGCATATCTGGTATGAATATTCACTGTAGTGTTCCAATGGTATGGTAGTTGTTTCAATACTTTGTCATCAACATGAACTTTCCATGACTAATTTTGTTAAAGCGTTCATTCAGATTATATTACAAGGCTTTCACATGTACATTATGCATCAACAAAACATCTTCTGGTCAAAGCAGATGACCATCCTCCAGGAGTCAGGGTCAGCTCAAGGCTTTTGCCTGTAAAAAGGAAGCTTTTCTTTGCCACTGTCACTGTTTGCTCCTGGAGGATTCTGTTAGATGTTTGGTGATTGATATAGGTGATGTTTTTGATTCTACGAATGGTTTGCTAATTCTAGAATATAAATTAAACTTGTCTCTGATGTTTGGCTAGTTCTCAGGCAACGCTGAGCACAGGATGCCACAACAAAGCATTTGTGAAATAAGTGTCAGAACGGAAGATTGAACATGGAGCTAAGTAGAAGTGTATCGCAGCAATAATATGACTAATTGCCTAAAAAAGAACATAGCATATAAAAAAAACCAACATTTTCAACATGTAGTTACAGCTCGGTGGTTGTTGTTCTTTCATGTAGAGAGCGCAAAGGCCTGATGCTGTGGAGAACCACAGTGTAGAGCAGTAGAACAATGACTGGTTATTACTGCTGTCAGTTGCATATTTAACTCCCTACCTCTCTGAAAAGAATTGTGACGGACCAAAAGGACATGTTCTGTATCCTATTTGTTTTGCCCACTTTGGGTTTATTTTAAAAATAGGTGTGTCTTAATCAGTAAAATGCATAATTATGTCTAGAAAATAATTTTGGACCATGTTCAATGATGTGTGATTTAGTTGCTGAAGCAAAACAGTACTATCATGCATCTCCAAAATGCATCCTTTTTTAGCATGATAATGTCTGTAATACTAATTATGTAACGCTTTTGTATTAATAGTGACATGATTTACTCAACTGGAAAGGAGTTCCGTTAAAGCTACAAATATTTATGATCATAATAACAACAATATTTGTAAATAAAACAATGTTTAAGTGATGAAAGAACTCATCATCATTAGTTTTATTTTGTTTTGACTTTTTTTCTCTAATTAAGTTAGTTTTATTAGGTTTTAGAGCAGCTTCGCTAGTTTTTATTAATTTTCTTTTTTTTCTAAATGCTTAGTTTCCTTTTTTTTTTTTTTTTAATATATTTTATCTTCCTGACTATTGTAGTCAAATATATCTGATAGAGGACTCTGTTGCTTTCTCACAACTTTAGTCTCCAGGTTGCCAGATAGAGTGGGGATGAAAAGATGACTTTAAACGCCAAGTGAAAAGAAGTGACGGACTGTAAAGTGTCATACGGTGCCACCAGCTAAAATTAGTCAGGCAAGATAAATCAATTTCATATCAATCCAACAATTTTTAGTTTTGTAAGCACACAATACAGTTTCAGTTACTTATCATTTTTTCTTTTATTCATAGTTTTTATTTATTTCAGTTAATGAAAATGTTTTTTCAGTTCTAGTTATTCAATTCTAGTTATTGTTAACGATAATAACCTTGGTTGCAACACAAATTGCAGATATTTCAGAATGATTGGTATTATCTTTCATGGGAAACTAGTTCAGTAGAATTTGGACACACAGTAAGACAGTAAGGCAGATATATGTAGTGATTATGATGGAAATGTTAATTACATAGTACACTGTGAACCATCAGAAAGCTGACTTACTGTATTTGCCGCTGCAGAGCCATCCTGTGACTGCAATGGTGAGGTGGAGATGTTTCCCGGAGCTCAGAGGCAGGAATTCAAATTCCTCTATGGCTCCAACACATTTATTCATCTTATAGCCTTTAAGAGAGACAAAATAAGGAAAAAAAAAAAAAAAAAGGAAAAAGCTCAGAGTTGGTGATAGATGTAGAAATAATAATGTAAACCTCAGATCTGACATTTGGAAGCATTCCTACCTGTCAGTCCAGCTCCTGCGGCTCCAAAAAGGGATGCCATGATTGCAATACCAGTAGCTGAGCCCAGAGCAGCGGCCCCACCAGCCCCAATCACTGCACCGGCCCCCGCTGCCACTAAAGGGGCTGCCAGTCCACCTGTCACACCTGGCAAAGACACAGACTCACAGGTCAGAGCCACTGTTAAAGTTTAATGTCATGTGGGGCTTTTTCATTTTTGATCTGGCCCTATCTATAATGCATATAACTTAAATTTTTCTAAAGGATATAATACTTTTAACTTTCCATCTAGCATTTATTGTACAGAATGTAATACATCTTTTGTGCTTTTTAACAGTGGCATGATGTAAGCAAACAGCAAACTGGCTCTTAAAGAGGTACAATCCTGAAAATGAACTAAACTTAATAAATAATAAAAGATTTAATGCTATAGTGCTGGGTTAGCTATGTTTTCAGGCCATAATAACTTAAAATCTAGCCCATGAGTGGACGTTTTGACCGTGCATTGGTGGTTTGATCACCCCAGATGTGACTCCACAAATCTACTTCATTGCTCCACACAAAAAATTGGAAAAGTGGTTTCACTTTTACATGGTGGTGTGACAAAAGTATCAGGTCGTCCGTTTTTTTGTTTGTTTGTTTGTTTTGTTTGTTTTTACAGTTGAAACAATCGATGAATCAACTCGAATTGAAAATTTACAGATTACAATTTTCCCGAATCTAAGCTTTGTTTCTTTAATTTTGCTGCTGCTAAACATGGGTTCCACCGTTCCATTTCACACAGACACTTATTATGACGCCCAGAGTAAAAATATCTATATGCTACCTTTTCTTCATTGGAGCCATTACTTACTCCTTTAAACTACTAAGCTTTCACACAAACATTAGAAATATTTGTCTTTAATTTTGTTGTATGCTTTTTCCATCTTTAGATATTAGTAAGTCTATGAGGTGGATACCAATTTGTTGAAAATGAACTAATAAGTCATATTTTATTCTTGTTTACAATGAATAAAAATGAATGAAAGAGCACTTATTGAAATGAACCTCTGAGGTGATTGTGTTGATCTGATCTAATCACTATGAAATGTCCTGGCCTTCAGACATTGTGGTGATTTAATAAATGATGAACCTAGAAACTAAAAAAAAAGTATCAGAAGACAAGTGAGGCAGTGACACTCACCAATCACAGTTCCTCCTCCCACAGTGGCTAGTCCAATGAGGAGGTAGCGTCGTAACTTCCGTCCTCTTTCTTTCCTCCTGCGTCGTGATGACTCCTCTCTAATGAAAGCAGTGTCAGACAGACAGAGTGCATGAGCTTCTATAGCTGCAAAGGATCATCTAATAGAGTGTCAAACATACAGCCCACGGGCCAAAACCAGCCTGGGTCCAGTCTGGCATTTGGGATGAATTTGTGAAATACAAAAGTAACATCAGGATGTGAAAATCATTTTAGTGCAGAGGTCAGATACATTTTTTAAAGGATAGTTTGTAGGTGTAAACATTTTCATAATGTTATTGTACATTTTTTACAATAAAACACAGATAAATGTTTGGAGTTGAAACCATTCATAGGTTATGTTATTATTGTACTGTTCAAGTCCACTTGAGATCATACTGGGCTGAATGTGGCCCCAGAACTAAAATGAGTTACACACCTTTGTAACAGATCTATTTATGGCTTCATGTGTATGAATAAATCTGTTCTGTCATTACCTCCGCCAAGGAGGTTCTGTTTTTGCCAGGGTTTGTTAGTTTGTTAGTTAGCAAGATAACTCAAAAAGTTATGAACGGATTTTAATGAAATTTT
>JAPSES010000236.1:14422741-14442228 GCA_029822895.1 Maxillicosta whitleyi
TGAAAATTTAATATGGCGCCACTGCAGAATGTATGTAGAACACATAGGTTCTGCTTCAAGGTTTATGTGGAAACTTGAGGCTAGTGTTTGCGTACTTCACATAGGCTATATGTATTCATTCAGTACACATCTGTATTGTATCGAACACCCCAAGCTGAAACGGGTCAGTACAAAGGAGTTCACCGTTACACCCCTACATGTAACTGATGAGCCAATGCCTGGACCTATAGTCCCTAACATTTAATGTCTTCAGTTGGTGTAGCAGAAAAACTGGCAGAGAAGCTGATGGCTGTGCTGTTCGAGGTGTGGCTGCTGGCATGCGCCCGCTGCTTTCCCACGCCGCCGTATTGGAAGACGGCAAGGGAGATGCTTGCCAACTGGAGACACCACCCTCCTGTCGTAGAGCAGTGGAGCCGAGTTGCCTGTGCTCTGACCTCCAGGTTAGAGAGAAATTAACTCCTACACTGAGAAGTGAACATTTACAAGACATTTATGTGGCATTCTCATTTTGTGATACTTAAGGAATTTTTGCTGGTCTAGTTTAGCTGGTCTCTAACCTGCTAAACTACATTATTTTACCAAGCACACCCTTCTTATCCAGACGGTGCTTTTGCAGATATGTGCATTTAAAAAGGATGAGAGATCTTAATCTGTATAAACCAGTCCATCAGAAGTTTTCAAAGTGCTTAGGGAAATAGGATTTGGTAAAGTTTTTAATCTAGAATCTTGTTTTGTTCATTTACCAAATACACCAGTGACACAGATTAAGACAGCATATCCAACAACTCTCCAGTAATCAGTAACAATGTCCCTAACCTTAAGTAACTGGTGTATTATTTTTACTTTAATAGTCGTTACTATGAAGTTGATTTTAAATGTGGTTCTCTGTTGCGAAGTCTTTAAAAGCCGTACATCTATTTTACACCTATATGGAATATAATCCAGAATTGTAATATCATTATAATGAATGTTCTGACAGTAAGAAGATTATGAGAATGTCGTTCTTCCCTTATTAAGTAAATAAATGCCACTTGTTTCATCTTTTGTCATCACAGCCATGTAGAGCAGCAGCCAGTAGGTAGTTAATTGAGCTCATCAGAAAATGATTAGATTGATCAACAGCTATGACTTTTTCCTTTAGTTAGTTGGTCTCTTTTTTATTTAGTGTCTGATTGTTTTAACATATTGACTTGTCTGCTTTCTATAATCCAGACTTTTGCGGTTCACCCATGGACCGACCTTCCCACCTTTTAAAGTTCCTGATGAGGATGCCAACCTCATTCCATTAGAGATGGACAACGACTGTGTTGCACAAACATGGTATCGGTTTCTCCACATGCTCAGGTGACTCAGCTCTCATTATTAATGCCTTTAGACATGCATACAGTTGTATAAATATGTTTTTTGAACTGTTTATTTTTTGTCCAACAGTGTTTTATTTTGTTGGACCAAGATTAGTGAAGATCTGTGAAATGGACATTACATTAGGACAATAGCACCATGATTGTTTTTGTTTCTGTATTTTATCACAACTAACATATCGATTACAAGAACAATGAACTGAACCACACCTCTCTTTAACCACAACTGGTCAAGCCAACCAACTATTTTCCAGGAGTCAGGGTGTGTTTTACGTTTCTGCTTGTTAAAAGGAAGCTTTTCCACTATCACCGGTCACAAGTGTTTGCCCCTGGAGGATTCTGTTGGGTTCTGTAAAGATTCTGTGACTTGAGAGTGTGGTATTGACCAGCTCAGTAGGTTTCATGATATAACTTTTGTTACGATTGGGTACGATATAAATACATTTGATTGGTGGATTGATTAACATGGGGAGGTTCATTGATGCGTTTCTGTGTCATTTTTTATGTGAACACTGCATATATCCTACCAATAGAAGAAGCAGGTACAGTAGATAGGTGAATCCATGGATTTCTCTAAAAAATGAGCTGGTGAACATTTAATATGGTCTTGTTACTGAAAAACTGCTGCAACTATCAGAAAGATCCATTGTCATTGTCAGAACTATTCATAATTTTGATGTTATGCAATGGAAATCTGTGATGAAGACTTTTGCAATTCAGTGTTTTTTCCATCCTGAAAAAAAAAAAAAGGTTATAATTCATCACATCACACTAGCTTAACTGTCACAAATGGTTTCTTTGTTCCTGTATTTTAAATGACAGAAGTTGTATTGCATTGTGGAACTGAAAAGTACCTCCTATTACTTCCTATTGAAATATTTCCTCTTCTCATCCACCTACTACCTGTTCCTTCTAAGAAATTTTCATCCATTTTTCATCCTGTACCCGTTTCTGACACAGTCGTGTTCAAATGTTGAATTATCTATTGTGCTACAGAAGCTGGAAGTTAGATCACTCTGTTTTATGTTGTTCATTCTAAAGCTTGTTCAGAATGCTGAAAACCTAGAAGCCTTTTTTTTTTTTAATGGTTTATGCAGCAAACAGCCCTCAGTTTTTTCCCTCTTTAGTCTGTAAATACATCTGTCAGTTCACGTCTAAAAATATTTAACGTTGAAGACCTGGTTCTCTTTTACCATGACAGACCACATCAGCTTGAATTCTTGAGATCGAAACAAGATCCAGCAGCATAAGCAGTTAAAGTTGTGAATTTGTCTGAAATTTATATTAACATGTAGCATCTGTCTGTTTCTAGCAATCCAGTGGATCTAAGCAACCCAACAATTGTAAGCACCACTCCAAAGTTTCAAGAACAGTTTCTGAACTCCAGTGGCATTCCTCATGAAGTGGTGCTGCACCCCTGTTTGAAGCAGCTCCCCCAGATCTTCTTCAGGGCAATGAGGGGCGTCAGCTGTTTAGTGGATGCCTTCTTGGGTAAGAGAAGGAAATGAAAAGCTCTACCTGTGACACGTCAAGTGGTCTAACTCTGTCAAAGCACATATGTAGGACACTTAGCTGCACATTATGCAGGTAATATTACTGGAGCCTAGTTTGCCCATTTTGTAAAGATTATGTTTCAGATTTTTTTTTTTTAATCTGTTTCCTACCTTGTAGATGCTCACTAAATACTCACTATGTTTACACTTAGTTTTAAAAGTATTTTAAGAAATCCAAACACAGCAGAGATGAATTGCTGTTCACATCGTGCATTTCCATACAGTCCAGCTGACCTCATGTGGACTTCCACTTGAAGCTCAGGGGGTGCCAGAAAACAAGAAATCAAACATATTTCATATATATTTACAGGTCTGAAGTTTTTGCATGTGCTATCGCAGTCAATGAGATTGACCTGTCAAAGTCATTTCAGGATTTTGTCCTGTATTAGTGACTTTAAAAAAAAAAAAAAAAAAAAATCCTGGAAGAGCTTCTCCTTTTTTGTGGTGGTCTATGGACTGAGACATAAATTCCTCATATATGTAAACAACAAAGAACTATACAGCCAGGACAATTTTTGATGAGACATGACCATGCCTAGATAATAGACACTTTAATTGTTTTAAGAGAGGTTACCTAGGAGTTCTTTGCTGTTTCAGTGTTTAGATAATGATTGACACCTGAAGAATGAGGGTTTATTGGTTAAAATTTCCATACTTTCAAAGTAATGAAACAGGTGGACGGAAGTATTTAAACAATAGTTGCTTTTCCATTTTGCTTATGCAAAAAACTTTACTGATATTTACTTTATTATTTATTTATTTTTTATTTATTTTTCTTTAACTTTGCATACTAAATTAGCAAATTATTCAGTGTCCTGATGAATCCTCACATACCGAACCATGTTTTTTTTTCTTCTTCTGCACTTGTAACATCCGTCCATGTCCAGGTTTTTATTATCACATTTGCGAAAAAAGGTCTTTCCATTGCAGTTTTGCATAATATACCAATTTCGCAGTGCCTGAAAAATTACCTCTTGCCAGTGCCAAAACTTTTAATTGAAAAACGAGAGTTTTGTCCAAATAGTCGTTTTTCCATTTGGTACATTTTTATGCCCAAGTTATATTTGCGATATTTGAGGGTCAATGGAAAAGCAACTAATGATAAATTAAGAAGATGTACTTGAATATGTCATCAAGTGTCTCTGTCATACAAAATGATGATGAACCTTTCATGGACTCTGCCAGCAGCTGCCTAATGGCCAATTCAGTGTAATAGTTTTCCAGTTGTCAGTCTTCTGGACAGCCGTCTAAGGTTTGCTGGCCAAACAAAAGTCTCCTAGACTGTGGTGCTTTACACCAATTCACTGTTTCGTTTACTTTGCTGTCTTATAGGCTGTTAGATCTATCCATATTGTGTAAAAGTGTCATATTTTACTCTATGGAAGATATGTAATCCAATGCATCCTAGACCACCCTAAGAAACGGTGTGAGAAGTCAGAACACACATTGTCTTTCTGTTAGTATTTTAATGGACTGCATGTGATGCCGTACAGTTATTCTCCAATTGACCGAGATGCATTTTAAAACCAAGTGTAAACAGGATCATTACCAATCTGAAGAAACTTGAAATTATTGTTTTGTAAGCTAACCCATTCAGTACTGATGTCATTGTCAAAGTTTACATCATTGTTGCACAGACTGTTTTGGAGAATCTGACAGACTCTGAATTTGCACACACTATTTGTATATTTCAGGTTCTTACAGATTTATTTTTAGTTTATGGGTCGAAAATCACATTCATAAATATGAAACGCTCAAAAGTTATAGACACGTAAAAGGTATGTGGCAAAAAAAAAAGCTGAATATGCTAAAATGATAAAGTCATTGAATAATAATTCCTCAAAAATGTCATGGTTAATAAATGTTTCAGTTCCTTCTTTGCAGTTATTGAGTCCCACTCCCTGAAAGTGAATAGAAACATGTCAGTATGTATTTTTCTCTTCACGCTGTAGGTGTCTCTGTTGAAAAGAGAGACGTACGGGAGAGGGTGTTCTCTTTTTGTCCAGTGCTGCTCTCTCATGGTACACACATTAAATGATTCGTCTTATAATAAGATGGGAATATGATGGAATGGGCTGGTGATGATATTAACACCTGGGGTTAAGTCATACCAAAATGTCTCATCCCAGATTTATATTCAGACTTAAGCTGCCAGATCATCCACAACTCCTGTGGCCATCAAATATCAGTATCAATCATAACAGATGGATGTAAATCTTTGGTGATTTGTATCTAACAATTGTCTTGCATGTCTGAATGAAAGTCAAGTATGATCAACTCATCAACCTTTTTCTTCTCTCTTGCGTAACAGTAGAATTGGGAAAATGCCTTTCAGTGATTACATTTGCCCAAAGCAGGTTCTGTCCACTTTAAAAAGCAAAGATCCACCTTTTTTAGTGGACAGAACTCTGAAAATTAATTTTCTAACAGGCTGAGGTGAATCAGCCAGTTGAGGGGGAGAACACTGAATGAGGAACCCCCGCCTCATTTTGCCTTTGTGTTGACAGGTATATCACGTCCCAGGGCTGACAGTGCCCCGCCCACACCGGTCAACAGAATGAGCATGTCTCCGCCCCCCTCCATTACCAACACCACACCCCCTCACAGCCGCAAGCAGCGTCATACGGTGGTCACTAAAACCACAAGCAAGAGCTCAACTGTAAGTTGAATTTTTAACAGAACAAAACGATACAAAGCACACAGGGAAGTGCAGGGTTGAAAAATGCAGCGTTTCCCTTTGTTGTTTAAAGGAAACATGGCAGCCAGTGCAATAACAGGGCTAAATACAAACTGCTATTATGTATTACCACTGTTTCACATAAGCTTTGACAGGGCCAAAAGATGGCATACTGGTGCAGGGATTCTCCAAGACCTTAAAAAGATTAAAATCCAATTATATGAATTTCAGGTCCTAAAATGAATTAAAAATGGATTGAATTTCAAAGTTAATGTAAAAGCCTTTCTTTTAATGTGCTTTTTTTTTTTTTTTTTTAGTTAATAATACTCCCTCAGTGATACTTCATTGACTTCATGATCATTGATGCTAAGTGAAAAATTTGCATGCTAATGCTTTGGCCAAACTGTTATTCTGACTTGAAGTAATGAACCAGAATTTTAAGATTTGCGCATCCCAAAGTCCTACTTCTGTTGCTCTTCATGGTGTTGTATTCAGTAGTTCTAGCAGGTAGCTATCAAGATATCAAAAGGCTGGTGAATCCATGTGTGCCATGAACAATGTAGTTTTCATATTAACATTAATCAGGGTGTGTTAGTAGTATCACATCTCTTGGCATTAGTTTGTTCATTGTTGGAATCATTTGTCCAACCAGATGTCTCCATTTTTGCTTCCACACTCTGTAGAGCAGTGGGAGTCAACCAACCAAAGCATCCCAGCAACAGCAGCAGCAGCAGCAGCAGCAGCAGTCGTCCTCACCCACCCTGCTGTCAAGCCCCAACCAGACCAGCTGGGAGTCCCGGCCCCTACCCGCCCCAGCACGACCCAAGGTCAACAGCATCCTCAACCTATTCGGCCAGTGGCTTTTCGACGCCGCTCTGGTCCACTGTAAGCTCCACAGTGGACTTAGCCGAGACCCCAGCATGACGGGTAAGAAGCGAGTTTCAGGCCACGGCTAAATAGCATTTCCGTTTATGCATGGGCAGGTGGGTGTTTCTGTTGCTGTTCATTAGTATGTGTTTTTGTGGAGTTCTCTGTGTTTTTTGGTGTTTGTGTTGTTTTTTTTGTTTTATTACTGTATGTTGTCGGGATATCCTTTCCTTTTGTCACCATTTTCTCTGGAACTTGTTTGTGCCTTTCTGTGAGTGGAGGGCTTGGTTAGAAGTGGCGTGGTATGAGATTTTCATCTGATTTACTTTCCATTTACATCTACCGACTATTGAAACCTGGCTAATACTGCATATATTCTATAACCATTCTGTTTGGACTTCATACAGACTCATTATATCAACTGTATGGGATAAAAAAAATCATTAGAGGGAACAATATAGTACATTGTATTTGAAACAAATTGGCATATCATTGGCTTTCCATTTATTTTTCTCTTTTTGATGTAGTGTCCTGCACGTGTCTACCTTGTCTGATTAATGTTAAGAGTTTTTACAGGGTGAGAAATAAAAACAAACGCAATTCATGTCTGATATGAATTGACCCATAAATATTGGATCTGCTTTGATTTTGTGTCTCTCCACTATTTCTGTTATCTTGCAGCCTCTTTTATCCAAATTCTCCTTTCTTATAAATCTTGTAAGTAGGAACGGCAGCTTTTTTCCTCACTTGATTTGCGTTTCCTGACAAATCTTCCTGCTTTTTTATTTTATTTTTTAGTTGAGTTATATCATGGTCATCGCCATTATTATTATTATTATTACCATCGTTTTCTGTTCCCACTTCTTTGTCATATAAAACGTTCACCAGCGTTCTCTCAGCGTTCTCCAAAGGTGAAGGAATGGGTTTCACCAACTGACCACTTGTCTCAACCATAATGTTGCCAGTTTGTGACAACACCACCTTATTTTTTTATTTATTTATTTATTTATTTTTTTTATTTAAAAATTTTTCATTTCTCCTTTGGGTCACACTAATCCTTATTATTCAGTTTGAGACCCCTTCGAGTCAGCATTAATGTTTTGATTGTTGTGATTGTTTTTTTCTTTGTTTTGTCTGTTCACTTGAGTTTGATATTATTGGTTTGGTACCTCAATGCATGAAATGAATGTTTTGTACCTTGAGTGACAGTCATAAAATTGCAATGGCATGGGAGCTGACACAGGGATTTTGCTTTGTGGCCTTGCAGCAGAGAGTGACTGACTTGTTTTATTACCCACATACCACACTTAGATATGTTTTTTTTCTAGTGATAGCTTTATGGCAAACTCTTTGTGTCAGACCTCCCTTTGTTGAATGCTTTTAAATGGCGTGAGTGTGTGTTTGCAGTCATTGAAATTTCTTGTTGTGATAGTGATTAAATGTCTGCTTTATGACCATTTCTTTTTTTTTTTTTTTTTTTTTTTTAATGGTACTGTTTTCCTTCATTATAGTGTGCATATAGCAGATATGTCTATGTATGCCCATTAATCATAAATGCATGTTTTACTAATGAACATTTTCCAACTCAGGCTGCTTTCATTCTTTCTCTCTTTCTGCTCTCTACAGCAATAGCCACTCAAGTAGGTCTTGAGCTGAGGAGAAAGGGATCCCAGTTATCCACTGACTCCATGGTGCCCAACCCCATGTTTGACACCAACGAGTTCCCAGAGAGCTATGAGGCTGGACGAGCTGAGGCCTGTGGGACTCTCTGCCGTATCTTCTGTAGCAAGAAAACTGGAGAAGAGATTTTACCCGTCTACCTGTCCAGGTAGCTCTTTATATGGCTGTACTTTGACCCATAAAGACCCAGTGCTACTTTAGTGTCAGTTCCCAAATGACTTTTTCTGTGTATTCAACCTTTTAAGTGTTTCAGCACCATTCATTATAATAGTGTCCCCAAAGTTTCTGTACAGTTTAAACAATGTATTATATGTTAATCAGATTTGTTTTATGTACTCGGTGCTTATCAAAGTTTTAAATAACATTGTAGGATCATGTGCAATCAAATCATTGGTCCATTTTTCTTCAAACGAGAGAGATCAATTTCTGCAAATGTTTACCTTGACCTTTTAACTGAATATGTGGCACCACAACTGGATGACCTTCAACCAACTAATGTATTTCGGCATGATAATAGGTGCATGGTGTATGTGGTGCCCTATTAGGTGTATTAATGAGACAAAACAAGCCTTCAATATCTACTTTTCATTATGTTGTTTCCACAGATTTGCCTATTCATTTGCTTTTGTGAGAAATTTGTTAAATTGTAAAGAGACTTTATGGACACCTTGTATTATCCTCTTTATTGTACATTTTTGCAAAACACTTTGACCAGTGTCTGTTTTAACACACACTATCTGTACTTGGACTTGAGTAAAGAATCTGTTTTCCCCAGCCACCTCTTGTCTACGCAAGTACACATACCACAACAACACTAATGTGTTCTAATTTTTCTTTGTCTGCAGGTTCTACATGGTTCTCATTCAAGGTCTCCAGATCTCCGATTTCATCTGTAGACCAGTTCTGGCTTCTATCATTCTCAACTCTTCGTGTCTTTTCTGCACTGACCTGAAAGGCATCAATGTTGTGGTGCCCTACTTCATAGCTGCCCTAGAGACTATTGTACCAGACAGGTCAGACTGGCAGTGTTTAAATTCATTTTTCTATATTTTTTCAAATTTTTTTCCCGTGTTATTCTGCAATCTAACCACAAAACTGATTTTAAATGTATTGAAGTCCTTTTATTTTCTCTCCCAGGGAACTGTCCAAATTCAAGATGTACGTAAATCCTACTGACCTGAGAAGAGCATCCATTAATATCCTCCTTGCCATGTTGCCATTACCACATCACTTTGGCAACATTAAATCAGAGGTAACATCACTTAACCTAATAGATTTTTTGAGAACCTTAAAGACTAAAAGGTTTTTGGTGGCGTGCTCTCAACACTGCACATTATGACTTGTGCTTCCACATTGAGTGTACAGCCGAAAATGGTTTAAATAAGTGATTCTCACATGATTAGAATTCAAATTTTGGGATTTTTGGTTTTCAAGAATATATTAGTAAGTACATTTACTGTGTCATAAATAGTTGTTTCCAAAATATACACTTTTCTGTCCCTGCAGGACTACATAAATCACATTAATAATAAACTGATATTACGATCATGTGCTGTTGATTTTTAGGAGTATGAACACTTACACACACACACACACACACACACACACAAATTTACACCAACAAAATAAGCTGTTTTACATTAACACACATTTAGGGAAGCTTTACTATACTCATTTGTGGTTAAGATCTTTGCATCTCAGTTGAATTGAATTGGATCCTCATTGAGTTCAGGTTTTTTGGGGTCTCTTTAGGAACCATCTTGGAGCTAATTCTGTTCTAGCAGAACACAGTCCAACTTGGAAACATCATTAGGAAAACTGAAACAATTTCAACTGTTTCACTGAATATTAAACACTGGATGACAAAGAATAATCCATCTTATTACTCATACATTTTAAGTAACTGTAGTTGGTCACTTTAAGGAAGGCCACTTTACCTTATATATAAATCTACATAATTCTTGATAATGTTTTAACAAACAGATTAGTTTTGTTGATAAAATTAGATTGTGTACGTTAAGAACCATTTCTATATCTGCACCAATTCCATCTTATGGTATTGAAAAAATAATCAACTGCGTTTTAACATCATGAATGGACTGTTGATTGTCTTGCCTTCAGATGGTCTGTAATGCAGCTCCAAGGATGATGGGTCCTTGAAAGTGCAACTACATTAACCCAGTCCTCGCCTCTTTCCATTTGCTTCACGAGTACTTCACAATTCAATTTAAGACCTTGCTGATTGCATTCAAGGCACTCAATGGTCTGGACCCATCTGGCATTACAGACCATTTTCAATGGCAACTTTAATCTGAGAGAAAATCTCGTTTGTCCATCCCTTGGCCACAGCTACAATTATTTGGTGACAGATATACTATTACTATTCCATGTATAGGCAAAAATATATATATATATTATCATGCGCTAGACTTTAGCCAACTAATCTTTCAGTCTGTCATCAAATATATAATGTGGTATTCTATATTTGTTGTTTGTGTGTTTTCACTTTGTTACTCTACATTTTAATGTCCTTTTGTGGAACACGTTGATGAGATCACACTGTATTTCCCTAGAAATGAACTTGACTTACTTAATTGTAGGTTCTTCTGGAGGGGAAGTTCAATGAGGAGGACGGATGGCCTCATGACCAGCCTGTGTCTTTTCTGTCCTTGAGGCTACGTCTTGTCAATGTCCTCATAGGAGCCCTGCAGACCGAGACAGACCCCACCAACACACAGCTCATCCTGGGTAACTAAAGGCTTCTGCGTGTGCTCAGTAGTCATTATTTCCTTTTGTATATTGTGTATTGGTTGTACTTTTTTTCATAGCAGTTTTTTTTTTTTTTCCTCTCTTAGGTGCTATGCTGAACATTGTCCAAGATTCTGCACTGTTGGAGTCCATTGGTGCACAGACTGAAACAGTAAGCGTATTGTTTTCCACTTGAATTATATTTTGTGGTATTAAAAGCACTAATGTGATGGGTTTTTATTTATTATTTTTTCGTGGCAGGGGAGTATAGATGGGAGCCACATGACAGTAAGAAGCCAGAGTCACAGTCGCACCAACAGCGGTATTAGTTTTACCAGCGGAGGCAGCACCGAGGCCACCAGCCCAGACTCGGAGCGTCCGGCACAGGCGTTGCTTCGGGATTATGGTAAGTCCTACAAGATACTGAGCTCCTTATAGTGAAAAAAGTATTCTTCTGCTTAGTGACTGCTCACCATCTCTGCGCCTCAGTGTGAAAAAGTTCACAAATTAACAGTTATGTTCTTTATAGCTAACGTGGTTAAAGTGGTATGCAGAGTTAAGAAGCGCTGGGTAAAATGTCTCTGTAGGTGATACCAAAATGATTTGCTGTGATTTCGTACTGTTAGACAAAGGCTGTATGGAGTGCCTTCACTGACTGCATTTTCTTCTTTAATCTGCTATGTATTACTAACTGAAATCTTTCACACATTTCACCTTTTCCTTGGTCGGGCTGAGCGATGTATGGCTGTATGTATGTATAGTATTCTGTGATGTGTCAGTAGAGGACACTGGAGTTGACCAAAACATCATCTTTGTAGTATAACATGTTTTCATCTCATCGTCCCTAGTTTCTAGAGCACAGGTGTTAGGACTGGGGCGATCTGCGATTAAATTGTGTATTGGCGATTGGAGGGTTGCTAGGCGATTTGCTGGATATCATTACATTACATTTATCAGATGCTTTTATCCAAAGCGATTTACAATAGAGGACATAAACATAGCATATAACACTGACAGATACAAGGTGTACAGGAAATATACAGAACAATAGGTGTGACTGCAGACTGGGGTTAGTAGGGTTTTTTTTTTTTTTAAGTGTTTTCACACAGGGTCAGGTAGAGTAAACCAACACATACACGTACCAATGGTCTAAGATCATGAGACTACCCAGCCCTTCCTACAGCTAAGCACCATTTTTACTGAAGTCATACTTATCGGTTCAGGGCTCTAGAGTGCCACCAAATTGGTTGCACATGCAACCTAATTTCTTAATAATGCAACTAAAAGATTTTTAGGTCGCACCAGTGCAACCAGCTGTTTCAGAGTTAAAAAAAAAAAATGTTGCTGTGACTCTGAAAGTCTCCCTGTGGTTAAACAGCAGACACACATTAACCCCATATCATGGCCTAAACCAATCAGAGGTAATGAAAGGCAGGGCCCCCTCTGATTGGCAGTGGTCCAGATATTCCTGTACGTGTGCGTTTTAGAGGAAAGTGAGTATAGGCATGTCAGATTAACAGAGTGGATGATGAGAGAAGATGAACCATTGACAACTTTTTTGTTAGGAATGTTAAGGCTCAATCCATCCAAAAAATCACAACTGATGCTCTGACACAGAGCCATCAACCTCCCAGGTTATGTCAAGCCTTGGTCTAGAGACAGCATCAGGTAATGAGCCACATTAGATGGACTCAGAGCCATAACAGGACATGTCGTCTGGTCACGTCCTGTCTGGAGGGTCTGGACTGTTTTTAGAAATTATCCAAAATATCACAGGAAGAATGTCCTTCACTGTCACTGTTTGTGCAATCGGAAAACTTCCAGATCCTGCTGAAGCCTTTGGTCTTTCCAGTAACATGGATATTAGGGCAGTGAAAGGCTCTGATCCACACCAGCCTGTGGATGTGGGATGGACCCCCTTGTTGAAAGCAGGGGTTGCAAACATATGACCAAGGGTCCAATCTAGTCCATGGTAAGAATTTACAAAAATGACACAATTATTATTCAGAAGTGTCAAACTAGTTTTAGTTCAGGTTCTACAAACAGGCCAATATGATCTGAAGTAGAATATTAACAACAGTAACCTATAATGACTCCAAATTTAGTTTTTGGTTTAATGTGCAGAATATAATATTTAATATTGTGTACAATTTTAACAACCTTATGAATTTTAACAACCTTATAAATCGGACCTTTGTAGGTCTGATTTATAAAGCACATGTATAAATGATAAGTTGCCTTATTCTATATAAAATCTTTCTGTTCTGTGTTTTTTGTTTTTTTCTGTTATTCCTAAAACACAGAGTAAAGCAAAACCTGATCTGTTCTGATCTTGAAAGTCAAAATAGTCCTGAAAAAAAGTACAAGTACCTACGCACAGCAGCTTTTACGACCCTTCTGCACATTCAGTAATAAAATGATTCCAAACAGCCCATTTCACTGAAATACTTTCTCTGGGGTTATTACAGTTATTGCACATTATACCTAGTGTGTGATCAAATATCTGGAGGTGGGTGAGTGTCCACTTTTTTTTAGTATACTTTTATTTGAGATTTTCTTTTTATTTAATTTATCTGGAAGTTTTAATTTCAGCTCAGTGAAACATTTCAAACACTTTTTCAGTGACCTTTCTCAGAATTGTGCTTCTAATAAGGAACTTTATGTTGACTTAATGTTGATGTTAGTCAGTCATTTAGAAGTCAGTTTTGCTTATATGGGCAAAAAGAAAAAAGTGAACCTGTAAAACTGTAGTGTTAAATGTGTTGTAGTTGAACATTTGAGTGCACCTAACTTTGGTGCTGGTACACCTAAGAAAGAAAGTTAGGTGCACCGGTGCAACCTGTGCAAAAAGTTAGTGTAGAGACCTGGGGTTTCTAGGTGGAAAAGGAGAGTGGTTTGGATCATGTAATGTGGTGATGTGTGGCTGTAGGACTATTAGGACTGACATTGTAATCCAGCTATCTGATTACAGCATTCATTTAGGGTCTTTCTATCCCTGAGGGGAGTATTAAAGGAAAGGTAAAGACATCATGCTAATGCTACATTTATTTAATACTCTTTGACCCATTACTATGATCACCTCAATAGGTGAAAAAAAACAACCCCCTTCTGACTTTGGAGTTATCTGAAGTTTCATACAGGCACTGTTATCATTTAGCAGGATTTTATCACTATCTATTAGTGTTTGCTTAGTAACTTTGTCTTGTATATATCTTACCGTAGTTGTAGATATTAACTAACCGGTATTACACAAACTCAGTGAAAAGCTTCATGTGTTTCAGAGCAGGGCTGGGCCCATAACTGAAGACACAACACAAAATCCCATGTGTACTGTATTGTGCTGCAGGTGTTGGGAGTAAAAAGACACTTTGTTTTTCACATAAGGTGCTTGTAAAGTCCATATTTTATGTTGTCAGTGTAACCACAAAGTTAGAAATGCAAAGGGGTAACTAATTAAAGGTCTGAATAATAAGGATTAGCTCCTACTGATCAGCACATTTAGGCAACATTGTACATTCTTGTATTTGTTGTCATAGTTTTCATGTACAAATGTCAGCATCCCTCAGCCCTCTTCCTTGGACATGACTTTACTCTAATTATCGCCGTGTGCTGTGCCGATTTCATACTTTCTAGGAATGCATGTGTTCAGCTACAGGGAAAATCAGCTAACTCAGCATCCAGTTTCTTTTCCTGTGTAGCTTCCTGTAGACCTTGTGGAATGTAGCTCTAACATGGCGGTCTTGTTGCCTTGCTGTGCTGTGCTCTTTTCTCTGCGGTGTTTGGTATTTCGGGGTGTTATATGGTCTAGCTCTTCCAGATACGGCTGCAGGCCTGCTGGTGCGCAGCATCCACCTGGTCACCCAGAGGCTTAACTCCCAGTGGAGACAAGACATGAGCATTTCATTGGCCGCTCTAGAACTGCTGGCTGGACTCGCCAAGGTAAGACTGTCGTTTCTGAAAACCCAGAGTCCTAGCTAGATAGTTTCACTCTTCCTTTTTATAGCTACACCCCCAATATTCTCTTAATTTCATTATGATACTATACCAGCCTCTTGATGTCACACTCATGTCCAGGTGAAGGTCGGTGTAGACTCTGCAGACCGTAAACGTGCCGTCAGCTCTATATGTGGGTATATTGTGTACCAGTGTAGCCGTCCAGCTCCTCTTCAATCTCGAGACCTTCACTCCATGATTGTAGCTGCCTTCCAGTTTCTCTGTGTGTGGCTCACAGAACATCCCAACATGCTGGATGAAAAGGTAACTATAATAACTAAAAGACTGTTTTCCAGCTTTTGGCTACATTAGTTAAGGGGTCATACAGACAGTTGTGTGGAACTGGGTATTCACTATACTCATGTTTACAATAACATTTTGATGAGACCAATGGTATTCAACACAACAAAACTGTTTTAAAATCTTTAAGGTTTTTTTTTATTACATGTGAATGAATCATACAAATTAATGAAACAACCTTTAATAAAACACTACATAAAATCAGTGGCCACTGCTGATGTCATCCTATTCTGCAGAAGTTGATGTCAGTCAGCAACAGATTACATCTAATACATTTCTTGATTGTTTAACACTCGTATTGGGCAGGAGGGATTACCAGACATTACATTTAAAAATGTGTGAAAGCACATGAAGTAGACCGGAACTATATCTTTTAAAAATGTTGTTAAATTAATTGTAAATAATCAATTTGAACATTCAGTTGTAAAAGAGAAACAGATGATTTTTTTAAACTTAAGTAATCTACACTTCTGCTCATCATCTTCATCTATTGTTTTTTGTGTTAGGATTGTTTAGTAGAGGTGTTGGAGATTGTAGAACTGGGAATCTCTGGTAGCAAGTCCCGACAGGAGCAGGAAGTTCGACATAAAGGGGAGAAGGAGCACAATCCAGCTTCAATGAGGGTGAAGGATGCTGCAGAAGCTACTCTGTCCTGGTAAGACTCAAAGTTTACATGCACCACAAAGGCAATCTCAAGTATTTCAAGTTCATTGAAGTTTTTCTTGTTATGAGAGTCTGCTAGAATGAGTCAGCATTTGTATGATATGTATGATGCTGGCTGTGTGCTGCAGCTAGCATGCAGTGGGGCCTGCTTCTTATCTAAAAGCAGTCATATTGCATCTTGCACCTTGGCTTGTTGCACACAAACAGATGTTCACTGTTTAACACACATAGTAATGTTGATGTTATCGGAGGCTGAACATTATTTTTCAACATTGTGGCTAACATTACATGGTCCAAACAAAAAGCTACAGACACAAAAGTTAGGCAAAGACAAGTTGCTTTAGTTCAACTTTGTAGCTGTTCATCTGTGTATTTGTTCATCTCTGCTGCTACAGTGACCCATTTTCCTCAGTTTGTCTACTCATCCTCCACACACACACACACACACACACACACACACACACACAACACAGCTGGTGATTAGAAAGCAAAACATACAGTATTCTTTGACCTAGTTTGCCAACACATTTATGCTGTTGCTGTGGTGTTCCCCCAGTATCATGCAGGTGTTGGGAGCCTTCCCCTCTCCTAGTGGGCCTGCCTCCACCTGCAGCCTGCTCAATGAAGACACCCTCATTCGCTATGCCAGACTCAGTGCCACAGGAGCAAGCAACTTCCGCTACTTTGTCTTGGACAACTCAGTCATCCTGGCCATGCTGGAACAACCCCTTGGAAACGAGCAGAGTCAGTAGCTCACAATCGGTGGTTTAACTTGAAATGGGCTTAGAAGAATATTAGGAGAGAAAACATGCTCTGTGGTTTTATGCAGTGATCTTGGCACTCAGAGGAAACCGGTGTAGAGGTGTAGTACCACTGATGACCACTAGAAGGTGCTGGGGGAAAATGGCAACTTCACTCAAGTTACATTACATTACATTACATTTAGCAGACACTTTTATCTAAAATGATTTTTGCAATAGAGGAGATAAACATAGCATATAGCATTTGCAGAAACAAGGTGTACAGGAAATATACAAGTTAAAATATATTTTCATTCCAGTCTCATTCTTGTTGTTAGGACAACTTATTGCAACACTGTGATCAGTAGGTTTGTGGTGGTGTTAAGTCACCCATCCCTTGTCCTAATGTGATTTTGTAAAAGCCAGATGTTGATTTCCAAAAAGTACACTTGAGGTTTCAAAATGGTAGTCCGGGTATCAGAGGATGACACCAAGGTGTTTACGTCTACTTCTTTTATAGTTTTATGTTTCTGTGGTTATTTTTAGTGTTCAGTTAGATACCTTTTTACCTGACATACAAAAGCAGTTCTGTTTTTCCCACATATAAATATAGCTTCTACCTTCACAGATCCCAGTCCATCAGTGACAGTTTTGATCCGAGGCACAGCTGGTAGACATGCCTGGACCATGCAGCTTTTCCACCAACCCAGAGGAGCACGAGCCAATCAGAGGGTGAGATCAAACTGTACATTCCACAATCAGTAAACGTCCCAGTAGTCCTAATAACTGTTACAGAGTTTTTTTTTTGTTTTTTTTTACCACTGTCTACCCCAGACGGTGGGGGGTCTATAGATATACCAGGAATTCTGTCAGTCCATTTGAGATTTTTGTCCAAACCATTTCTCAGACATTATTCTCCCGATTGTTTTCACATTTGACATACATGTTCTTTACATGTGCCTTTCTCTCAATTTTTGCTTAAAAAAAAAGAAAAAAAAAAAGTTTTATTTTTGTAAAAGATTGAAAGTTAAGACTCTAAATGAATCCCTGGCATGGTTCTCACCAGTGCGTGGAGCATAGCTGCCCCCCACACTGTGATTTTTTACTGTCACGCTGTGATTTTCGGCCACTACACTGTTTTTTAGTGACAGGGTTCTCGCCAGCGTAGCGGCAGCGCAGCAAACCCCCATATTGGGAATAGTTTTACCCCCACACTAATCCCCCCCACCCGGTCCGCTGTCTGTGTATGCTCCGTCCAATATTCATGTATGTCCATAACGCCCCCCCAAGTCCCCGGTCTGCTACCCCCACACTGAAAAATTCCTGGTGAGAACCCTGCCTGGGTAGGCAATGTATCAGTGAGTAGGAGGGGCAAAGACTTGTGTGACCGGGCAGGGGTAGTTGTAAGCTCTGCTTACTTTTGCACTTACTTCTTTTGTATCTGTGATAACCCAGTTCTCCTCTATTCATTTCTCTCCTCCCACAGCAGGTGTTTGTTCCTGAGGGCCGTCCAACACCTAACAGCGATGTGGGAATCAGATACAATGTCAAGCAGAGGCCATTTCCCGAAGAGGTGGATAAAATTCCCCTTGTCAAAGCTGATGTCAGTATTCCTGACCTGGATGATATTGTCAGTAAAGAGGTAAGAGATTGTTGTCCTGGTACAGACTGTTTTTAGTTCTGTATGAAATGATTCTCTCACAGGGTACAAGCTCAAACAGTGGTATTAGATAATCACTCATGCTGTTTATTATTATACAAACTCAGGTGTGTTGTATGGGCTGGCAGGATGATACAAGATCTACAAATACACTGATGAGTAATTACCACCACGTGAGTTTTTGGGAGGTGAAAGGTTAACTGGGTGTTGGTCAAATCGTCTGGTTTGGTGACAAGTATGATTCACTTTGGGGTGTGTCCAGTCCAGTATAATGGCCATTCAGTTAGCATGCCTTTTAGTGTAACCATGTTGTCTATGACAAAACAAGGCTTTAACCACTGACCCTAAAAATTCAATCAGTAATAGTTACCTTTTTTGATTGTTAGTTATCTTAGCTTTTCCTTTTGTACCACAAAAGTATGCAAGTAGTAAGTGTTTAGTTTTCTGTCATACAACACATGTTGCTGTGGCATGAGAAAAATTAAACAGTGTTTGAAATGGGACTGTGTATTCTAAAATCATGAAGATATCTGGACACTAAAAGTCAAACCTTTAGTACCTTTAATGTTTTATTAATAGAAACTTGTGGTACACAGTTCCCATTCCTGTGGAAGTGGTCAAAGCCTCACAGATAGAGGATTTATTCGGGGAACTACTGTCTTGGATTGCATTGTTTTTACATATGTATTTGAAATGGCACATACGTTGTCATGACTGCACACTTTCTATTTGCTCTTACTGGGTTCGTGCTGAATTTATGCTTATGAGTGCCTTATATTATGTGCAGTATCTTCCAGTCTTTCTACATTATGTCTCTTCAACTTTTTCTAGCTGGAAGTTCAGCATGACAAGCTTCGTGTTCTGATGAGTAAGCAGATAGAGTATGAAAATGCCTTGGAGAGGCACAGCGAGGACGTGTGGAAGTCCAAGTCTTTCCCTGACCCTCAGACGGACTGCAAACCTCCTCCACCCTCACAGGAATTCCAGACCGCTCGCCTCTTTCTCTCTCATTTTGGCTTTCTTTCTCTGGAGGCACTCAAGGTCAGAGTTTTTAAAGTCTTAGTCCAAAGCTATTTCTGCCAACACTAAATATGATAGAGGGCATCCCAGAGGTTTTCAGTGGAATTTATTCTGATTCCCATATTCAGTAGACTGATTGTATGTGTTGTAATAGTATTCTCTGCGCTAGTGCTTCATAAACTTTTTTCCTTGGACCCCCCCCCCCCCACTTGTGTCCAATGCCCT
>JAPSES010000236.1:14448310-14463408 GCA_029822895.1 Maxillicosta whitleyi
CGGGGTGTCAGTCACAATATGTGGGGGAACTGTGCTGCTTGGTGGAGGTTTATGCTCTCTGAGTGCTTTTCTAGTTTTAAAATATGTAATTACGGGCCTATTCTTAACATTCTTTGTTTGTTTTTCTAGAGAACTTCCCATTGTCCGATCTCTTGGCGGAAACTAGCACGGGTTTGGAAGCAAGCATGAGCAACAGCACGTCCTGCAGGTACTGTGAAGCTGGCACCATGTGTTTTTACTAGTCAGTTGGAAGAGAGCACAGTACACGTGCTGCTTTTGGTCAGGTGCTGATGAGCAGCAGATCTTCAAAAATAAACAGCGTGTGCATGGGTGTGCATAACCAACAAGCAGCTACAGAGCCAAAAACAGGAAGTCTGACATGCAGCGCGTGCAAAAACAGGCAAGAAAGGAGTTGCATTACAGAGCTGTGACCACAATTAAGAGTGTGAAGGTGCAACAATAAAGCCACTTCCAGGAAAATTCAGCATGTCACGTGATGTTTTGATACTTGCTTTTTTGGTGTTAGTTGTTATTGTGCGCATTTGCATGAATTGGTACTAAATACAAGCATCAATTATTCATTTACCAAACTATGACCTACACTGTTATGAAAAACACTCACACGCTAGTTTGCACAAAAAAAGCCGTGGCTAAGTTATGCATTTTTTTCATCCTACCATTTTCATGTTCTACAAACAAAGGCTTTCTTCATAATACTTGGAAAAACAAAAACACACACTTTAGCTAAACTAAAGCTTGACAGACCTCCAAATAAAAAAATAATTGAACATTTCAGTATTAGAATAACACAGCTGTGTGTTCATAAACACAGCTGCCATAGTTGAAGACATTGTATAAACTCAGAAGTGGAAAAACAAGCTGAGACCTGTCACCTACTGTTCTGTCTTCTTCCCGCCCTGTGTTTGCGATGGGCACTGCAGGTCAGGGTTACTAGAGAAGGACGTTCCTCTGATCTTCATCCACCCTCTGAAGACAGGACTCTTCAGGATTCGGCTGCACGGAGCTGTGGGTAAATTTGGCATGGTGATACCCCTGGTGGACGGCATGGTGGTCAGCCGCAGAGCTCTAGGTAACACAAACAGAACTCCTTTTTGATCTGACAGTCTTTAATGCATTGAAAAGTTCTCTGCAGAAAATGCATTAAGATTGATGTTGAGTGAACCGAAATGATAACATGAAAACATTAATATTTTAGTTGGAATTCAATAGATGCATGCATACTCCCTTTAGTCCATTACTTTTCTTTCTTTTTTTTTTTTTTTTATTTAAAAGCAAAATTGTTTGCTGCAGGTATGTACAGGTAATCATGTTGAACTAATGTCACACTGCTTGTAAGTGACACATGCTTTCAGGACAATGCTTTAATTAAAGACTATCAATAGTACTATTCTTTTATGTCTGTACCTTGAAAAACAATTGATCTCATGCATGAATCAATAGAGGAAAATTAAGAAAATCCTTTGTGGGATTCATGAAATGTGTATTCACAGCCGGGTTTTATAGGAGGTGGATGATCTGCTTGGACAGGAGGGAGAGTTCTTATAGTATGTATGGATAAAGGCCACCTCCTGCTGGGGCTGAGGAATAATGAGTAGTGTCATAAGCCTCGATCACATTCATTAATAAAAGTGAGATTTATGTTGAAAGGCCGCCTGTCTCCAACTTAATCCAGCTTCATACCCAGCACACTGCGCAGCACAAGGACTCAAGGATATTATTGGGACATTTAGTGGAATCCAGTCAAGTCTTACAAGAATTTTAGTCTAATTTTGTCCTCAATGCAGGATCCAGTGTGTGACTATAGGGAATAGGTGTCAAACATACGGCCCGGGGGCTAAATCTGGCCCGTCTAAGGGCCCGATCCGGCCCCTGGGATGAATTTGTGAAATGCAAAAATTTACTAACAATAATTTTTGTTCAGGTTCCACATTGAGACCAATTCAATGTCATAATAACCTTTAAATACTCACAAATCCAAATTTTTGTCTTTGTAAATTTCGCAAAAATTCTGAATTACCTGAAATGTCGTAAGAGAAGTATGTGCAATTTTAATAATATTCCACCTGTTACTAAATATTTGATGTATCTGTCGATTCAATGTGATCTGTAAGTTATAATGTACATGTGGAAATGATCAACTAAAGTGTAATAGTGATTATAGTGTTCATATTATTCACATTGTTTGAAAGGATAATGTCTAGATTTAATCTTTTTTCACTGTAAAATATAAAGAAAAGTTTAGAGTTGACATTGTTTATATATGAATGTAAACTACAGTCGATATCCCTGTAACCACTAATATGCAGCAGTGATGTTGCAAAGTACAACTTAACCCATACATGTCACTAAATATCACTTTACTGAACCATTATTATTTGATAATGTTACATTTTATTTATTTATTTATTTATTACAAATTCTTCATTTCAGATTAAATCTGTGATTATAAACAGTTCATGCAATAAGGTCTAAGGACTAGTTTGCTTTCTGTCGCCCTAGTTGCCAGTAGATGGTGTAGTTCTGGGGTCAGCAACTCTGGTCCTCCAGGGCTACTATCCTGCATGTTTTAGATCAGGGGTGTCAAACTCATGTTTTGTTCAGGGGACATATTCCCACTAGCACGACCTCAAGTGGGCCGGACCAGTAAAATAATAACAGTGAAAAAAGTTAAATTTGTGTTATGATAATGTTTACATCTACAAAGTTTCCTTAAAGATCTGGATAATATGAACTTCAAATGTATTAAGAATAGCAAGAGCAATTTTAGGAATATTATGCCTTAATTTATCAGTTTTATCATTTACACATGTGTGTTACAACTATTACAAATAAACACAACATTTAGTAAAAAGCAGAATATTGGTAAAATTGCATAAACTCCTATTAAGACATTTCAGGTTATTCATATTTATTCACATTTTCTTTTGTAAAAAAAAAAAAAAAAAGATAGTTTGCCAATGTAAACATTTTTATGCAATTTTACTTTTTTTTTTTTTTACAATAAAGTAAAGAGAAGTTTGAAGTTGTCAATATTTATAGGTTATTATGATAGTATTGTACTGGTTCTGACCCACATTAGATCATATTGGTCTGTACGTAGAACCTGAATTATGATGATTCTGACACCATTTATTGTTCATATCTTCACTGTAATTTTTGGATTTTACAAATTCATCCCAGGGGCCAGACTGAACCCTTTGGCGGGCCGGATTTGGCCCCCGGGCCGCCTGTTTGACACCTGTGTTTTAGATGTTTCCCTCTTCCAACACACCTGATTCAAATAAACCCATCACCAAGCCCTGCAGAAGCCTGGTAATGACAGTCAGGTGTGCTGGAAGGTGGTGTAGTTTAATTTCAGATATTGACATGTAGCTATTTTTGTTGTAAAACTGTATTAGATTTTCTCTTTGATTCGAGGCCTTTTTCATGCATTTGCTCAGATTCTATTTATTTTATGCCACTTATTCTGATAACAAAAAAAATAAAATACTCCTAAAATGTGTATGAAAATACTTTTTTTTAGATTAATATTCCAATAATTTTGCTGGTGACAATGAACCCATGTTTTTCTTGTATTGTATCTGTGGTGGTTAATATTTTCCTCTGTGAACACAGCATTTCAAGTGACATTTGTGCATTTCCAAAAACCTGTTTATATCAAAGCTGATGCGATGTGGACTGTTGTAGTGAGTGTATTTAAATGCAGCCTGCTCAGGATGTGTTTAAATAACCCAACGGAAATATAATTCTGAATGTGCTTTTTTTAAATATCCAAAACATCCCCATAAAACTGGAATAACTGGCATGTCCTATACGTGTTGATGGTAAAATGAAAAAATATCTAAATGGAATTAGCATTGTTTACCTGACATCTGTCAAATTCAGGATTTTCCTGTTTGTAAACATGGTGGGTTTTGAAAGAACACACATCAGGGTTCCCACGGTCATGGAAATCCTGGAAAAGTCATGGAAATCCAAAAAGTCATTTTCCAGGCCTGGATAAGTCATGGAATTCTGTAAATTCAATTAAAGTTTTGGAAAAGTCATGGAATTTTAATAGGCTGTTATCGCAACGACATCGTCCTGTCAAGATAATTTATTATTTTACTAAATATGTGCTGGGCGGCTGCTCTAGTCACGGCCATCCAACGGACAGGATCCGAAAGTAGGCTGCTGTGAGGGAAGGGGGGAGGGGAAGGTCCTCCAGCATAAAGAGGGTGGTGGGGTTCACTAATAAAGTGTTTGTGTTCATGAGTTGCATATGTAAGAATGTTAATCTGTCATTTGAGATGTTAAATCACTTTGAATATAGCTTCAATGGAATAATTTGGTTGTGCCATGAAAATACATTGTGAGGTAGGCTATGTGATTTAATGCCAAATTCAGTAAATGCTTTAACAGTATTCTTAATAGCTAAAAACTATAACATGTGAGTGGAAAGGGTTAGGATTTCATCTTTAGCTGTAAGGCCATGCAAAGATTTTTACATGCGTAGCGTGAACTCAAGGAGAAAAAGACTTCAAGAAAAGGTCATGGAAAAGTTTTGGAATTTTATCAGTGAAAAAGAGTGGGAACCCTGACACATGCTTAGTGATCCCATCTGATGGCTTTATTTCCTTCTGTCAGGGTTCCTGGTGCGTCAGACGGTCATCAACGTGTGCCGACGGAAGCGTCTGGAAAGTGACTCGTACAACCCCCCTCACGTGCGACGGAAGCAGAAAATAACTGAGATTGTCCAGCGTTACCGCAACAAGCAACTGGAGCCCGAGTTTTACACCTCGCTCTTCCATGAGGTTGGGGAGGGAAAGCCTCACCTCTAACCCCCCCCCCATCCTCTGCTCCCCGTCCTGTCCTAACACTGGCTCACAAGCGCACACAACACGCACACTCTTATGCTATACTCATACACCATTTACCATACATACACACATACACACACACACAGAATCTTTATATTTATACTGTACTATTTTGTTATTTATATGAATACATATATCAACACTGTCTGCCTTTGACTACGAGAGCAAAGTGTCAAAAACCATGCCAAGGTGGGAAAAAAAGCTCCATTTCTATGGTGCAGCCGCGTGTTGAAGATTTGAACGACTCTAGTTCAACAGTGACTCTCTCTCCTCATTTAGATTCACGCTTTGTGGCTCAAAGAGTTTCTGCTTTGTCTTTAACTGCAATACAATAGTTCCATTGTTGGCCTTTCTGAAACTGTAAAAAAAAAAAAGAAGAAAAAAAGAAGTTTGTCCTTTAAAACCCTGTGATATGAGTTAATGTCACAATGATTTGATAATACAAAGTGTGTCTAAAAATCCAGATCTGCATATCTGATTTTGTTTTAATCAAAACAAGGCGTGCGGTCGGGTACTTTGCCAAGGAGATAAATATTGTAAAAAAAAAAAAAACAAAACAAAAAAAAAAAAGACAAGAAAATTGTGCTTCAAAGCAGGTGGTTTAAAGAGAGAAAAGATGATCAAAAGAGCATAATCTGATTGACCTGATTTTATGACAAAATGTCATTTCCATTCCTGCTAAAGTCTTCCTTCTCATTTGGCCGTGGCAGCAGCTGACTGAGCATGCAGATTCTGCTGTTTTACAGTTTGGGATTTTCCACATCATACACAGTGTTGTTTTACTGTATTTGGATGGGTTTAGGTTGTTGTTTTTTTTGACACAGACGCTGTCTCTGTGCCAGTCTGAATGTCATCTCATCTCATGTCATCAGACACTGCACTGTGTGTGTGTGTGTGTGTGTGTGTGTGTGCGTGCGTGCGTGCGTGCGGCCTCATGTATGCTTGTTCAGCCAGTCATTGACACTACAAAGAGTCCCACTGACTCAAGAACCCCTTATTGATGGCATTTACAACTGAACTCTGTCACTTTAAGCAAATGATAAATCTATTGGAGTGTCATAACCCTCATTGTTTTTACTCCTTACACAACAAAACTTGAGTTTACTGATAATGAAAGCAGTTACAGACCTTCTGGAGTTTGCAGGCCTGACAGAAAATGCACATGGTGATTTAGGTTTTGAAGTCGATACCAAACAGAACCACAACACAGTCGAAGTGTCTTGCTCCTCCAAACAAATATATGGTTATTGATTACAAGGCCAAAATACTAAATGTAGCTAACAGCATTATATATGACTTGCTTTTTTTGCTCATTAAAGCTGCAGTTTGTTTGTTTTTGTTGTTTTTTTTTTACTCTCAACCCAGAAGGAGACTATTGAACTGCTAGTTGAATCCAGTTTATTGACAGGTTTTACCTTCACGCATGTTTTAGTACCTTTTTTTTTTTTTTTTTGCTTCACTTTTGTTTACTAACTGTTCGTTGGTTTTGATTCAAGCCCTCTCTGACTGTCTTGCCTGTAACAATGTGAATTTATTTATCACAGTAATGGAACAGGGCAACCACCTCTCATTTTCTTTGTTATATATTGGAAAGTCTTAATGCACTGAGCACATTTTTGTTTATTTTCTATTCCCTTTGGTTACTTTTACATGTCTTTTTGTACTTACAACCCTGCTGAAGGAAGAGTTTTATCTTGTGAACTATGAATGAAGAAGAGGCATTGTTGAGTTTTTAACCTATCATGTCTAACTGTGTGACTCACTTTCTATGACTGTGCTTTATGCACATGCCTTTTTTTGGAAGGAAAAAGTACATTAAATATGCTTCAAAGAAACTACACACAATCAGTCATACATTGTATCTTATGTTACTCCTCTGATGTTTGACCATATTTAAAGATTGCCATGTACAGAAGTGGAGGATAATATGTAAATATATGATAGTGTAAGGCATTTACAAGTTGTCTGTTGCGTTCCTCATCTGAGATGGCAAGAAGTTATGTATGTATGCAATTATGTGTGGGAGGATCACCATGGGTATTGAATGTAACATGCATCAATTAAAACTATTATTGACATTTTAATTTCTCACATCCTAATATTTGACTTTTTTTCCAGATCATGTATATATATATATATATATATATATATATATAAAATCTAAATAAGTCCATGTTTACTGTTTTATATGACTGGCGTGTTCACATTGGCTCCGGAACATAGACTTTAGTGTGACACCATAATTAAAATGGATCCATTACCTACAGTTAAAGTTGTATTTGCAACATAAGAATGTACAATGGCACTGACAAGATGTAGTTTGAGGTTTATCTAGTAAAAACACAGGGTAAGATTTGTGAAAGTAGCTGTTACTCCTGTGTTCTGCAGCTGGAAATTGTAATATTTCTGCTATAATGACGTGTAAATATCTGCTACTAAAAGGTACTATCAATTTTGCACACAAAAATATATCATAATTCACTATCATTACTGACACCACTGTAACAGACTGTGTTATTGCTTTTTGATTGGCTGAAAATAAGCACCTGTTATCCAATCACATCCCTAATCAAACCGCACGAGACCTGTGTAAAATTGTGTCCACGTGATCAGAAAACATCCTGTCGTTTTCGTACATGAAATATGTGATATTAAGTTGTCGAGGAGCTTTTTTTTTTTTTTTTTTTTTTTTTTTTTAGAAGGTGCCTGCGTCCAACAGAGGGCGACCTCCTCCTTCCTACAGCATTTGGCTGTAAGCGGTAAATATGTGTAATTTAATAATGATGATAATAATAATAATACCACGAACGTCTGTAAAATGTCGATACGTACTTTAATTTTCCGTCAGTTTTTTTAATTAGCATACATTTTCTTAGGTTCTTGTAAATAATATACTTTGTTGCATCATGTAAAATATAAAAAGAAAGGCTTTTATTAGACTATTGATGAAAAAGTAGGTAAAATAATAAAAGTTTGATAGTGGCGGTTTGTTAACTAGTGAAATTCAAAATGGCGGCAGAAAGAAGATCGTCTGTCTTATGTTGTGTGTATGTAGTTTATTATTATTATTATTATCATTATTATTATTGTCACTAAGATAACTGATATTCATTCAAGGGGCTTGTGTTTTATTAATATTTCTGTAGTGTCTAAATGTCTGTGAGTTTATGTGTGTACACTGTTCATGCGTGGGTGAAACAGTCAAGGATGTTAAAGTCATTTAGTTCAGGTCACACACACAAACACAATTTCAAGTGGATCTGACCAGAAACTATAATGATCTATAAATGATTACTCCAAAAATGTCTTTTTTTTAGTGTAAAAAAAATATATTTTAAATTACTTATAAATGTTTACCTTTAATCCAAAAAAAGTGAATAACCTCAATAAATATGGACCTTCTAAAATGTCTTAAGAGAAATAAGTGCAATTTGTGTATTTGTAGATCAGTAAATGTTTGGTGGAACCTATTTGTGGATCCACTGTGAGTAAATACTAAGATAAGGAATAATGTTGAAATCATAACATACTATGTAGATGTACACATATTTTTTTTAATATTATTATTTTATTTTAAATATACTGAATGTGGAACTAAAATGACTTTAACACCCATGATCTATTCATTTGTGCACAGGTTTGGTTCTGACACATACAGTGAATGTGTGTGTTTGTGTTCTTCAGAAGCATCAGGGTCCTTGTGAGTATCTGCCCTTCGTCCCTCCTCCTCCTCCTCCTCCTCTTCTTCTCTGTCGTGTCTGCTCTGCTCGGATCCACTGTTGCTCTCAGCTGGTGTTGGAGCCACTCAGCCCCGGCGGCTCTGCTCGTTGTTTGGTACTTTTGGTGAACTTTATTTCCAGTGTGTGGTGCATTGCGCATCACCACTCGGGGAGCTTTTACAACTTGCTGCTGTAAAATGGACTGAAGGAACAACTTAAACAAAAGTGTGGATATTTTTTTTTTTTGGGGGGGGGGATCCAAGACTATTCCGTGTAGGTAGTATAGTGACTCTTCTGGGAGGTTGTGTTACCATCATGGAAGAGGAAGACGGGCATCTGGAGAACGGGATCCACGCCACCAAGGACTCGGACAGACAGCAGAGACTCAGGCTTTGTGTCTTAAATGAAATTCTGAACACCGAGAGGGATTACGTCCGGACCTTGCTTTTCCTTCAGTCGGTAAGCGTTGACATCACATCTCACGTTGCTGCGGGTCGCGCTCGCCGAACTCCAGCCACAAAACGCGTCCATTTAAACCTGTACTGCTTTACGCACATGTTTACATGACAAATAACAGCACCCCAAGCTGCGTTTTTCAATTCGGCATCCGTGCTGTATGCCATCTGAGACGTGTTAAGAGAATAAATTCAACTTGTATGTGAAGTATCTGCTGCAGCTGAAGGGTTGGACAGGACGAGAAACCGCAAGAATGTATATTGGGTTCAGGGCAACTGTTATAAGCGTTAACTTGTGTTGCTTATTTAGACAGGATGCAGAAGTTTGAGGCATCTCACGGTTTAATACGCCTGTTGTTATTTTTTTTATTTTATTTTTTTTGCTTTTGATAAAGGAAGCTGCTGGTGGTAAACGTTGCCTATTCCAAAAATAATGCAATCTAATATAACTAAAAGCACACAGAGGTAAATTTGTATTCATGCATGGGTTTGTTTCCTTCCCCCCACATAGACATGAATACAGGAAGCATCATTCTCACCTTTCTATTGTGCTAGTGTTGCCTTGGAACAGTCAGAGAGCACAGTTCACGCTGGTTTTACAAGTCAATGGTTATTCATGAGCATTCAACACTCACACCACTCCTTCTTATTTCAGACAGATAAGAAATCATTTCACCGCCTATCAGCAAAAAGCACTTACTTATTCAGTCATTGGACATTCCCCCTTTTTTTTTTTTTTCCTTTTTAATGAATGAATGCCCTGGTAAAGCCACATCTCCTTATTACTGTGTGAGTTTAAATAGCTTCCACCTGCAGCAGACAATTCAGTTTGCCACTTCTACTGTTCATGTTTTGTTTTCCTCTTCCTTACCTTTGTCATTTCTGGATTGTTTGCACAGTGCAGGTGTTCTTTGCCAGACAGTCAGTCATTGGCTGGCCTACTACCAAATCGGCTGTATTTTCTCTTGAGGCCAACAATGTGACTTTATTATTATGTATTATTACTGCATTCAGTTATACGAGACATCACCATTGACATACACTTTGTTCACTCCTGTTTGTGGTCTAATTTCAACATCTGTCAAACATGGTCATGGTTCTCTATTCCTCTTAGGTTGTCACGTGTTTGTAGCTTCCTCAAAATTCTTTCAGTAATTCTGTTCATCCTGTAAGGCTCTTTAAACCGTTGCTTCTTTAGACATGTGCTTACATGACTGAACTTTGTGAAGACTCTGAAGTTTATAGAATTGATTTAAATAGATTTATCTTTAAACATTTGGTCTCTGTAGCAATACGTCTTTCTTAGTTACAGCCATTGCTTATCTTATGTTACAGAATAACCCAGGGAATAGAGGTGCATGCTTCGACCTCCTCCCCATCCCCAAAATTAATTTCTGGCAAAAAATAATAAAGCCAGACTTTGAACAATTGATCATAAAAGTCTGGATTGCATCTCCTGAAAGCTGTCAGAGCCTGTGCCACCCACTATGCTCCTCCCCATCATTACATCTGTTGGCTTTGCTTGATATAAGACTTAAGGTGTTGAAAAAAGAGTAAAGTAATGGCAGTTGAGTGACACGAGAGACAAATCGTTTTATCACCTGTGTCTTTGTGTAAGGTTGCCTTTTATAGCTCAGGCTGTGGGAAAAAGAGTGTGAAGACAGTTGTCTTCATTTGTAATCCCCTTCACATTCTGTGTAAAGAAGCTCCATCATGTAGAACTAAAAAAAAATTAAGAATCTCATGCATTAGGTTACAATGGGAAGTCGGTTAAATCTGGTAGTTTACAGCAAAAGTGTTATAAATTATGAGGCATTTTTGGCCACGAAGGTATCCAAAGGGAGTGACACTACATAAAAAATACTAATGCATTCAAATCAGTTTTGTTGCTAATCTCTGTCAAAACCAATACTCTGATTAACCACCACCACCCATTACTGTTTATTATATGGAATATTATTATTTTTTGTGTATTCTTGCAATAAATAATGTTGGGTAGTTTTGAGCAAGTTCAAACAGCTTTATGAAAAAAAGGCAACAATAATAATAACATTGATTTATGATAATTCAATAACATTTTTGTCCAGATGATGTAAAAATACATCAAAAGCAAATAAAAGACATGTAAGAATGAGAATAAAAAAGAATCAATCAAAAGATCAATTAAAAAGAGGTTGTGAAACTGCCCCCCCCCCCCCCCTTTGTTTTTCTTTTTGGGATGCTGTGTGATGTCTTTTTTTTCTTGCCTCCACCACAATGTTTTCATTTTTCCCTCTGATAAGTGGAGCGCGAGCCACCTGCGATTCGCCAGTGCCATCGATCCTGTTTCCCCATGTAACGTCCTGTTTTTATGTCTTCTCGGACGGTTAAACTGAAAGACATTTTCATTGCTCTGAAATATTGTGCAATGACAAACAAAGTGACTTGTTTTAATTCGAAAAAACACCAGGGTAGAATGTAAGGGTTTAAAGACGATTTGGTCAGGCATGAAAAATAAAAGGAAACGTGTCACCTTTCCGCTAATGTCCATCCTTTACTAATCCCTCCATTCTACCCATCCCTCAGTGGGAGCTGGGGTTTTGTTCCCATGCTGTGTTGATAAGGGTAGTCTAGCTGTGGGAGCTCAGAACATATGGTTTCAATAAAGATATAGAGTTGTTCATTGGAGGGGGGTAGGTTTGTTGTCTGTGAATGCTAGCGGGATGCTGGTGTTCTAAGTATAATCATTTTATGGGATTTTAGCCACTTCAGTTCATTTAGTCAATGCAAAAATATGTGTAATTTCCTTTTTTTTTTTTTTGTAGCTATCCCACTACATCTCAGAAGCATTGCATCTTTTGGTTGTCACAGAGTAAAATGATAAAATATATGATGATCCAGGAGTTTCCTTAGTGTTAGAATACAAAGGGTCACATAAGTTGAAGAAACAGAAAAGGCCTGTAACTCTGGAGAGAAAGTAACAAACCTGACCACACGTGTCACATTTCATTGTGGTTTCTAAACTTGTGTAATAAAATAGCTACAGAAAGCAGGTAAAATGTGTAACTTTTAACCAAATAACAACCAAAAAAAAAGTCATTACAGCTCTTAAACCATCAGTTAAACCGAGGGTGAATGTTGTGATCTTACTGAATATCAAATCCAATTTTATTTATATAACATTTATCTCGTGACGCTTTATATATGGACCTGGGAGAAACCAGACTCTGAGGCCAATTTACAGGAGAATCATCAGACATATATCATACTATACCTACTGATGAAGTGTAAGGGAGGGAAAATGGGAGTTGTCTTTGATATCTATAGCTGCCAAATACAACATACGCATGAATCCTGCTGTAAAACACATCGAAAAACATACAGCATTAAAACACTTACTCTGACTTTGCGTATTTTAAGTGCATTTTTCTGATTACACGATACATTACATTAAACATAATTTTAATTTACTTAAGGTTTGCGGCTCTTAAAGTGCAGTGGTAGTGGTGCTTTTACGTAATTAATGTGAGCGCTTCTTCTGCCACTGGTAATTTGATCGACTTACTGTAATTAAAATGTAACCGAACTGTTGTTTTGAGGTTAATATGGTTTGTGTCCCGTTGACGGTGTTGTCTTGTATGTCAAACAAAAGTGCAGAGCATTATTTGACTCCACGGAGCTTGACATTTACTGTGAGTTTTCTTGATTGTTGGAGCATTTTCTGCTGTCACTCTCCATTGTAACCACACAGCAGATATCTGGACATGTCATGTTATCTGCCTTATCTGTAGGGGCCTGATGGTTTTGCTTTCCTCACCCACATTGTGTCGTCCCCCCCAAAAAATTCAACAATAGCAATTGAACATGGGCTTTACTAAATGGCAGCTCATCACTCTCCTTCACCTTATCGCCTGTTTTTCTTTTCTTTTTTCCCTACCTTCAACACCCCCCGAGTCTTTAAAGCTTCTGTCTCAGCATCTATAGCTTCTGAATCACAATGATTGCAGAATTCACAAGAAAAAGAGATGGTTATCCGCCTTTGGCATCTTGGCCATTCTGCATGTCACTCATCCCCTGGCAATTACCAGCGCCAACAAACTCATCCAATGTGCTAGAGGGGAAAGCATGAAGGGGATTGTGGGAGGAGAAGAGGTGAGAAGGGGGTTGGGGTTTTGAAAGGAGGGATTAGAGGATTCATTTTGTTCAGCGCTATCATCATCTTCGGCCACTTTGAGCGGAGTGCTACCAATTTTAACAAGATAATTTCTATTCAATTACAAGTTAATGGCACTCATTTCGAGCACCACAGTTCCTTTTTTTGAGCCGAATTGATGATTTCTTGGGGCCACTGGTTAGATATACATGTTCTCTATGGCAGGGTTCACTCTTTTTTTTTTTTAATCCAGACAACTGGATTTTCCCTGGCATGATCTACCCAAATGACAGGAATACGGTTAGTGGTGTCATACCCTGTAGACATGAGGGGTTTTCCTTCCAAAGCCATAAAAATGGTGGTTTGCCATTTCGAGTGCTTGTTGTTTTATGACCAATGCTGACCCACGTCTTAATGAATCCTGTCCAATAAAGACAACAGTGTAATTCCATGGTCAGCCAGCTTTTGACCTTCCTTTTGCATTCTGAGAAGAGAAAGAGCACAGAGGGACCAGGAAGGTCTAGTCAGTGCCACAGGATAATAGGAAACATCTGGAAGTCCTGCCCTCTCTGACCTTTGCTTTGGGCCACACACAATTCAACATGTTTGTGTGCTGGTGTGGATAAATGATAGAAATGTGATGCGGTTGTAGTTCCATGCGCAGTATGTAGTCACGCCCCCCTGGATTTGACCATTGTTAACTTTTCTCCATATTCACCTGCAGTTTGTCGTTAACAAAGCCCAGTGATCAAACAGGATGTCGTATGTTCACACACAAACACATAATCCAAGCCATGCCCAGGAAGACACATACAGGAAGCCACCCTCAAACTTCCTCTCCAAACTTGAGCTTACTTGAGTTGACTTCTTTTTCTTCTTCTTTTTTTTTTTTTTTTTTTGCACTGCTTCATCTCTCCAACCGGGAAAGACCAGCATCAAGTTTCTCTGCTCTAAGAGGAGGGGGGGGGGGGGGTAAAAATAGCTTCAGATTGTGACTCTCATTTTGGCCACAACGCTGGTGGTTTCAGCTCACTGCAACCTCAGCCCATGCTGAAGTCATACAAACACAGGCACACATTACATACTGGATATAGCGCAAGTGAAGAAAAACAGCCTGTGGAGTCGGAACAGCAGGTAGAACAGTTACTGGATTTTCCTCTGATGGGTTTTATTATCATTGAGCTTTAAAAACCCACGGTTGCTGCTTTCTAAGACATGAGAGACCTGACACCGAGTCTTATCATGTTGCTCCGTACAACCGCATAGGTGGTAAAAGTTCACCCATGCATGACTTAAGTAGAAGCACAGATAGTAAAGCAAAGCAAAAGTAGAAATATTGAGTCACCTTCTTTACTCAATTAAAAGTGAAGGGAAAAAGTCCAGGTTTTGACATGATCTCTTGAATAATATTTCTATTAGTTGCTCCTGTACTAAATATAAATACTAATATTGAGATTAGGGCTGGGTAATCTTTTGAATTAATGTGATTATCCAAGGTTTTCCTCTGACGAAATTAGTGAAAAATGCCTAAATTTCACAAAATTGGTATTATTCCTCCAGATTATTCCTCCATTGCTCAATAAAAGTGATAATGCAACACATTTTCTCATTTTAAGCAATTGTGAATTTGTTTCTCCATTCATAAAGGCCTAATGTATTTTTTTCTTTCCAGTTCTTATAGCCAGAAAATAATCAATTAAAAGTCACCCAAAAGTAATCCATAAGATCTAAAACTAGAAAAGCAAACCTCCTCCAAGCAGCACAGTTCCCCCACATATTGTGACCGACACCCCCAATATTACTGCCACAGTTTTTTTTTTTTGTTTTTTTTAATTATATATTTTATTAGATTCTTGACACTGGAAACATACCCAAAGAAATGTGAATTACATGCTGCTAACAAAGAAATGAA
>JAPSES010000236.1:14476353-14492683 GCA_029822895.1 Maxillicosta whitleyi
AATTCCTGGATCCAGACAGTGATCCGGATCACCTCCAAAATGTAATCATCTGTTCTTTGTCTCAGAGCGAACATTTAATGAAAATTTAATTAAAATCCATTTAGAACTCTTTGAGTTATCTTGCTAACTATCAAACTAACAAACCCTGGCAAAAACAGAACCTCCTTGGTGCAGGTAATTAATCGTCTCAAAGCGTTTCCATAATTTCAAATATATTTGAACATAATCAGTAGCTGCAGGTCTACTATAGAGTTTGTTAAAATGCATGAATACAGCAGATAAAATATTTGCAGTTTATTTTTTTCATTGGTTATTCATCGGATGGGTTCTTCAAATCCAATCTCTACTCAATTTATAACAGAGTATAAAAAATGTATTATATGGAGAAAAAAAAAAACTTTGTTGATGGCTAACTTGAAGGGTCGGGCTACCAATATATTCCACTTTTTTCCCCTCCCCAACACAGCAATAAACTCCTCCTACTTCCAAGTCACACTTCATTAGCACAGCATCACACTGACTGACATGGTCTGGTATTAAAATGACCTCTGGCACTGTAGCCCAGTTTTCCAACAACACCACCTTACAGCTGTAAGCATAGAAGTGCAGAGAAAGGACAGTCTGCAGTTGACAGATGTCCTCAACAAATAAAATATTTATTCCTTTTTGCCAACACCTACATAGCCTCACAGTTCACCGAATTTCTAATCCATAGAAGAATAACAATAAACAATACACTTGAGGCATAAGTCCTTAAAATAAATAACCAAATGTTCACATGATCCATAAATGTATTCATCTGTTCAGTGTTAGTATATTTGATTTAGTATCAGTTGAAGAAGTTACTTTTAATTTATAGTAAATACTGATTTATGGAAGTTCATTCGGTTAAAAAAATTTTTTTTTAAATTACAGGGTTTTTTTTTGTTATTTTGGGAAAAGATCTCCCAGTTTTGAGAATCTATCTTGTAATTATATATTCAGTCATTACCCATAATCATCTGTAATTAAACAGAAATGATCTTCTAATTACAAAATTATGACAAGTCGTCAATGACAATGTTTGATTACAACGGCTTGCTTAAAAATGCATGAAATAAAATTATATTGATAGAAAATAGAAAATCTGACAAAATGACATGTTGGTGAACAACCATTTTAACTGATAATGTTTGACTTTAATAATTAACGTGAATAAGATTGGTTTACACAAACACACATTCAGTCATTTTGCATGTTTCTCTGATGATGATGTGTTGCTTTGTTTGTGTTTTTTACACACACACACACACACACACACACACACACACACACACACACACACACACACACACACACACACACACACACACACGCGCACACTAGTTTTGTTTGTGCATATCCATTACACTTCCCTCTCTAGACCATGACCTTTGTCTCCTTCAACACCAGCGGTCTCTCAGCCAATCACACGTCCCCGTCTCTGCCCTCCAGCCGTAGCCCTTGACCTCAACCGGAGGTCAACACCATGACTGGGATTTGATTAACCCCCCGCATTGTTCTTTGAGTCCGTCTGCCACTCACAGTTAGGGAAGAAAATGGGAAGATTCATTACTATTCAAAGTCAGATGTTGCCAAGATGGTCTGGGAGGCTGCAGAGATTAAAACAAGTCACTCTTTTTTTTATGAAAAGGATCTATAGAACTATGTGTTCAACAACATTTGGCATTTTACAGAATTAAGAATGTCATTTCTTTGTCAGTAACAAAGCATATTACAGTATTAAAAGCTAGAGCTGCAGGTATTGATTATTTTTGTAATCAATTAAACTATTAATGATTTTCTGCAATTTGATTCTATTAAATGCTCATTTGAATATAGGGGAAACAATTGTAAAAATATGAAAAAAGATATGCCTGAAAATAACATTATGTATTCATGAACCAGCTGAAACAACCACAAAAAGCATAAAAGTAAAAGGATATTTAAAAATATCTATATAGAAATAACAATAACAGTATTAAAAATATATATATAATATCTACAGATACAACTTAAGATAGAATTAACAACTGAAAAAAATAAAGCCCAATATTTTTAAGAAGTGATGGTTCCAATTTACAAAAGTGCATATATGGACATTTTCTATCTTATTGTCCTCATCTCTTCTGAGCTCTGTGTTGTTTGTATTTATTCTGGTGTCCTGTGCAACACAATAAGCGTCCGTGTGAAACACAACAGTGGAACCAATGTTTCGCAGCAGTGAAGTTAACGATTGATTCAATAAAACTATAATCAATTAAGTTTAATTGCTCAAAAAACCATGGGAAGGAATGGATCTAAGGCCCAAAAAATAGTTTTTTCGAGATGCTCTTTGGAAAAAAGGATTCCTAAAGTTGATGACAAACAGGAAGAAAAGTCCAAGGCATTCTCTTTAAGCATCAAAAAGCCTTTATTCTCACAGCGTGGTCATGTATAGACCATAAAAACCACTATTTTGTTTGTTTTTTAAGGTCTATACATGACCATGCTGTGAGAATAAAGGCTTTTTGATGCTTAAAGAGAATTTTCTCCCTGTTAAGTTTTTTTTAATTGTCTATTGAGTCAATTCATCTATTCACCATTTCGGCTCTAAATTAAGCATCCTGCTCTTTCACTTACACAGTAAATTGGACTGAATTGGACCAAAGTCACTTCTTGCATGGGGTTATTCACACTCGGCAAACGAGAAAGTGATCTGATGTTAGAAGAGGAATCAGAGACTTCAATATTTGCTCTGTGTCTTTGAGTCCATGTATGTGCACTGTGCAAGAAGTAACAGTCATGTCATTATGCACTTTCTGAACTCCACCCATTATGCTTTGACCTGATGTGATTCCTCAGTGTGAGACACTACGCTCTCTCATCTACCCTCAGGAATAACATACCAGCGATGAAGAATTCAAATAAAGATGTATGTTTATCAAAAGGACAACTAAAGTCTTTGAGTTATTTTGGGCATAAGTAATGTCTTTCAGAGCGAGCATAATGTCTGAGATTGACCTGTTGGAAATTAAAAGTTCACATTTCTGCCAAGCTAAGACATATAAGCTGTTTTAGGCGTGTGTATACAGCAATTATTGCCAAATAAGGAAACCTAAAATGGTTTTTGGGTACTACTGGTAAACATAGCTGTGTTTCTGTGAGTTCGAGGGTTCATTTGCAGGTGGTGGTTGTAGCTGAAAAGGTTATTTCAGGTTCAGATACAAGTGTAAAGTGATGCACATGAGCACGATATCCATGCAAACCCCGTGTATGTGATAGTGATATGACTGAGGAACTGAATCATTACCATATGAACACGCACACATCACAAAAAAACTGCGTCAACCATGGTTTTATTCACATGATTCGATCAGTCAGATGAAGCCACATCTATCTGTTTGCATCCTATGAAACAACACTGTAAACATTGTTAAAAATCCACATATTCCCATCAGAAGCACTTCACGTTCATGTTTCCAGATGACGTTCATTGTGTTGTGGAAACAATAAAACCACTCCTAAGTTCACTGTCACACAGCTCACTGTGTTTTTGCTGGAGAGTTGTGACTGTTCTGTTAACAGAGCGGTTTTGTGGGTATGAATGGGGGGAAGATTGTATGACAGTGTGTGACTTTGAGCGGTAAAGTCCCCTTCTGTAAATTGGACTGTGCCGATTGAAATTCTGTAACCAGAATAGAAACGTCTAAGGAAACTTTAAGGAAAACTAATGAATTATGTTAAACTTGTTATTAAGTAGAGGAGGAAACAGATGCTGTAGATCAGAGGTGTCAAACATGCGGCCTGGGGGCCAAATTCGGCCCACCAAAGGGTCCTATTATATGTGTAATTACTATGCCTGTGTTCCAATGTTCATACTTTCTGTATTTATCATACCTAGTTTGAGTACGAAGGGTGTTCACATTACAATCATGGCGAAAATAAGTGTACTTAAAGAACCCAGATGGTGCACTCAAAACAGTCAAATCGTGAAGTGTGCAACGATGTACACTTTTCACATTTAATGACTGCCATCTTCATTACGTAGCGGAACAGGCGGAGCCAACTTGGCTGGAAAAATAAAATAAAAATCGTTCACGGTGTTGCATTTTCCATATAGCATTCATGCGTAAACTCATTTTCAAGCTAGAGGTGCGTGAAGGGTTAAATATTAGCAAAGTTGGGGATGATTTTTGGCAGTACGATGACCTGAGCAGGAGTCGTGATCGTAATTTCGAGTAAGTGCACCACAGAGTGTAGGGTTTGGAACAACACTGACCTGCTGAAATCTGTGCATTCAGTACAGACAGTGAACTGTGTAGTGTACTCATGGAAGTATGGATATTGGAACACAGAGTATGCTTTAGAATGAAAAGAGTAAAACTTGTATTATTAAAATGTTTACATCTACAAACTATCCTTTAAAAACATAAACAAAAATTTACTAAGAAAAAAGTTGCAATTTTTATAATTTATGCCATTATTTGGCCTCTAAATAATGACAATTTTTAAATCTTTGTTTTAGTGCAAAAACAAAAAAATTGCAGTACATAATTTTTTACATTTGCAAACTATCTTTTTACAATAAAATATAAATAACCTGAACACCTTGAACTTTCATATAATAATAATAATTACAATTTGAACAGTATTGCGTGTGTGCCTCGCAATTTACTGATTTCAGCTGATCTAAAAAGACACAAAATATTTAGTAAAAGGCAAAAATGTAGCATTTAACTTTACAATCAAAGCAACTTTTCAAGACTCAGTGACACCCTTGACTATCAATATCTTTTTTGTCATTTGTGCACTTTGTAAATTCCCCCGTTGGCCAGATTGAACCCTTTTTAGGCCTGGTTTTGACCCGCAGGTCACATGTGTTAACACCCCTGCTCTAGATCCTAAAAACGAAGAAATTATCAATAATGACACATAAAGACACCGAAATTGAAATTAGTCCTTGAAAATGTGCAGGTTTTTCCACTGTGGTCAACACTCTAAAGATAAAAACACACTAACGTTGCACCTGCTCTTATAGGTGAGAACACAGAAACACGCACATGTCACACTGTCTTGGAGGTAAAAACACTCATATGTCGGTGTTGGGTCTCATCAGGTTAACAGACCAAGGTGGTACATGCACATTTACAAGCCTATCTGTGTATCATATTAAGTGAGTTTGACAGTATGTGGGGTTTCACACCATATGCTGGCCCAGCTGTTGCTCCCAGTGGTGCTTTGGGCTGGAATCCCCTCACCAAATGTGGCTTTGGGTGTGTTTGTGTTCCAGCCGGCCCGTGCGGTAAAAGCTGCCCACTGATTACATTGTGCTGCTCACTTGTGTTACACATGTATAAATGACTTCCAGCTTCCTCTGGTAATGGGGTGGGGGTGGGGGCATGGGTAGTTTAGAGCAGAGACACGGGGTTCTATATAAAGACCCTGTTAGTTTTGTGTAGCTGCTCCTGTCACCACATCTGGGCATCACATCATCATGAAACACCTAAAGTCTGTGTAGTTCAATGTATGTATGCACGTCCATTACTTAACCGGACGCTGATTTAATTATGGTTTTTATTGTTTAAGTCTGTACCCAATATTTAGATCTTCTCAAAGTATCCCCCAGAATCAGCAGTTTTGTAAAAAAAAAAAAAAAAGTAAATATTAAAAGCATGCCATGCTGACTTACTGCTGGGACACTAGTGCTGGTTCTTAGGTTTTTATGTTTTTAATTATTTGTTTTTTATTCTGTCTTTATATGATGCTCTTTTAGAACATGGCGCTCTTAGTCCTGCACTGTAGCTGTCATTTTGTCCTATTTTTTTTTTTTTTAAATTAGGTTTTATTGTTAGTATTTTTTTTTTTGTGTGTGATCACTGGTTTTAGAGTTTTTATTAGGGCCGTATACTACTGGTCCTGAGTACAAATTTCATTTCATATAGGTGGAATGATAATAAACCTGAATCTGAATGCTCTGAAACGGTGTGCACATCTGTAGTCATTCCTAAATTAAACAGTTTACAATTAGTATTATTATTACTTGTATTAGTATTATGGTGGTTAAATTATGTTGAATTTATTTTTACAGTGCATAAGAAGTTTTACTTTTATTTTTGAGAGATTCACTGTTTTAGTTGAGTTTTTATTTAGTTTTAGTGTTTAGAGTTTCAGCTTCAGAAAGACATTCAAACTCCGGGTCAGTTTACAACTTTAGGTCAGTGTTACACTACAACTCCCAGGATGCATTTTGCAAAACAATAATTTAATTCTAAGCTTCAAATTCGTCTGTTCCTCCAAAGAGTGATCATGTTATCATACCTTTTTAGCAGCAGTTTGATGCCCTGGTAACTCACACTGAGGTTAATGAGTATTGTAATACAGTATACAGTGTCACTTCAAATGCCACTTCCTTTTTACATGACCTGAGTTTTACAGCTTTGTTAATTTTTCATTAGTCTTTTAATTGGGTTTACAATTTTAAGTGAGTATCCCACATGTTGATGAAGTTAATTTTTTTTTTTTTTTTTTTTTTTACAATGGTAGGACATTTGTTATTCCTTTGTAGTATTCTATCAAGCCAACTTTACAGTTAAAGCCTGCAGGCTGTATTTTGGTTAAGGTTAAAAGCGGTGTCCGAGCACCTGCAGTTTTAGATTTCACTTGCAAGGCTGTTTCAGATGACAGTTTCAGTTTCTGGACCTCAAGCACAAGCCCCACCGTGCACATGGTTTCACATCCCAACTACCCCTAGCATAGTTAAACATAATACAATGGACTTAAATAAGCTCCAGGCTGTAAATTCAACTGCAGCTGTGGTGCAGTATGTACATTGTTGCCTACAGTATACTGCATGAATAATACATTTCAGATTATTCAAAGGCAGAGGTGTTGGTTTACATACTGTAAAAGAAAAATAAGCGGCAGCTCAACAAAAGGAAAGTTTTTTTTTTTTTTTTTTTTTTTTACTCAGTAGCCTTGTTTTGTCTCAGTGCACAGTATGTGCACTGTGTCTCTTAGGGGAAAGAGGAAGTGTTGTGTGCCAGCAGTGCTGTTTATGTATTTCCAGTATGATGTAGAATACTCTGAAAACAAGAAGTGGGACGAATGATGTCAATGAAAACTAGCACAAAACTGATCGAAGGCCTTTACAACAGTCTGTACTTTCTAAGAGGTTTTTGTGTCATTAGTATTGCATTCATTATAGCCTGGCATAAATGTGTCCACTCTTGCTAATGATAATTGCTGTGCAAGTGCTCTTATCCACTTCTTTCCTTTTGCTAGAATATAACTGAGTCCCATTAGACTGATGTAACTGCAGGGTTTTCTGCAGCTTCTTCTTTGTACTGTCAATTTTTCCCCTGCCAGTTATCTCTCTGGTTTCTTCAAGGCTGCAAATTAGCCTGTAATATACTGTATGCTATCAAATCCCTGGTCTGACCCGTATCTGTCTTCTGTTTTCCAGAAGGAGAGTTTCTCAGTGTATGGCGAGTACTGCAGCAACCACGAGAAGGCTTTACGGCTTCTCATGGAGCTTAACAAGATCCCCAACATCAGGACCTTCCTACTGGTAAGACATATCACCTTCAATAACATATGTGTGCTTAGTTAGTTTTAAAAAGTAGCTTTTACTCATTGCTTATTACTCCTTTAAACAGTAATCTATTACTTTACTTAGTTGCCCTATTTTTGTTACGTGTTTTGTTGCTGAACTTTGGGCAGAACTACACGTCTGTTTCTAAATGTGTAGGGCTCCATAAGTTCTACTGTGGAGGACATAACAGGTATTTCTTTTGAGCTCTGTGTTATAAAAAAATGCCACAAACAGAGCGCTTGACAAGAAAACCTTGGACTACTATAGGCTTCAACATCACCACTAAACCCGAGTGAACAATATAAATAACATAGCCTTCATGCACTTTATGAGCATATAGGTGAACACAAAATAAATAATCATTTTTTTATCCGACTCTTGTTCAGTTACCTGATAAAACAGGGTGAAATGAGAGCCTGTGACTATAGCACAGGTGTAGCTGTTTCACTACTGGATGTTTACGGCGAAAATAATGTATTTACGCATGCCTGATGGTTTGGAGCATGCACATAAGTCTTAGTCTGTAAAAAAAAAAAAAAATGGAGAAAAAAATTGGATGTGACACTTGTCAAATCTGTCCCTAAGAAAAATAACATTGTGCGGAATTTAAAAAAGAACTACCTTTCATTACCAAATTTTGTGTAGTATAGTAGTAGTCAGTATTTACGTTGCACACAACACTGTTCCCCACCTTCACCAACGTCATCCTTCCTCTTTCCACTGTATCTTTGACTTACTTTAACTTTTTTTTATCAAGTAAAATGTCTTTTTTCATTACTTAATGTCACAAGATGCATTTATCCGTGGGTGCATTTACAAGGACTTCAGTATTCTGAGTAATATCCTTTTTTTTGTTGCTATTTTTCTTTATTTAGAATCCTCTTTTGTGTTTGCATTTGTACACTTTAAGAGATGCTTTCAGAAACATGGATCAATTCTTATCCTGCAATCAAAAGCTTAAACACTGTGTGTGTGTGTGTGTGTGTGTGGGGAGGGGGGGGTTAACAGAAAGTAAAAACAATGGTCGACACAAAGTCTGTCTCTTTTCAAGTTAAAAATCAGACTGATCTTTACGCATTGAAACTAATGTAGTAGTAGACAGTAGAGCAGGGGGGACCAACCCTGGTCTTTGAGAGCTACTGTCCTGCATGTTTTAGATGTATCCCTCACAATAACTCTGCAGAAGTATGATAACGACTGACAGGTGTGTTGGAAAAGGGATGCATCTAAAACATGCAGGGTTGGTCACTCCTGCATTAAAGGTAATTAAACCATCAACCTGCACCCCTCTGCACGTCTGTCAGATGACAGGATTCACATTCCCAGATCAGTTTATAGCGGAAGGAAGTGGTCAGAAAAGTGGTCATATATCATAACCATAGAAGTTTGATGAAGAAACTTTGCAAATTTTTGGTAAACATGTTGTCACCGTGCACTAGTGATATTGCAAGCACTTTTTTTTTTTTGCAAGCAAGACTTTTTCAGCAAAAACAAGTGTCTGCATCCACTGTCATTTGTCAAACTCCACGGGTTTTACTGCAGAATCAGTGTTGTTGGAGATTTCCACATTCACTAGGGAACTCAAATGGGTCGTATCTGATGACCATGAAAAGATGACAAACTGCCTGTTTGTACATGTATTGACAGGAGTAACAGGTATTTAGTATTTTGGATCAGTAGATGGCTTTGGTGGTGGAGGTTTGGGTCTTTATGGGTTAATGCAGATAAATCAAATGTGCCATGTGATGCCAGCATCTAATCGTGCTCACTTTCAGCAGCCACAGTCAAATTGATTTAGACCAGTGTCAGGTTAATTGCTGTGCTGTGTTGCACACATTGCAGGGTAACCAGGGTTTAAGTATTTACCCTTTATGTAGAGATATAAACTATTCCAGAAGCTATACCCCGAGCATGTAAACACAATTATTTTCTCACTCATAACCTTGATGTCTTTTTTAGCGTCGTCTGTTGCCCTACTTATTGTTTTATTTCTTCCTCTATTGTCTATCCAGCCCTTTTCCTTCCACATTGTCACCTCTGTTTCCATGTTAACACTTGAATAAAGGACACAAACCCTAACAAGGTCAAAGGGTTCTTCCTGTCCGGACAGGATGCAGTAGTGTTTCCGCCGCCAGCTGTTTCCACCTTTTAACACCCAAAACCTTTGGGCCCTATACAATGAACTCAGAACAATGACGTGGCCCTTTGAGCAGGGTCCCGACTGTTGCAGACTCCGGGCCAGCCAGCTGTGGACTGTTGGCAGCCTTTTTGGGATTGGCCGTGAGATCTGAGCGGCCCGTGTTTGTCACTGCCTGATGGTTTGCTTCCATGGCATTATTCTGACCAACAAAAGTGGAAAGAGTGGGATCGCAGTGATACTGTGTATGCTTTTTTTTTTTGTTTTTTTTTGCTTCCCTTGGCTCAGTCATGCAGTGGTTAATTGGTTAGGTCTTATGTGACAGTGATGCTTCCAAAATAAAAGCCCAACACAACATCTGGTTCTGTATTAAAGCAATTGTTAGACCTGCTCGGCGTAACATCAAATACTGGACTGGTGTGTTTTGTGTAGCAACCATCTTCAAAATAGAAACTGGACAGATGAACTAAACACTGGGTAAAACAAAAAGCAGTGTCTTACAGATATGTTTATGAATTTTTTTTTTTTAGAAGAGAAGAGGAGAGGGAAAAAAAGAAACAATTTTAGTTACCTCAAGGGATGACTGTTGCAAATCATGGATATTGTAATTAATTGCAGTGTGATACAAGCTGCCGTCGGCTTCTTTTCAATTGTGTTAAGTTCAAGTGTAGTTTTTCCCAGATTTCCATATTAATTGAATCACACCAAAAAAAAAAAAAAAAAGCAGGCTGCTGAAATTATACATAGAAATGGAGCGTTAATTGTGACGGAAGAGGAGGAAGGAGCGAAATGGAAGCGAAAGGAGGTCAGAGTGAAGAGCAGAGGGAATTCTGAGTTTAAGCTGGAACATTACAAATAAGCAGAAGATGAGAGGAAAAGGGGGAGGAGGAAGCCGGGGAGGATTTAGATGGCAACTGGGGTGCGAGGAAATGAGAGATGAATAGACCAGGAATCTGCGGAATTCCAAAGTTTTGTAATCATGATCTGCATTTTGGCTTCTAATTTTTCCATTAGAAGTGCTACAGTAACACCCCACCCCCCCCCCACCCCATGCACATACACAATCCTCTTGTGCTCAGAGTTGAAAGGAGTTGCCATATGATTATAATCCTCCAAACTGATCTCCTGCCTTCTTTCCCCCTGGAGAACTCTCAAGTGGTTTATCTGCATGGCTGCTTTTGATCTTTCATCCCATCCCATGAGCTCATAGCACTCTGACAGGCTGCGTTCCTTCAAAAAATACAAGGGATAGAGAAACCATGACTGTAAATGTAGCCCCCCACTTCAGAAGAAAACCCCCTCCTTTCAACTGGTTATGGGGGGCAGCCTCTAAAAGCCCAAATCTTCTTGGGAATGAGGGGGGCATTATAGAGGTTTCTCAGCAATTCTCTTTTTTTGAAGGAGTCGCTATATTTTCAGTGGAATTTCTCCGACACAGTTGAAGAAATGTAGCATGATATACATACAACCATGGAGTTTTGTTTTAAATGACACTGAATTAAATCCTTTTGCATTAAGGAGAGCAAGAATAATCACTGTATGGGGGTTAGAAACATGCATATCATGCTAAAATGGTTCATTGTTTATGTAAAGTATTAGCTTAATGACCACATCCTGTAACCGAAGTTGGATTTATTATGTTTAGTATGTGGTCATTTGTTATGTTTATTAGGTTTCATGTGAGTTTTATCTGTGGTTTAAAGGTTCGGCATGGAAGATTCATGTGTGCTTGGTGCTTACATGAAGTTTGCATAGAAGTTTATCTTGCACAGGGAGATGGTTGTATGTTAATATCAGCTAACTCTATTTTATGAACCGTGCTTTTTGTTTACACCCATGACAATATATTGATAATATCGGAACTCGCTGATACTCCAGTTTTTAGTATTTTGGCGCTCAGGCTGGTACCTCCATAATGCTTATAATTATTCATGAGTTTTGGCTTGTTTTTTTTTTTTTGTTTTTTTTTTTAGATTTTTCCTTAATATGCATTTGTCATTTTATTGAAATACAATTACAACTAGTGATGTTTTTAACTATAGTTGCAGCAGTTTACACATACATTTAGCATAAGCTTCACTTTGCGTGTAAATCTTGCACGCTGAGCCTTTACATTTCAGATAAAACTACTGTGAAACATCAAGTAAACAAAACTTTGGTGACAGGATGTGGACACGTTACAATTTTTTTCCCCCACCATCTATGGCATTTGTGGTGAGTTGTCTAAACCAAAACTGTACAGATGGGACAAGTTACAGTACTGTTAAAAGAATAGAATAGAATAGTGAAAGTTGTACAAACACTTGTAGGTTAGTTGTAGGTTAACCAGTTACAAAAAAACAATACATTTCTCCATTTAAAGACTTAAAATGTTATCATAATAACCACAAATTAAATGATATATTTGTTTTAATAAGCAAATGCTTAGAAACCCAAATAACCAATCATACAAATGGTGTTTCAGGAGCATCTGTCATGGAACAGACTGAGAACCCAAATGCGGAAAATAGAACAGACACTGAAGTCACTTTTAACAATTTATTAATACAAGAATCTCACTGAATGTGATTCTTCTCGACATCATCGAAACCAATAGTTCACACGTGCCTTATTTACTTTTTTAGTTGATGACAGACCAATTTCAGACTATTTCTTTTTACATAACGTAGACATTTGGACAGTTTATCACATGTAAAGCTTTGGATATTGTACTGCACATGTCACAGGTCGACTCCCTGTGTTTTTAAGAAAATAAAAACATCCTCAGGGACTTTTACTTAACAGGAACTTTTGAAAAAACCTTGGCCTGTTTTCACTGAAATTACCCAGGTAGAAAAAGTTTTGGTTGATCCTAAGCTTCCCCTGTAAAAAGTTCAGAGTAGGGGGATGGGACTTTTTAGATTCTCTGGAATTCTTCAGGGGGTGGGGCCGCACGCTGAAGACTGTTGATTGTTTAAAGTCACTCTTTTGAGCATATTTGGCCCAAACTGAGCTGAGTGTATTCATCTTGTCTCTACAAATGTATTGCAGTCGTCGGTCTGTCCATCTGAATACACTAAAGACCACATTCAGCAAATACACACAAAAGAGCCTGGACCTTGTTGAACTTATGCCGAACACTCAAAAGAAACCCAGTGGGACTTGGAGTCAGTGACTCTGCATAACCAACCCTCTTTTGAATACATTTTCAGGAACTTTGAAGTGTGGTGGAAACGCAAAGCACAGATTACCAGGAACTCTTTTACCTTTACTTAGGTAAATACATTCTTGGTAATAAAAGTTCCTGGGAATCTGGTGGGAAAGGGGTTCGTGATAATCGGTTAAAGTCTGGTTTATTGCTAAAAAGAACCCCTTGAGAAACAACACACAGTGAAAACCCCTCTACAAACATTTTCCACACAGATGTAGTTTCCAAAAACTTTTGAATGGGGTTTTCCATTTGGTAAATGAACCACTTTGAAAGAAGGCGAGATCATGAAAAGGTATCCAATTAAAATAATTTCAATAGTGTTTTTCACATGTTTTATATAATCCTATTTTTCCTCTTTCATGCTCTTGCTAATTTATCTTCTCTTTCACATTCATTCATCCTCTGGATTTGAAAAACCTGTGAATTTTATGGTTCCCAATATAATGATATTGGATACTTTGTGTTCAGTTCCTTGTATTTGCTGTTGCTGAGTCACAGTTCATCTCACTTCAGCCAGAATCTCATTTAATGTGTGTAATTGTAAACTGGCAGGTACTAATAGTGTTTGTTTGCTTTTTCTTTTTCAGCACTGTATGCTACTAGGAGGAAAGAAAAGCACAGATATTCCTCTGGAGGGTTACCTTCTCACTCCCATTCAGAGGATCTGCAAGTACCCTCTGCTTCTGAAGGTACGTTCACCATAACAGAAGCTCTGCTTGTTACTCATACTGTATGTTAACTGCCATCAGGAACATTGTCATAACCAACTGACATTTCTAGACACCCAGTCTTCCCCGCCCACTAGTATTTTCAGCAGTGGAGGCAGTGGATATTTGGCTCATGGTAGTATTAAAGGTCAACGTAGGTAAATGTGGGCCCATTACAGGAAACTCCTCAGTGTACAGTTTCAAGTCGACCAAGGCAGCTCGAGCGTGGTTAAGGACAGCCACGTTAAACTGCTGCTTCTAATCCAGCTGGTTACCTTTGTTCAGGGCTGAAAATAGCGAGATTAGTGAATGTCAAACATTTATGGGTTTTGAAGTAAAACTCAAAAATTGGATTTTAGATAATCAAACCTGTGAGCATTAGCCATCGCTTGTATATGTGTTGTTTAGTTTATACTCTTCCACTGCTGGAATTGTATGTATATTGGTCCTTGTATTGTTTTGATTGAGTTTTCTCTGTCTGTATTGTATTGTTTGTAGAGTATTTTAATGTTGTTGTTGGGGACTGCGGATGAAATTTAGCATTCATGCTAATTCCGGGATATTTACAGTACATCACGTATATAATGTTCATTAATATGCAGAGTCCCGTCTAAATAAACCATTAAATAATGAAAATGTATGATGTATGAAATTAGATTTTAATAATTTCAGGGTCTGGATAAGTATGATAAAAAAAAAAAAAACAGGCAATTATTTGTGTTTCCAGATTAGAAATCCATTTGAGGGAAATAAAGTGAAAAAGACAGACTTTCTAGAAATAAACAGATTGTACAAGAGTGTTGTTCATGGTAATAGGAGCAGCAGCTCGATGTGAAATAAGCATGATGCAACACGGATTCATGTTTTAAAAAAAAATACCCAAGAAATATGGCTTGTGACTGAGCACACACTGTTCGGTTGAGACACCTTTATGCCTGGAACATTGGTCGTTCTTTGGTGTTTTGTATCGGCTACAGTAACAGATCTTCAGTCTTCTAGAAATGATGTGGCAACATTATAACATACATATATATTAAAAGTTATCAAGTTATCCCGACTCCATCACCTGCTGTAGTCCTGATGTTTTGGCTTCACTTTATCATAGCAGCATTAAAATTGTGTCGTCATATTGAGTGTATGATTAGCATAAGTGGAGGGCGTCAGAACTCTTATTGTGGCAGGTTTTTACACTTTGATGTTCAATTTCAGATATTACTCAAATATTAATTCAGTTATTTATTTATTTTTTCATCTGCTCCTCACCAGGAACTGTTGAAACGAACCCCTAAGAAGCACGCCGACTATCCAGCAGTGGAAGAGGCACTGCAGGCCATGAAGGCCGTCTGCTCCAACATCAATGAGACCAAGAGGCAGATGGAGAAACTGGAGGCTCTGGAACACCTGCAATCCCACATAGAGGGCTGGGAGGTAAGAGAACATGAAGCAGGGGGAGGGTCCACAAAATGGATTCACATGGGGCAAGGTGGGATGATAGAGGTCAACTGAACAAGGTTTAAACAAATTTTAAGATTAGCGTGACATGGCTAGGGTTAGTGTTGTGGCATTTTATTTTGTAAAAGAAAACAAAAAGGCGTAAAGCGAGAGAAACGCATTAAAGCATGTGCACATCCTTAGCCTCATAGCATAATTAGCTATATGACTAATGCATGTATGACATCCACTAGATCATTGGCTACCCATTTACAGATGATCTGTACTGTGTTTGTGTGTTTATGTGAAGATGATTTTTGTTTCTAGCTTACTGCATTTTTACGCCACATTTTTACACTGGTGAAATAATTGATGAACAGAAGAAAGACTCAGAGGAACCTTGTATTTTTACTTAAAACATAAATTAGTATATTGTGGCTCTGATCAGATACAGGCAACAGAAGCAGTTATTACCTTAGTCATATAATGTAATTAGTTAGCATAAAACAAACAGCTGGCTCTCAGTATAAAAACATATTCCAACAGTACACAAGCACATGCAAATAATCATGTTAATCAATCAACTGAGGTGATCTAGTTACATTTAGCCCATGTTTGAACTCATGTTCAGGTTGTGTTTTACAAACATGCTAAAAGTAGAGGTGTGTTTGTTATCTTACAAATAAGTGCTAATACATGCATTTGTGCTTCACACTTATCATGTTATAAACAAAAACGCTCACCCCAACCTTGGTATAACCTTGGTAAACTTATCTGTTCTAAGCCTGTCCTTTGGTCCCATGAGCGTTCACTTGTGTCTGGGAGTCAATAGAAGGGTTGAATCTTAACAGTTAACATAACAAGTAGACTTTTTGGGAAAGATCTCACCCACCAATCCTCCATCTATCTCATGAGTTAAATGCTCCTGCAGCCAAATCACCGCTTAGAGTGCAAGGGGCCATGGATGGGGCTTGGGAGCCTAGTGAAGGGTCCGACACATTTTTCACGCCTCCCTCACCCACCACAACAGAGGCCTTGTCTTTAGTGGGCACCAGTGGTACAATCTACCCACACAGGGTGCCAAGGGAGATGCCAATAGGCAAACTGCCCAATCAGAGGAGACTTGGGAAGCACAGCTCTAGTCTCACATGTACAGGGCGAGTGAGATGGGGGGGACCTCTGGAGGGGAGAGGAGAAGAAAAGTGAAGGATGGAACCAGAACTAGAGCCTGGGCCTCCCAAAGGCATCCAACTATCTGTCTGCCAAAACAGAGC
>JAPSES010000236.1:14593983-14613331 GCA_029822895.1 Maxillicosta whitleyi
GTTAAAAGGATAAAAATGCCATGTTATGATTTCCCTGTGAATACATTCAGATTAGTATAAAAGTGATTAGTAATAGGTATATTGTTGAATAAGTGAGCTTCGTGCATATTTCATAATTAGTCCTAGGCCAAAAACTTGAATTTTCACAAATAATTTTAAAAAATGCCCTGTTTTGATTTTCCTGCATTTTTCATTTTAATTCAAATCAGTCTTAAATGTTACATTTTTTTCACAATAAAATAGCAAAGTGGTCTAAAAATGTTATTTGTTCGGGTAGGTTGGGAATCACTGTTGTATACTGTATAAGCATATTAGTCATAATTGTAAAGTAATTTCTGATAAATAAATAATTCACGTTATGAGTGAATGACCTTTTTAGGTGGTGCAAACAGTGACAGTTTTCACACATGCTTTGTTGAATTCACACGTGAAAACACTGTCATCCCTCAGCATCATGAAGTTCCTGGTGTCAAAGAGGAGGTTCAAAGAGAGCTTGCGGCCGTATGATGTCATGGATGTGATTGAGCAGTACTCTGCAGGTCACCTGGACATGCTGTCTCGTATTAAGAACCTGCAGTCCAGGCAAGTACATGCTCGCTACACAACATGTTTGATGCTGTTTACAGTCATTTTCAGGTTGTCTGGCTCATCAGTGGCTTATTCATGAGAATAAAGGTTACCATGAAGGACACATAGAAGCATTTTGGTGTTTAATTGGAATTCTGTCTAGTGAGTTTTTCCTCATTTAATCACAATAGAGATGTGATTCAATGCTGTTTTTAGGTTCTCTCTGGATACACACATGTTGTGATTGATCATTGATTTGCCTGTTTCATTTGTCGAGCTCCATGTGTTGTATTCAGACCTCTTGTTCCAGATCACTCACCTTCTTCTTAATAGCAAAGTACAACTCACTTTGGCTCGGAACGTTTCACTGATTCATTTTAAATATATAACATATTATGTAATTGTTGTTGCTCCTGCAAAACTGCCTCCTCACATTTTGATCCCCTCAGGTCTAACACGCAGAATATATTCCAACTGTAATATATGCACACTTTCCATCCACTGAGCAAGTCCGACCCCACTGTATGTCTCGTGTGTGGAATATATTGAATCTTGTTCTCCATAGCTGATGTGATTCCCACGTTGCTTCATTTTGCATTGCACTCATATCGTCTCTGTGTGCCTTGCCAGGATAGATATGATTGTGGGGCCCCCTCCCCCATCAACACCTCGCCATAAGAAGTCCACTGAAGGTCCTAGGTTAGGTTAATAGACTGCACCTTTAGTATGACCATTTACCAGCATTATGCTCCTACTCATAATCTGAATATTAAGTAGCTACATTATTATGTTGATGGAACCCCTTTTGAGCTTAAGCCACCTGACCTGTTTCATTGAGATAGATAATACATGAGAAGACCAATATTTAATGTGTCTTTGGACTTAATTACGATAAATCAACTGTATTCTGTGCATCACTTTCATTTCCAGCTTTCATCAGCTGTTGTTAAAAAAAAAAATACCGCCCTAAAAACATGAGACACCTGCAGCTATTTCACCCATTGTTAATGAGCCACGTCATATGGCCTCACTCAACAGGGGTTCGGCAGTGCTAGATGCTTGCTCTCACACTGGAGAGACAGAGGGAGAGCTCCCCTAGTCGGATGCAATGGAAATGAAGCATGAAGCACCACAAAAGCATGCAAAGTGATGCATTTTGGCCCCAGACAAAATGGCCCCTCTTTTCACACATTATTCCAGTAATGACTGCTAAATCTCATTCTGCATGCTTCCACATCATTCACCAGTTCATCTGAAATGACTTTCCAGGAAATGCTCCTTTTCTTAGTGTTACGCCATCTTCCATTTTATTCTAAACCATTGATAATTACATTTACATTTAACTTCCATGTTAAGATCATTCACATTATAGTGTCATGATCTCTTTAAGTTTACAAAAACTGTCGGAACCATTTTTTTTTTTAAACTTGGATGTTATTTTCTTAAACGGTAGAGTGGATCAGATAGTTGGTAAAGGTCCCAAACCTGAAGGAGAGCCTGCAGATGACCAGAGCATGATGGGACGTCTGGTCAAAGTGGAGAAACAGGTATGAAAGGGTGAAGACTGTTAGAAGTGACATGACAGTATGTGTATGGTTTCCAGGGAGCACTGTATTATTACTGTGTATATAAGGGGGGTCAAACTCATTTTAGTTCAGTTCCACATTCAGCCAAGTTTGATCTGAAGTCAAATAATAACATAATAACATATAAATAATTTCAACTCCAAACTTTCTCTATGTTTTAAAACATACAGTAAAGTTCAGTTCAATGTTCTTCCAGCTTGGACAAACTGCTGACACATGGATATTGTAAATCAGACTTTTCATGAATTGTTTGTTTCTTGCCCTATAGTCTGTATCAGTCTGACCCACTACATTACTAAAATAAAAAATAGTTTTCTCTAAAATGTATATATAAGCATTATATTAATTAATCTTATTATAAATGAATTATGAGTCTGCGCTTTTTCAAGCCATTCTTAGAGACAGCGCTAAATACTGCACTATTGGTTAAAATTAGTGTTTTATGAAGGTAACTTTTGGCTCTGCGTGTTGCTGAAATGCAAAAAGTATGTTATGTTAAATAAAATCAAATGTTATTTATATAGCACTAAATCATAACAAAAGTTGTCTCATAACACTTTACGTATAAACCAGACTCTGAGGCCATTTTCCATTAACCAACAGAATCCACCAGCAGCAAACACATGTAACTGGTGACAGTGGTGAGGAAAAAGTTTCTTTTAACAGGAAGAAACCTGGAGCAGAACCTGAGTCCTGGAGGATGGACGTCTGCCTTGACCAGTTGGGTTAAAAGAGAGAGAGAGAGACTGGGGGAGAGGGGGAGAAGGGGGAAAATAGGGTGGATGCAATTAATTCACAGATGACTGAAGTAGAAGTGTAAAAATTAGATCAGCTGGTGTTCATAGAATTACTAAAAACCAGAACAAACGTTTGTGACTGTTAATACTGCTACTACAAATACAAGTATTAGCTCAGTAGTTAATGCCACCCACTTGGTGTTGGTGTGGAAGGTAACAAGTTCGAGACCCTGGTGACCCAGGTGAAAGGTTGGGAAAGGTTCTTTACACTATACATCCACGCCTCATTGTGCCAGTCCCAATCCGATGTAAAAAAACCTCTGCCAAATAATCAGTGGATGTTCTACTGTACTACTACAGTTAATACAAATATACTGTACTACTACAGTTAGTACAAATGATAGATCTATCATCTATGGAACTATATGATAAGCTATCACAATCTATGTGGATAAATGAGTGATGATGAAAGCAGGAGAAGGGCAGGACCACAGCAGCAGGTCCAGAGTTGGTCCATGGAAAACCTGTGAAGCGATAAAGCACAGAGATGGGTAAGAAGTAGCGTCAGTAACATGTATGCGCTGGGGTGTAAAAAGAAGAGAAAAATAGGAGAGAAAAGTTGAGCGAAGAGGAGGAGAGAGGACGTCAGAAAGAAGGAGGATCAGAGAAGAGCTCAGTGTATCAGATGAGTCTCCATCAGTCTAAGCCTATAACAGCAGAACTAAGAGCAGCCTGAGCCGCTCTAACTATAGGATTGATCAAAAAAGAACGTTTTTAACCTACTCTTAAACATAGGGACAGTGTCTGCCTCCAGAACCGAGGCAGGAGGAAGTTCCACAATCGAGGAGCTTGATATCTGAAGGCTCTAGTCCTGCTTTTGGAGGTTCTTGGGACCACTAATAAACCTGCATGTTGAGAGCGTAGTGGTCTAGTTGGATTATACGGAACTAAAAGCTCTTTCAGATAAGAAGGTGTCTGTCCATGAAGGGCTTTGGAAGTGAGGAGGAGCATTTTAAAGTCTGTCAGAGCTTAAACAGGAGCCAGTGCAGAGAAGCCAACACAGGACAAATATGTTCTCTGGTACTGGTTCTGGTCAGTACACGGGCAGTGTTTTGGATTATCTGAAGATTAGCTTTAATTATATTGCATTTATTAAGGACCAAGCAGTAAGGCAACAAGAAAACAGGATGTAAATGTGGGTTTTTATTTACCCAAAAGATATTTAAAAAAATTCTAAATGATAGTTTTAACAAGTAATTATAGAAGAAGTCAATATAACAGAACTCCACTCAAAATAAAAGCAACTAAGGCTGAGTAAGAACTGAAGCATCAAATGAACTGACAAAAAACTGACCTAACAAATGAGAAAAAGGAGAACATATGACAGTTTGGCCAAAGCATAAAATGACAAAGGGGAAAAGAAAATACACACCAACTCTAACTAAACTAAACATCCCATAGTTCATCCCTGATGAGGCGGCTGCAGCAGATAATGCAGCTCCACCCTTGGCCACTAACCCTAACCCACATGTTAACTCAAACAAAGGAACCAAGGATTAATAGAACAAAACAAATATAATGGCACCTATATAACAAATACAAAATTAACTAGAGTGTGTATGTTAAACGACTGCAACTGAAGACAATGTGCTGCTAATCAAACTTATGAGAACTAAGGTGATAATGTGTTCGATGTGACCCTGTGGGGCTGTGTCCATGTGACCATCACTCTGCTGATGCTCTGACCCTCTTGTCTAAGTCATACAGATCTTTACAGTACTCATTTTATGTGTTTTAAAAACATCATCTTCAAGGACTCACTGATCACTCCTGCCTACACTCATTTGTCCCACCACTGAACGGTGTCATCGCACCATAATTATCAACATTATCACCACTTCAGCTGTCAGTGATCAGATTGTTATGGCTGAAAGATGAGCTACTCATAATTCTGACAATAATAAAACTAGAGCTGCTACTATTTATTATGTTTGCAATCAGTTAATCTAACGACTATTGTCTTCAATTTGATTGGATTTAATGATTATTTGAATAGGGCAACAAATTATAAAAATGTGAAAAGAATGTCAAAATGACAAACAACTTGCCCATTATTCCAGAACCAGTTAAAACAACAGATAAAAAATTATCAAAGTAAAAGGATGTATAAAAAATTATCTATAACAACAAGTCAGATGTCACCTACAAACAATATGTGCACCGCAGTCTTCCACAAATTTGTATCCAGCTAAGAAACAGTTTAAGATGCAACTAACATACAACGTTGTGTTGATCCTGGTATCATGTGCATCACAATAAGTGTCCGTGTGAAACCCAACAGTAAGAAAACAAAGCTTCGGTTCAGGTAAACAAATAATTTTTACTATCAATTCAAAGGTCAGTTGGAGCTTAATTTCAGTTCCAATGAAAATGTAAAAGTACTTTTAAAAATGTGTTCACATGAAAATCTAAAATGTCAATTTTTTTGTGCTTATTTTATTTATTTATGCCTTTTTCCTTTTTGTTTAGTGTTTGTAATATGAATAAATTCTGTGTTTTTCTTTGTTTTTGTAGGTTCTGTGTATGGACAGGAAACTGGATTTCCTGGTTAATGTGTATGTGCAGCGTATGGGCATCCCTCGCTCTGAAACCGAGGCCTTTTTCAACTCCAAAGAGCCGTATCCAGCCCCACCTTACCACAGCCCAGAGGAAAGCAAGGAGGAGAAGGAGGGCAAGGAGGAGGTGAAGGAGGAACAGGAGGTGAAGACATGTTCAGCCGGAGAAGTCCTGTGCTCTGATGCCTCCTTGGAAAAGAAGGATCCGTTACTGGGTCGCTCGGTGCCGAGGTCAGTGGGTACTCCATCGGGCAGCCACAGCCGGCCCTCCACCTCCTGGCAGCACCAGCTACAGCATCCGCTCAGCCAACCCGCCTGGAACAGCAGTGTGGCCAACACCCCTTCACCAGTGGGAGGCAGCGGGGAACAGTCCCCCACCCTGTTCCGTCTCCCCCCTCCACCCGCTCCAGTTCACGACCGTTCCTCATCCGGTCCAGGTGGCAGCGGTCGAGACAGCGGCTCCCAGAGCAGGAGGCGCCACCGGAGGCAGCAGTGTCAGCAGGACGCCACCGCCGCGGAGAGCGACACGTCCCTCTCCATTCCATCTGTTGACCACGAGGAGCTGGAGCGCTCCTTCAGCGGCTTCAGCATCTCCCAGGCCAAGGAGGACTTCTTTGGGCCGTCTTTCTTTACTGGCTCAGGAGGAGGAGGAGGAGGAGGAGGAGCTGGAACTGAAGCTGCAGCTGGACCTTCGCTCTGCGTCAGGGTCAGACCGTTCATAGCAGAGGGCGAATCAGACACAGACTCTGACTTGTACGCTCCCTCACCTCTGTCCTTCACTGGAGAGGTGTCATGTGGGGAGAGGGGCTGGCCCGGACTCAAATAGTCCAGACAGGACCGCTCTGACTGGCTAAGCAGATCCTGGTGAAAAGGGATCAGGGCTTCAGGTGCCAACAAGAGTCCTGTTGTGAGACCTTGTGCAACCCCAATAGGATGAGTAGGATTAGTGCTTTATGAAGACTTGTCCTCACTTAAAGACCCTTTATCAACTTTTCCATTTCTGGTGTAACCCTTTACAAGCAATGCTTACCTACAGTGCATTGTACTCATGATGTAGATTAAAACATAAGTAGATATAAAGGGAACTGAGTTCAGATTGGGACATGTTTGCTTTTATTTAATATTGCTGAAGAAATTGACTTGATTGACGAGTGTGTGTATCTGTATACAGCACTAAACAGTGACATAAGTGCTCTCTCTATTTCTGCAGTGTGTGTATGTCAGCACTTTTCTGTTAAACAATGACCACCATAAAACATCCAAAAATATAGTGGAAGTAAACAGTACAAGATTGTTCCAGTTTTCCCATGAGCCCGTTTCCCCGTATCTTGTTAACGTCTATACCTTTGAATGACCTGAGGTGTAATGATGCCAAAACCATAGCTATGATAATCAATTAGATTCTTGTAGACTAAAAAAAAGAAAAAAAAAGCTTGCTTTCCAGCGTCATTAATTCAGCCTGATGTTACTCCAGAAGAAGTCCCTTTGAAATATAGCGGATACCTCACCAGTGAACCTCCTGCATGGCATGTTAAAAGATTGATTTAAGTACCATGTTCAGCAGGCTAAAACACCAACAACTACAGGCAAAAATTAAACAGAAAAACTCCAAGTGTTTTTCTTCTATCCAGACAAATAGAACGGAAATGTGCAAGCATGACTGGTTCAAGCTACGATGTGTTGAACACCAATCATGTAAATGCTGCTTGGGCTTGCTAATTTTAATGGCTTTTCTTTTCTGGGTAAATATGTTGTTCAATTCTGTACACGTTGAATGCGAGGGCAGATGTAATGCCATGTATTACATAATGAGCTTAAAAGGACATTAGCTCATACATTTTCTCTGTCTTCTATTTGGATGGAGGAAAGCATATTGGATCTTTTTTCTTTCTTTCTTTTTTTTTTTTTTTTTGCACATGTTCCTCAGACTTGATGGTTTTGTAAAGCCTGCGGTGCATACACCAATTGTTTAGAGTCCCTGCTGCTATGTCAGTCCTGCACTAAATGAGGTAATGCAATAAAGAGCAAACAAGGCAATCAAGAACCATCATCCTTTGAAAAACACTAACGCACTTTCGTTTCACCACAGTTATTGCTTTTTACTTCAGTATCTAAAACAGTGGTTCTTAACCTTGTTGGAGCTACCGAACCCCAACTGTTTCATACGCGCTTTCACCGAACCCTACTTTAGCGCAGTGGTTCTCAACTCCAGTCCTTGTGACCCGGTATCCTGCATGTTTTAGATGTTTTCCTCTTCCATCACATTTGGAAACCATTACATCGTTATCAGGCTTCTGCAGGGTATGATGATGAGCTGATCATTGATTTAGGTGTGATGGAAGAGGGATACTGGGTCACGAGGACCGGAGTTGAGAACCACCGCTTTAGTGTAAAAAAAAATAAGATTTTTTAAAAATTCATTGCCGTTGCGAGGCTAGAGTTACTCAACTTGGCATTACAAATCATGCAGATAGGACGCTGACTCCCGTGATACATGAGAATCCGTATTGTACATATTTGTCTGACCACTTTCTTTTTTTGCTCGACATAGTTAGTATGGATTAAAATATGAACAAAGTAATTACTACAATGACATTCACAATCATTGGATCACTCCTGAGTGCACTCAATTCCTCGCAGCACTGATTGGCCAAGCAATGTCACGTGATCATCTGCAGCCAGTGATGGCCAAGCTGGGCGTGTTATCTCGTATAGACATGACGAGTCGGTCTGTCTTGACCTCCGCGGCAGAGGCTCCACCGAACCCCTGAGACAATTCCCCGAACCCCTAGGGGTCACCAACTCCGGTCCTCGAGGTCTGGTATCGTACATGTTTTAGGTGTTTCCCTCTTCCAGCACACCTGGTTCAATTAATGATCAGCTCATCATCAGCTCTGCAGAAGCCTGATCTCCATCTAATGGTTTCCACGTGTGATGGAAGAGGGAAATATCTAAAACATGTAGGACACCAGACCTCGAGGACTCCCCTAGGGTTCGATCCAACCCAGGTTAAGAACCACTGATCTAAAAGAACACTTCAGTTTTCAAACATTTCATGAATGTAGAGCGTTGTTTTCAAGTATATACGTAGGTGGTTCTGTGGTCTGAGAGCTCAATGCATGGATTCCATACAGTAAAGACGTCAGAAGCATGAACACTTTAAACTAATCTGAATCATAGCAAACCATCTCCAACATGATTCCACCATCATGACCAAAATATTTACATTTATAGAGAGGAATTATTTATTAGATACACATGATTCATATTTTTCAGAAAAGAAAACCTTACTGGCATGTTTTCTACAACCCAGTGAAAGGGCCTGTTTGGTTTTACATGACTAAAAAAAACTAATCGTTGAACACCATCATGTAATTGCACCTTCCTCTTCTTCAATAATAAAACTTTGTACATCACCAAAAAGGAATGCTTTCGTCTTCTTTTTTATACATATAACGTGTATAAGAGATGGACAAAGGGACCGTGGTTTGGACTGCCAGAAGCAACCATATTTGCAGAAAAGGGGTGGAGCTAAAGGGTCGTGAGGGGTGATCTGGAAGCTGATGCTAAGTGCTAGCTTACCGACAGAGTAAATTAGTGAACTTCATCAAATATTTTAGCCATAAAGTCATTTTGCAGTCATGTTGGACTAAATGATCTATCATTACCTAAAGTCAGGTCAGAAAAAAAGCTTGTGGAGGAAGTACAGATGTGACCAGGTGTCACATCGCCGTTGCTGATGAGACCCACCACGGTCGTATCATCCACAAAATCGATGAAAAGGTTGGAGTGGTGTCTCGGTGTGCAGTTGTGGGTCAATGGACTGAAGAGGAGGGGGCTGAACAGAGGGGGGGGGATTTTATTTTATTTTTTTTACACAAAAAAAAATAGTTTATGACCCACTTTATATTGAATTAATCTAAATCTGGACCCTTTGATGGCTGGTTTTGGCCCCAGGGCCACATGTTTGAAACCCCTGCTCTCGAGGGATCTGAAAAATCTCTACACAATTAAAGTGGCTGAGTTGGAAACACTGACTTTTACAGATGGACAGAGAAACCGAGTTTTTCTGACTGTGACCTTTAGATGGAAAATGTGTGTTTTAGGGTTTGAGTCACTTAACAAAAGTTGCTTAAACCTTCCAAATAAATGTTAAAAGTTGCTAAAAAGGTTGCTAGGGTAATCTGAGAAGTTAAGTCTCGCAACAGAAGCAATGAGTTGGCATCAGTCTTTTTTTTTTTTTTTTTGCATCAGTAATACCAGGCTTCAACAGGAACAGATGTCAGAGCCAGTGAGCAGAAGTTGTTTTTCAGAATAGGACCTCCTGATGGACCTTCGTCTTCACACCATCTTGAACATCGAACACTCTCAAACTCTTCACATCCTCTTCCTGCTGAGCACCCCTGACCCTCAGCCACATTCTCACCTGGATGGTTGTGAGGATCATGTTTTTTGACTTCTGCAGTGTCTTCAGTACCAAACATTTTAGAGGAGTGAGAAGGTCCTCAGGATGGGTGTCAGATCAGTTTGTGGCTGGGGGCTGCCTTCTCTGATGTTGTCAGTAACAGAGGAGTGCCTCAGGGCGCAGTCTTGTCTCCGATTCAGTTTACCCCATACAACTTCTACTATCTATCTATCTATCTATCTATCTATCTATCTATCTATCTATCTATCTATCTATCTAAATAATTATATTTTTTCAGTAAATTGAATATAGGAAAATACATGACTAAATACACTAAAAATACTATATACACCAAAAAACACAAAATATCCAGAGTACAACAGTGTAATAAATGGTAATAGATCACTTAAGAAAGATTAAATATAAAGAAAAAAATCATTGGGGAACTGCCAAAAAAGTAGCTCTGGATCTTTAAGGGTTAAATGAGAAATATAAAGGCAGAGTCAAAAGTATTGAAAACCAGCCAAAACACACTCAGACTCCTCAGGACTCCATACTTACACATTGTGTGTTTAATGCTCTGTAGTGATCTGAAACTGTCACATTTTAAAAGGAACTCCCAGGGGTTGTATGTAAAACCGATCATCAGCAGGAGAGACTGATACCAGATTACTGCTAAAACTTCACTAAAATATTTATTTTTGCACATTTTATTTTATGATACCATTATTCTGCCATACAGTTTATAAATTCTACTAAATATTTTATTCTTTATCTCTCTAATGCTACAAACTGAGACCTGGGTAACTGCATTTCATTCTATCATGTACACATTGGATCAAATGTCAATAAAAAGTCTGAGAGATGGGTGATAAAAACAGCATGATGCAATACTGACCTCACAGCTCTAGATGGCAGCCAAGAGCTTTATTTTAGTCAGATCAAAGCCTGATGCTGCTCATAGGGATGTGCTCCTGTTTGGTCTCAAGTTTGTCACTGGCGTTGGCAGCAGATGTGGTTTTATAAGGCATGGAATGATCTTAATGAGCAAAGATTAAATTTTACAAATTAAAGTCTAAACATATTCTGCTCAATGAATATTAACAAGTCCTTGTTCCAAAGTTTGAGGTCAAACCTATTTTTAAAACACGTCTAAGTACCTTAAATTAAATGCATTCAGGAAAATACACCAACATTAAAAGAATCTAAAGGATTTAAGATGAATCAGATACAATAGAAGGTAAAACTAAGCCTGGACAGAATATCACAGCGAGAACAGATTAATAATAAACCATTGTTTGGTTACTGTTCAGTGCAGTTTCCTTCGACTCAAGCACAAACAAGTTTCATGAAGTTTTTTCAAACAAGGTGAGCAGGGAACAGGAAGTTGGCTGTGTTTTGTTTTGACCTAGGGGACAATAATCAGATGAATCCAAAAGCTGAGGCTTTAGATTGTTTCGAAACAGGTACAGAGGCTGTAAACCTGGTGTTTTTGTAAAAGTTGGAAGTACACTAAAGCTTTGAACTTTCTCCCAAAACTTCAGGGTAAGTGTAGTTTAAAAAAAACAAACAAACAAACAAACAAACAGGAAAGGCTAAACTAAAACTACAAGAGCAATATTTTTTTGCACGATCTGGGAGCTCAGTATGTGTACAGTAGTTTGACTAGTCTCAAAGCTGCATTCTTACACCACTCTTGTCCCACTGTGGGAGGATTATTCTGAGGTAACAAACACAACTATCCACATTTCCCAATGATTAAACACTAATAAAGTTAAAACTAAATTCTAAAGAGTTTAAATCAGCAATAAAATAAAAATGGCATTAAGCAAAATGCTACAACTACAACTACAAATTAGTCAGATAATTTTGTCTTTGACTATTTGTCAATTAGTTATTTATCACTTAGGTTCAAAAGAGGAGCAGAATAAAATATCAAAAAATAAATAAATTAAATAAAAGTTAAAAAAATAAAAGTTAATTTAAATAACTGATCACACGTTGTTAAATTAATAATAATAATGATAATAATAATAAAGTTTATTGAATGAAACATAACAAAACTATGTAATCCATGGGCAAAATCCAGAATCAGGGATGAGAGCCGGGAAAGGGTCAAAAACCAGAAGAACAGGAAGAACCAAACAGAGGTACCAACAGGAATCAAATTGGTTCTAATCCAAAGACAGGCAGGGTCGAACACTCAGGTGAAAACAGTCCAGCATTAGTACGGGTGAGGGCGGGGCCAAAACAAAGTACCATGTACAGCAAAGGTCAAAGTCCAAGTAATGAGTCCGATCAGACAGAGGTAGAAACAGGGGTGCAGGTCCAGGAGGGTGGTTCAGGTAGGCAACGGTACAGCCAAGAAGGCAGAAGGCGAAACTCAGGAAGTCCAAGGTCCAGAAACAGGACAGGACACAAAACTGGTAGGTCACAAACGGAGATGAGACAAACTGACGACTAGACACTGCTCAAGACAGGGTTTACATTCACACCAGGACGACAAGATAATGAGACACAGGTGCAGCACATTAGGGTGGAATCAGGTAATCACACAGGTGGGAAAGGCAGGGAAACAGGAAGTAAAGACACCAGACATGAAACAGGAGGAAGACTAACAAAATAAAACAGATAATGACAAGAAAAAACACTAAAGTCTGGTGGCAAACCTGAAATATAACCATAACGACACATTACCCTCCCAATACTTGTGTCCATATAGTTTATAAACCTCAATATTTCCTTGAAGTTTAATAGCAGATTTTTCTTTAAGTTAAAGAAAGTAGATGGTTGGTTAAATTTTAAAATGTCTTTTACAGTCAGAGATTGACAAATATTTATAAAATTTGAAAGACACTAGACATGAAACAGGAGGAAGACTAACAAAATAAAACAGGAAGCGACAAGACAAAAACACTAAAGTCTGGAGGCAGATGTGACAGCAGCACGTCCACGTCAACACACTTTTTACTGATGTTTCTTGTGCTCAGTTATCCTTCTTTCTTTCCTCCTTTCGTTTAACTTTACTATTCATTTCTTTTCCACTCCACCACCACACTGGTTGTGCCACCTGTGAAGATGCATAATGTTCGCCTGTGGATGAGCACAAAACATATTGTCAGTTTAATTTAAAGTGGTGCACTCTGCACTAATACAATAATAATGATAATAATAATAATAATAATACACCCTGTGTCATCTGATCACTTCACATGTTGAATCTTTTCTGGAGACTGTGAATGAAAAAGTATTAAAAGATAAAGACCACTGCAGGTATGATCCTGTGGAGAGGTGCAGAGAGAAGTATATATAATGGCACCGATGTTTATTGACAGCGGCTGTGGCTCAGTTGGTAGAGCAGGTTGTCCAATAGCCGAAGGGTTGGCAGTTCAAATCCTGGCTCCTACTGTTGAAGTGTCCCTGAGCAAGACACTGAACCCTAAATTTCTGCCAGTATTTCTGGCATGGTACATTAGTATAGGATCCTCCTACTGGTGTGTGAATGTGAGGCTTTGTAAAGTGGTTTGAGTACCAAAGTGTAGAAATAAGTGTCCATTTACATGACTTATGCTAATTATGTATTTTTATATTATAAGACCAATTCTTACCTTTTGTACAAACTTACATTTGGCATACACTATATGTGTACTTGATCACATGACCCAAAGTGATGGGATATTGTTGGTTCTACCACCGTCTACTGTCGGTGTACTATCATTATTATCAAATCAGATAATATTGACTGAGCAAGAATTTTTAAAAACACTTCTCCCATGTTTACAAATGGGGAATTTTCACAATTTAGGATTTAAAAAGAATAAATCTTCCTGACGTTTGACCTGGCAGGGCTGAAATATAATTATCTGTAGCTGACTGTCTTCAGGAGCTCACACACAAAAGAAAAACCAGATGGATTTCTTTGTTAAATTGATAAACAAATACCACAAGCTCCTTGAAACATTAACTGTAATTAAGGAACGTAGCCCAGAGTCTTTCAATCCATAGCTCATCCCTTTCTGTTTCTGTATAGTGTCAGCAAAAAGCCGGATGTATTTATTGCTATTGTCTGACACGTTTTATTTAACAACCTATTTAACATCCGTTGGTGATTGTCAAGGAAACACTACAGGAGCTTTGCGGCGGCACACACTCAACCCTGGGTCAGCCAATTTGTTAAGTGTTGTGAGGCCCAGATTTGAGTTGAAAGGGTGATACAAATAGGAATTGATTGGCTCATTAATAAAAGTCAGATGATGGCAACACAGCAGCGAAGGCTTTTTTACTTTCTGCAGCACCTGGGAATTAATAAACTGAACACTGAAGAGAGGACAAACAACCAGCAGAAACACATTTGGAGCTGTGTGTATATGACTCTGAATGCTTCTCAGTGATCAGAAAGGAAAGTGCAAGTGTGCAACAGCAGTAGGACGATGTAGGACTTACTACTATAGAAGTCTGTGCACGGGTCAGCAGCACATAGAAAGTCTAAAGAACATTTTTTTATTTTATCTGTTTTGCTGTTTCATCCTGTTTTGTCTAATGCAGGGGCGTCAAACTCGTGTTGGTTCAGGGGCCACATACAACCTAGTACAACTTGAAATGGGCAAAATAATAAAAATAATAACATAATAAAATAGAAATGATATCAGTTCCCAAATTATATGTGGAATTTCTAAGTAAAATTGTATTATTAGAATGTTTACATCTACAAATTATCCTTTAAAAACATGAACAAAAAGAAATTTATGAAGAAAAAAGTGCATTTAAAAAAAAAATTATGCCATTATTTGGCTTCAGTTCCTCATTTTCACATGTTCATTATAACGTACAAATATACTAAATATTTAATTACAGGTATAATATTGGTGCAATTACACTTAATTCTCTTAAAGACATTTCTGGTTGTTCATATTTGTTCACATTTTTTTGTAAAAGACTAGTCTTTGTGTAATTGAACTTTTTTTTTACACTTAAAAAAGAGAGAAAATTTGTGGTTTTCATTATTTATGGTTTATTATTATTATAATGTTTTATTGGTCTGACCCACTTTAGATTGAATTGACCTAAAAATATTTTAACATTTTGATTGTTAATATCTTCAGTGTAATTTTTGTATTTCACTAATTCATCCCAGGGACCAGATTGGACCCTTTGGTGGGCCGGTTTTGGCGGGCCGGTATTGGCCCCCGGACCGCATATTTGACACCCCTGATCTATTGTGTTGTTTTCATCTTGTGCTTTTCTGTTATTGTCTTAATCTTATTTTGTCCGTTTCCATGGTGTTTTGTTGTTTTCATTTGCAATAAAATAAGATGAAACAACAAAACAAGATAAAAAAAATTATAAAGAAATAAGATAAAAACTTAATATGCACATTTGACCATATGATAATTAACAAAATTCCTTGACATTCATTTGTGTATATGATGTAAAGGAGCAGTGAAAGTACAAAGGCTCGTGGAGAATCTTATCAGTGAGAAAATCCAAAATCCATCCCATTATGTAACAGTCCAGTGTGAAATGTTCTGTGAGCTTATTTTCCGGTAGATGGGGCTAGAACGGTATGTAATGCAGACAAGAAGTCCACACATATTAGTCTAATATGCGATATGCAATATGCAGGATATGCAGGAGATGTTCAATTTTACCCAACAGTGTATTTTTCATGAATTTTTCCAAATAAATTCATATGTAATAAAAAGAAAAAGTGTATCACAATGATCACAGTGGCCTGTGATCATTGTCGGTCCAGGTATGGGTGCAGGTTCTTCAAACTACTCACTTTCTATTCACTTCACAGGAAAAGGAACTTAATCTGTGGTTCGAGCTTTGCTATATTTGCATTTGGTGGTGATGTTACATTGCAGTGTTATCATCCACTGATGATTGTAATGTAGAGAAGGGGTTCTGACCTTTATTTAGTCCAGGTGAAATATTAGACCCACCCATTAGTTTAATGCAAGGGTGTAGGTTTGGTTTGGAAAGTGGTGGGGACGTAAATTTGCCATATTGTCAGGGGTCCTTTTTTTTATTTTATTTTATTTATTTTTTTTTTACAAAAGTCAGATATAGATACAACACTAGAAATTTTGAACCAGATGAAACGATATTTACATACCTATCCAAAAGACTCCCAATAGAGGAAGGTGTACATCATATGGTTACAATATTTTGTTTTAAGTCATTTAAGTCATGATTTGTAGTTCAAGAAGAAATTGAGAAAAAATACATCACTACTTTTTCGAAATTGGTAGGGATATGTCCCTACCGTAAACTACGCCCATGGTTTAATGGACTCCATTCAACAGCGTTTAAACACAGGGGGCACGAGGCTGGGACGCCATTGGAGGACTGAAGGTTCATCTGTGGGTCCTGCAGCCAATCAGGACTGTTTTTATTTTAATTTTATTTATTTTATTATCATATCATTATCCTCATAGCATAGTTGCCTAAGCCATACACTACACAGACCAAAGTATTGGAACACATTGAATCCAGGTGTTTCTTTTGTAACAGTAATGACAAATATCATGATATAGTTTTATATTACGATAAATATCATTGCATTGGTTAGTTTGTTTTAAATTGTTAACTTTGTTTCCAAAATGTCTCAGAAATCAAATCAAATCAAATTTTATTTGTATAGCGCCAAATCACAACAGACACTTTACATGTGGATCTGATAAAAACCAGACTCTGAGGCCAATTTACAGAAACCCAACAGAAACTTCCAGGAGCAAACACTTATAATTGGTGACAGTGGAAGGAAAAACTTCCTTTTAACAGGTTTAAACCTGGAGCAGAACCTGAGTCCTGGAGGATGGACGTCTGCCTTGACCAGTTGGGGTAAAAAGAAATGGATTTTACTTAATTGTTTTTCTACATTGATTTTTTTTTTTTGTATTCATGACTATACAGGTAGTCCTCGGGTTACATTCCTACACTGTCGATGTTACCCAAATTTCCACATAAGTTGGAATTAACCCTTTAGTACCCCTAAATACCCCCTAAATCTCTAAATAACTAAAGTAAAAAATAAGATACTGTAATACTGATACTGTAATAAGATAGTCGGGTACGTTGTAACCTGAGGACTACCTGTAATTTTACATGTTCTCCCTCAAAAATGTTCTAAATATTTGTCAAGCTCTGACTGTAAATACATTTTAAAATTCAACTAACCATCTACGTTCTTTACATTTTACTCAGAAAGAAAAATCTGCTATTAAACTTCAAGGAAATATTGAGGTTTCTAAACTCTATGGACACAAATGTTGGGACGTGCTGCTGTGACATCTGCCACCAGACTTTACTGTTTTGTCTTGTCATTATCTGTTTTATTTTGTTCCTCCTATTTCGTGTCTGGTGTCTCGACTTCCTGTTTCCCTGCCTTTCCCGCTCCTGTGATTACCTGATCCCGCCCTAATGTGCTTCACCTGTGGTTCATTGTCTGTTGAAGTCCTGTGTTTTTCTGTGTTTCTTTGTGAGATTGTCATTTCTGCCTCTATTACTGTTGGATTAATTTTCTATTAATTTTACTAAATGACGAAACAACAGACCGTGAGTTCAAGTCATCTTTTTAAATTTGCAAGGAGAAGGAAAAAAATACAACACAATGAGCAGTGTGCCGACCTGTCCCTTTCTAACTCACAGTTTGGTGAAACCTCCCTTTTATTCCCACGTGCAGGTTTAAAAACAGTAGATAAGACAGAGAGAGTTCACAAAAACTGGTTCTTTGTTAGAAAATTAGCTGGTCTTCATAATTCTGACCTTGACATTCTTCTCTAGGTACAGAACGAACAGTTAAATAAGCAACAGAGTTATAAAATCAGAAAAATGCCAAATTATCATGAAATGAAAGAAATACTTATTACTACATAATAATCATTTATACAACACGATAATAATAAACACATCACTTACCAACTAGCGTCTGTTCCTACCTGTCTCGGACCTTTTGTTTGTCCCCTGTCTGTACCTCTACCTGTCTGGACGACCCTTTCGGTTTTGGACCCTCGACTCTGCCTATTCCTTGTCTGTATCTAAGTCTAAGCCTCCCTGGGTCCACTCTGCATTCTCGTCTTTGTACCCGGTCATAAGATGTCCTGTTCATGATGATGATTTGACATATAAACATCAATACAATGGACCCTCGCCATACGACATTAATCCATTCCGGAGTTGACATCATAAGGCGAAATCATCGTATAGTGGACAATATAAACCAATGGTAATTAGCTAATGCGTGCAAAAACCCAGGTATATTAAAAATTAGCAACACAATAGTATAGTAAGTACTACTTATATATAATATACATGTATATAATTAAATAACAGTATTAATAATTATTATAAATAAAAATATATAAAGGAAAAATGACATTTTATTTACCTTTGGAGTGACGTGACTTGAGCTGGTAGTGCGTGGAGGGGGGGGGGATGTATCAACACTAACTATTATTATTACACTTAATAATAAATTGAACTTCTTAAACAGCTTTGTTTCCATAGTTACCTTTTTTTTTTTTTTACTTCTCTTTAACATTACTCGCAACGTAACGCACACTAGATCTGGAACTGAGCGAGCGATAAATAAAGAGAGAGAGAGGCAGCATCTCTCTGGGGCATTGTGGGAGGGGTTTCGGCCAATAGCATATCGGCATCTTAGTGACGCTGTGACGCCGACAGTCGTACGCACGCACACCGACCGCCATGTTTGAATTTTTGGCCGCGTCAGAGAAATTGTTGTTGATACCATAAGGAGGGGACTGGAGGGGTAGCTGGTCTCCAAGCCCAGATAAAGGAGGACGATTTTAAACATATTTAAGGTGTTTTTATTACTCTTTTTGTCTTGAACACAATATTATTCCTCTTTACTACATCATTCATTACAATTACATGCACTTTTACACTAATGCAATTCAAGGGATGATGACATTTTGGATGTTCTAGTAACTTTTAGCACAGACAATAGATACTTTTCTTACTGAGGAGTTGGGAACACTGGTGATTGGTCAGATCAGTGCTTTATTTGTTTATCATACATAAAAGGACTTGTCCTCATCCATTCTGATGCCTTCTGGTTATCCCCAGCACCACTAGTCCTGCATATCCAAACTCAGTCTCCATACTTTGTTAGGATTATTTTAATGCTGTAGAAACTGCCACCTTCTACTTTTGTTTTGGAGTACAGGTAAAAGTTGTCTGTGTTGTTTGGCTAGTTCCAGGGTCAAACAGAGCAACAACACATTAGCAAAACTGTGTTGACAATCCTGCCTCCACTGCTGTGCAATGGATACGATATCAAAAACAGAAAGTCACGCAAGCTTTCTTACTCCACATAGTCATTGTTATAATTTTATTAAAGGTCAACTTCTGTCCTTCTGTCCTTCCTACTGCTGTGTCTCCACTATGGTTGAATACATTGTGTCATTTCTG
>JAPSES010000236.1:14629158-14640817 GCA_029822895.1 Maxillicosta whitleyi
TTAAGAATCTTAAAATGTTGTCCAAATAAATGAGGGACTAAGTGCAACCCCCCCCCCCCCACACACACACACACACAAACACACACACACACACACACACACACACTTGGCAGAGGTCTGCACTCTACTGAGTGCCATTCTAGTTATAAATAGTGTTATAGTGTTTAGAATGAAAAACAAGTGAATGTAAATTTGTATGTAATTAGTCATAATATCACTGTTTTCTGTCATAGTGTCCCAACTATTTCTTATTTGGAGTTATACACACATAAATTTGGAATTGTTTGCAGAAACATTCGGCTTTTTCTTCCTTTTTATACACATCAAAATTCACTGTTGTTCTGGTGCAATGATTGCATACTATGTCCCAGTTACATCTTATCTATAAATCACAATGTCACTGTCATTTCACAGGAAGTGTATTACGCTAAAATGGCGGTGACCAAGTAATGCATCTTGCAGTTCATAATCCAGTGGGTGGAGTTACTGAGGGTTCATCAAATATACACATTGGATTATGTACAGAACATGTTCCACAACCTTATTTCTACAGAAACCCAGTAAAATGTATAAACCACTGGTACAGACCTGCCATTTGACACTCATTTCCATAGCAACAGCTCACTCCGTTTCTCTTCTAACTGCGAGCTTTTCTGACTTTTTGTTGCTGGATGTAATTTGTAGCATCTTTAAATATGAATGAGGATAGTAATATTGAGTTACTTGCCAAAGTTGCATTCCTAGTACTGATGAAACAGTGAAAACACAAATAAACATGATGGTTGACAATTTCTCCCATCAATACCTGGAGTTCCTCCATCATTCCGCGGAGTTGGTGGCACCACTAATAAGCAGAGAAAACTATGGAGACAGCATTTCACCGGGGGGACAGATGATAATATTCTGTTTTTTAGTGGCAGTCCACAAATACCGGAGGAGTTGACACCATCAGCTGCTATGAATCGAGCTGGTTTCACACTCCTACAACTTTTTTCCTTCAATATTCCAAACTTTTCCATTTCAATAATAGTCATGAACTTGATTCATGTCACATTTTAATGTGCCCTAGTTCCCTCATTTGCTTGATCAGTTTTAGACTGTTTAATAGTTGGAGTATTGATTAAATTGTATGTGATCCAATCTTCAGAATAAGAATCACAGACTCCCAACAAAAAGTTAAAAGCCCTGGAAAGATTGTCTACTGTTAATTTTAGTTATTTATTGGCATGATAGTTTTATTGCTTGGTGCTGTGTAATTCAAAGAATGAGAGTGTTTAGGTCAGTGTTTCCCAACCAGTGTGTCATGGCACATTAGTGTGCCGTGGAAAATGATCCAATTCCACCTGATTGGTTCTGTAAGCCCACAGTGAGGTTCTGTAAGACCACAGTGCGGTTCTGTAAGCCCACAGTGCGGTTCTGTAAGCGCATAACATGGTTCTGTAAGCCCATAGTGTGGTTCTGTAAACCCACAGTGTGGTTCTGTAAGCCCACAGTGTGGTTCTGATCCATAAACTGCACACACCAATGATCCAGTCTGTAACAACAGTCTGCTGCTTCTGTTTGAGAATAAAAATAACAGTGAACTGGTTCTGATGTGGTGGTTCTGTTGGTAAAACCCCCTCAGTACTGATGCATGGATTTGTGAGTTACCCATGAACCCCAGGTATCGGGTTGGGACAGGAGGGGTATGCATCCCATAATATACAACAATATACAATGGACTTCAGTCTGGGGGCTCAGTCTGAGGGTCTCTGGTGCACCATCTGAGCTTTATGGTCCATTCATATAATTTTTTATGACGTTTCTGGTGGGTGGTGTGCCTTGTGATTTTACTAATGTCAAATATGAGCCGTGGTGAAAAAAAGGTTGGAAACACTGGTTTAGATATTAAAACTGAAGCAGATGTCTACCCACCAAACAAGTCTTCAAATACTCCAGCATTTGGGTCCAACCCTAATCACATGACAAACATGTTAGAACTGATTATTACTAAGTGTGCAACTTGTACAAATGATTTGGAAAGTTAAAGCAGTCGCTGCACAAAGACCAAGTACAGACAGACTTTTAAGTACGTAAACATCCCATGTCCAACTGTTCACCTTTTGAAATGTACTATATCTCATTGCATCAGATGTGATATAATCATGCTAATGTTTGACTCTGCATGGAAAATTAAGATAATCTTGTGCACATTAATAAACTTTGGGTCCTGCCACCTGCGGCAAAGTAAAAACATGAGTTGCATAGTCACAAACTGCTGAACACTGTTGTACACCCATCACTGTTTTTCCTGGTCATGTTGTCCATTCACTCACTATTGTCACAGCGTTTGACTGATGAAATATTACTTAAATTATTATTAATCAGATCGTGTGAAAACACATGCTGGACATTTCAATGAATGCAGAATATAAGACACATTAATTTCAAACCATGGATTTTGAGTGACACGACTTTAACTTCTGTTTTTCCTTCTATGTACCCGTTCTCCATCTCCAGTGCCGACGGTGACTTCGCAGTAACTCACCTTACAAAGGCACACCTGTTCTACGACGGCCGCATAAAGTGGATGCCGCCAGCCATTTACAAGTCCTCATGCAGCATCGATGTCACCTTTTTCCCTTTCGACCAGCAAAGTTGCAAAATGAAATTTGGCTCCTGGACTTATGACCGTGCCAAAATTGATCTGATCAGTATGGACAGCGATGTGGATCAAATGGACTACTGGGAAAGCGGAGAGTGGGTCATTATAAATGCAGTGGGAAAGTACAACACCAAAAAGTACGAGTGCTGCACTGAGATCTATGCAGACATTACGTACTACTTCATCATCCGGAGGCTGCCGTTGTTTTACACCATTAATCTTATTATCCCTTGTCTGCTTATCTCTTGTTTGACTGTCCTTGTGTTCTATTTGCCATCGCAATGTGGAGAAAAGATCACATTGTGCATCTCAGTGTTGCTCTCCCTAACAGTGTTCCTGCTACTGATTACAGAGATTATACCGTCTACATCACTGGTGATTCCACTGATCGGCGAATACCTGCTGTTCACCATGGTCTTTGTCACACTGTCCATTATTATCACCGTGTTTGTGTTGAACGTACATCACCGGTCACCACAGACCCACGGTATGCCTCATTGGGTGCGTAGAGTTTTCTTGGACTTGGTGCCTCGAGTTCTTTTTATGAAACGCCCGCCTGGCACCGCCAAGCAACACTGCAAGAAACTCATTGAGATGATGCACCACCCTACAATGATATCTGCAACTGGCAACTCCCAGTCCTTTTGGGCAGGGTTGGAGACAGGTTTGAGAAATATGGGCCAAGTAGAGAATACACCGTCAAAGGTGCCAACAGACAGTCCAAAAATCCTTGTTTGTTCGCCTTCTCCGCCCTCCTCCCCACTGGCAGAACCCGCTGATAAAGATCATCCACTGAAGCCCAACATTTTCTGCCGTTCTCCTTCTGGCCAGTATTCAGTTCTTTCAGAAAAGCTGAATCAACGTGGACTCAACTCTTCCGCTTCATCTTCTTCCCAACTGTCCTTGCCTCCAACGTTACCCCTGGGCCCTCTTCGCTGTCTGTCCATGGAAGAATCCAATAAACTGGCCCCAAATGGTCGCTCACAAAGTGTTGAGCAAATGTGTGACCATCAGAGGGAGGTTCCTCAGAGGGGGGGGTATCGGTGTCGCTCCCGTAGCTTTCAGTACTGCTGTCTGCACGATGAAAAGCCCGGGGCCACAGGGGCTGGTAGGGTAAAGAAACAAGCCCTGATAATGGAACTGGCGAAAACTCTCACAGAGTCGACTAAAGATGCTAGTACCCAACAGGACTCTGTGGTTCCTACTATTTCTCCAGCTATGCAGCATGCAATAGAAGGAGTTCAGTACATCGCTGATCATCTCAGGGCAGAGGATGCAGACTTTTCAGTAAGTACACACAGAAGTATATCTATTTTTAACCCATAAAACCCCAAGGATCTACTGGCAACTAAAACCATCTACTGATCTAAAACGTTTAATACCTGTTGATCCACTAATCCTATCAATACATGGAAATAATGAGTGTAAAATACAGTTTGTCATCTTTTCATGGTCATCAGATATGACCTATTTGGATGTTCTGAGGCTCTGTGGTTAAGATGGAAACACCATGATCTTTTTCATTCACCAGTAAAACCCATAGAGTTTGATCAATGACAGTGGATGGAGACATTTGGTCCATATTCGATTAATGATATGTTTGATATAATAACCTTTGAATGTACTTTGAGTTTTTATGAACATCTATATGATCAGTGAATTAAATATAGAAATAAACATGATTTACACTGGAAAAAACTCCAGCTGAAGAGGATTATATTATAATAAATGGTGATAAATCACTTTACAAAATAGTTAAAAAGTTAAATATAGAGAAAATTTCATTTGGGAAGTGCCACTAAAGTACCACTGGGTCTTTAAAGGTTAATGTCATGATCAGATCTGGTACTAACATGTAGTGGTGTAGTTTTTTTTTAGTTGAAAATGGTCTGTCTTTAATTGAAGTACTGTATTTGTGTGACAGTTGTTACAGTCACAAAGAGAATTCACAAAAGGATAATGAACTACAACTAACGTAACCCATAACAACCCAGTGCTACTGTTTTGGCAGGTCCCAAAATAATTTTTTCTCTCTATTTAACCTTGAAGTGATTTATTACCATTTATTATATTATTGTCTTTATTTTCCATCTCCGATTTTTTTTCAGTGACAATTACGTATTATCCTTTATTGATCATCTAGATCAGTGGTGTCAAACTAATGCTAGTTTAGGGGCCATATTCACCCCAGTATGATCTCACCTGGACTGGACCAGTAAAATAATAACAGTGAAAAAAATCAAATTACATCACGGTAATGTTAACATCTACATCATTCCCTTAAAAATCTGAATAACGTGAATAACTTATAATTAAGATTCTGCCTCAGATTATCAGTTTATCATTTACACATTTACATTAGAACTTAGATTAAAAGTACACAAAACATTTAGTATCAAGCAGAATATTGTTAAAAATGCACTTACTCCTCCTCAAAAATGTTATGTTTATATTTGATTAGGTTATTTACAGTTTTTGTAAAAGGATAGTTTGCATTTTCATGTAATTTAACTTTTTTTATTTTTTACACTAAAACAAAGAGAAAATTTGCGTTGTTTTTTTTTTAAATTATTATTATTATTGATAGATTATTCCAATAGTATTTTACTGGTTCTGATCCACTTGAGATCTAATTTGTCTGTACGTGGAACCTGAATTGAAAAGGTTTTTACACCATTGATTGTTTATATCTTCACTGTCATTTTTGCATGTCACACATTCATCCCATGGGCCGGATTGCCACGTGTTTGACACATGTGATCTGGATGTTCATAAAAGTCCACATTAAAGATGACATGGCTCAAGGAACCGAACCCAAATGCGGGACTAGACACAGAGTTCAATACAAAAATATAATTTATTTCTCTAAAAAGAGGCACAGTTCAAAAATACTACAGTCTTTAAATGCAACAGTCTGACTCTCATCTGAACGACAGTCCGACACGGTCCACAGTTGTTGCAGGGGGGAATAGCGAGTGAAGACATAGTCAGGGCCAGGCATGGGACAGGGGAAGGAGACGAGCAGGCAATCGTAGAGACGAGCAGAAGGTCAAATCCAAAAAGGGGAAATCCAAAAAAGGAAGGTCTTACAGGCAGAGGGCGAGGCAGGCAGCAATCAGGCAGGAGTCCGGAAAACAGAGCACAGGTCAAACACAGAGGAACGAACAGGAACAAACGCTGGAAAGTACTGACAAGGCAATGACAATCTGGCAGTTTGAGTGTGGACTGAGCAGAGTATATGTAGAGGCCACCTGATTGGAATCACCCGTCCCAATCAGGTGGCCGTAATTGGTAATTAGGTCACGAGGTAGGGCACAGAGGTGACAGAGCAGGCGCAGATACAGGGAAAACACACAAGACAGAGCAGATCAGAGGCTTAAAACTAAGCAATTCATGACAAAGAGGAGTTATTATGTCAAAACAAGTAGCTTTTTTGGCAAAAACAGCTGAATTAATAATAGCTGTAGTAAAAACAAATGCCTCCATTTACTGTCATTTATCAAACTCCATGGATTTTACTGGTGAATTCAGTGTGAAAATGTACGGGGGGGGGTAAAATACATATGTGATATCCTTCTCTAAATTGACATAATGTCATTTATATGTTTTATATACAGAACATATTATGCATTATGGTTATTACATATCACATTTCATATACATAATCTTAATTAACCCTGCAGCTTAGATGTAAATGTCACATCCTGAAAATTAATAGGTAATAGATAATCCTTCGGACTGCAAAGCTGAAGACTAGTGTTGCATTCCCCGCCAAAGCAACAATTTTTTCTGCAGATTCTCAAACAGGGAGGCGAACGACTTAAATTTTTCATTAAATCTGTAAAACCTGAGTCATAGCCTAAGTTTCACAAATCCATCAATCTTTTCGTGATTATGCACTTGAATCTCTTCTCTTGCAGAGAACACTTTCAAAGTGTACTCCGCCGTAAACAGTCTTTGTGTTTACAAACGCAGCCGGTAGGTCACTCAGGCATTTTCGAAAAAACGTCCATTAAAGGAAGTGGAGTTCCATGCAGCTGCAGTAGCAAAAAGGCAATGAAGCTGTTCTGTTGTTCACTTTGAAAATGCTTTAGTAAATATGTGGAAACTGTGAAAAAGTCATAAAGTAAACAAGTATACAGTGTTTAATCCTCATTTTGAGTTGCTGAGGAAACGGAACGGAACAGAAAATACAAATGTGTGTAAACGTTACAAAAAAAAACAAAACAGATTAAATAAAAGTGTATTCAATGTAATCAGTCAATGTCAGTCCCACAGAGCTCTGTCTTTCTAGAATCAGAAAAAGCCTGTTTTTAAACAATAGTAATTTGACCTTGAATTTTTCAGAAGAAACACAAGCATGGGATGACTGACATTTAGCAGATAGCAGCCTCATAATGAAAAAATCAGCCATTCGAGAGAAATCAATCAAGGGTGAAAACTGACAGCTGGTAAAAAGAGGTGGTGTGGTTTGAAATGTGAAACGTCCCTCTGTGCTGTTTCTCTCGTGTTCTAGGTGAAGGAGGACTGGAAGTACGTGGCCATGGTCATCGACAGGATATTCCTCTGGATGTTTGTGCTGGTGTGCATCCTGGGATCAGTGGGACTCTTTCTCCCTCCTTGGCTTGCAGGAATGATCTGACATCTCACCGTCAATGGATTAAAGAGTCTATAAACACAGACCAGAAACACACGCCATCCTATAATGCAAAAAGAAGAATTTCTGATTTATTTATCCTATAAGTTACCCGTTTTCATGGAACCATGCGATTGCCATTGCCATGGGTTACACAGAGGTTAGTCCCAAAGAAATTACATGAAATATCTATCATGGATTCCAATGGGCATATAAATTATTTATGAGGGCAAAAGGGCAACAGTGAAAATATCTTTCCGCACCACTTCATTTTGACATTGAGCTTTATGGCTCAAGATGTCAGTTTGTGAAGAGACAGTGAAGAATGGACTTTGACCTATTTATAACGGACACACTACAGACAGACCGACATATTATTTCTGTGGTGGAATCCGTTACTGACAAACAACGAAAACAAAACCGGGAAGATGTGAGACATTACACGTTTTTGCAATGAGACCCCTCCTCTTTGTGATTTTCTATTTGCAGTTTGAGTATTTAAGGAAGTCTGTATTTCTTTCCTCCGTTTTACTTTTACAACACTGAGCCATTACAGAGGTAATGTGTCAAAGCCTGGTCAGATCAGTATTCTGAGGGCAGCGTGTAGTTATCAGGATGTCATTCAGAAAGTAGAATATAGCATTTATACCTTTGTTTTAATTAGACTATAATCCTAAAACCCTAAGTATGTTGGAAATGTGTTTTTTAATGTGTTAAAGTAGAATGTGCTGTTCATGCTAACACACTGAGCTAGTTCCTGTTTCACTGTCATGGATTTTTATTATTTCCTTCAGTGGCTCTGGACTGATTTAATTCATTCCATTATATGGTGGATACTTTTCAGTTTAAAGGGCCTTTGCCACCTCTTACTGTGAGTGTGGAGCAGAGTTATTACCCTAAGTAACAGGTCCAGAATGGATTAAACACAACTGTCTTTAATGAGGTACTGATGTCTGACAGCTTTGGCAAAGGGGATTCAGTTGGTTTCACCTTCACTGCTGGATCCTTCTACATAGTTTTACCTTTAAAGGGGTACAGTATTTTGCGGAAAACAGGATTTGAATTTGTTTCCATAACAAAAAGACCTGGGGGTTCACAAATACTGTTACGTGGTCGAATGTGCTGATTGGAATTCTGTATATTTGTGATGTTACTATTATACAGCCATACTATAACACCTAGTATGTCTATGGGATGGTATCCATGCCACCAACAGGAAAGAGGAATGGGCAGCAGGTTATTTACATTTCCATCAACTAATGCCTTGTTTGGAACAGGGTTGAAGCCAGGGGCATGGCATGGAAAAATGTTTGGTATTTAGACTTGAAATTTAAAATAGTGCTTAATATCATTTTGCCATTCAGATATAATTGATGCTAGTATGGATCGCCTGGATGGACTTTCCATTCTGTGTCACTATGCAGCTGGGACCGGTTTATCAGATGATAGTAGGTATCTTTTGGTTTTTCCCTTCTGGGGTCGCCACAGTGAATCGCATTTGCATGTTGATTTGGCACAGGTTTTTACGTTGGATGCCCTTCCTGACACAACCGGACTTGGATCTGGCACAATAAGGCTTGCGGCTACATTGAGATATTTACCTTTACCCAAGGGATCACCTACGCGTTGAACCGACCATCTTCCGCACCAAAGTCAGTGGCATAATACGGTTAATTATTAGATGATACTATAATAAAATTTGTGGTTAAACTGCTAGCATAGAATACTAATGATATTCACCGTCTTACTTTAATAACAGGTTACATGAGTACATATATACCCCATATAGAACAGACCTACAAAGATGTACACAAGGAGACATTTTGTTCATTACTTCTCGGCCAACGTCTGACCAAATGAGTACTGTAATCATTTTGTCCATTGTCTGTCCATTCAAGGACATGATCATATTATCAGCAGAATACATTATCTGCACCAAATTTATACTATGGATGTGTGTTGGCATGCAGCAGAAACCTATTGAAGGTATTTCACCTTGACCTACTTTTTCAAGGTCAAATGGTAACACGTCCTTTCAACAATGTAATCGCATTATCTGAAGTATACATTGAGATTTTCCACACCAAATTTACACAAAGACAATGTAATCTAAATTATATGTCAGTAACTTTCAACAGAATTTCACACTATATTTTTTGCAGTGGGATATTACAAGTGCACAGGACATGGGTGAATGCTCATACCGTGTCAACATACAGGACAGATGTGGACTTGGTTAAGTTTTATCTACTTTACTTTGGTGAATTTAATTTCACTAGCCTCTATTTTTCTGAACCTTTAATGAACAGTGGAAACTAAACGGAATAGTTTGAACAAGTTCAGACAATACCATGCTGTCCAATCATTGACATAATCAAAATCACTCAATTAAGAAATTAATTAATTAAAAAACAATTTGATTAATGATTAACTTTTAGTCATGTAACCAACAGTTTCAGCGATACATACAGTCACAGAAACAATTATTAGACCATCAAAAGTCATCAAAAACAATCCAATACTAACTCCTGTGTATCATGTGACTAAAACAGACAGAAAAGAAAACATGGAATGTCTAAAATCACTGTTTTTGGCAGTACAATGCCATACCTATTGATGGAAGAACTTAAGTTATTTTAGTTATTATCAAGAAAACATGTAAAATAACTAGATATCAGCTCTGAAACTTAACTGTTATGAGCTATTTTTGTTGTTGTCATTATATTTACCCAAACAAATGTACCTTTAGTTGTACCAAGCATTAAACTGAACAACAAATTGAAGAAAACAACAGTGGTCTAACATTTTTTTCCATGACTGTATACAGAATTCAATCTATAAAAATAACTTTTTAAAAATTTTTTGCAATAAAAAAGTATTTTCATCTGGAATGGAGAAGCTGGAATATATTATTTTGATATTTGCTTCACTGTTCAGATAATGATTCAAATATGGGTAAAGTAGTGCAAAACAAAGCCTCCCTTAATAACACATCCCATAGACCACAAAAGCAGCATTAGCAGTTAATGGTGTTACAACCAAATGGGCAATCCATTGTTGCGCGAAACTTAAGATAAATCTTTCTGGCCTTTTTCAAGGACAGGAATACACTGACAGTGACTGTAAGAAAAGCATGGGTGGAAGTAATAAAATTAATGATGTCTGAGTTCCTGTTGCGACAGCGTCTGCCAGGTCACTGTCATGCTGTCTGAGGAAGCACCTGGACGGAGCCATCATTGACTATATTGATGACATGTATTGTAATGTTACATTTTTTCCCAAATTCCCCTAAAAAATACACTAATAATGCAACAAGCGGTGGCACGCACAACAAACCCCGCACATCACACGTCTTTCGCCCATTTTGAATGAATTCCCTTTTATTGTCATTGATATTCCAGTTACAACTGATCAAGATAACATTAAAACGCAGACAAACACGAGGCTACAGATACAGTTGAACTGACAAGTCAACTAAATAGGTAGATTTTTAAAAAGATCATTGAAAAAGTGAACTTTGACGTACCTTTCGCAGCTATTCTTGGTCACTGATGATCTCTAAACACAGTTTGGTATGAATTTAACCAATAGTTCTGTCGCTAACGTGTTAAACAAACAAACGAACCGAACCCTTGCCGTCCTTCACTGGCCGGGGTAATAAAAATATAATATTCCAATGAAAATGATAATTCCTCTAATATTCCTGTTTCCGTGACATCTTTTCCGCTGTGTGAACTCAGCCATATTCTTTCAGTCCTTTCCAACATCTTCTAGAGCAAGGTCGACTTTTCATATCTGCTCACATCTATAAATCTGCTGATACCCTGTGTCATAATGTTTAACATTAGGTGTGTTTCTCCTTCAGACTACAAATGAGAAACTTTCTGAAAAGCATCCATCACTACCAGAAATGATGACACTCTGCTGTAAACATGCAAATTGGATTAATTTTCCAAATGCGCTCGAAGAGTCTGGCACATCCCACACACCACAAAATGCTGTATTTGGTAAAGAAAAAATAATTCAGAATATCCAAGTGGAATATGGTGTTTACGTAACACATGTCAAATTCTGAACAATACTGGAACATTACATTACGCTGATGCTTTTATTCAAAGCGACTTACAAAGTATAGGTATGTATAGTGTAAAGGGTCTTGCCCAAGGGCCCACCTGGGATTTGAACTGGCAGCACCAAAGTCAGCGGTGTAAACCACTAACCACAAACACATCAAGATATGCAGTAGTGGTATTAAGCCTCTCTTACATCCCGTCGTGTTTACAGATCGTGCAGACTCTGAGTTCCTGTCAGGCGTGGAGTTGTCACAGAGTGAAAATTAAATCGGAGGGAAGTATGTAGTAAGTACTTTATGAGTGGGC
>JAPSES010000236.1:14726364-14737831 GCA_029822895.1 Maxillicosta whitleyi
TAAATGAAGAAATACAAGATTCAATGCAGAAGCAACGGCAGCTCCTGTAACTATGATATTTCGAATTCAGTTTTCCACAGTAGCATCTGTCAGGTCACATTTTTTAAGGATGCACTGGTTGAGAGCTGTAATTATAACTTTTATTGAAAGAAACATCAATATTACTATTATATACTTTTCCTTGAATCATTTTTCATTAAAATTGAAAATAAGATTTTTTTGCTTGAACAATATAAATAAACTCAACAAGACTGCTGCCTGAAACAATATTTTTCCAAATAAAAATAGAGAAATGTGCGATTATAACTTACTTTTTTTATAGAACAAACAAATTTTGGTAACAAAGATGAACATTTTAACAATATCAGTGGCTGCAAGGAGTCCATTTACACTGCACATTTCAGAAGATTAAAGTGCGAATAGTGCTTTTTTTCGACTAAAATACTTGTTCATTGTCCAAATCTAAACTCTTTGTCTAGTCACAGATCACCACGGTAGTAGGTTTGTTTGTTGTACGTCCATAAAATGAGTCCAAGGTGCTCCAAAGCTAAAACATTAGTTTGTTTGTTTTAAAAGAAGGCGTTACAAAAACTGTAGTCCAAAAACTCGTAATATTCATAATATGTCTGCTGTGGTCAATTATTTTTATTCCAAGAAAACATATTATTCTTTACTCTTATGTTGAATTAAGTTGATGCTAAAAAAGAAGGAGAGAGAGCCTGAGAAGTTTATGTTGAATTTAACAAGATTAAATTAAATGATTTTCATCTTATAACCACTGTGTTATGCTCTATTTTTGGAGAATTATCGACGCATATGTGTGAGGGGTACTCATAGAGTGACAAGAAGGGGGTACTCAAGCCAAAAAAGGTTGGGAAACACTGGGCTAGGAGGCCCGACCCACAGTTTGAGAAACGCTGGTTTAAGTGTTTGTTCTTTGTGTGATGTTCTTGGAATATCACACGATCTGGACCTCTGAATTTTGACCAAAAAATCAAATTAGTTCCTTCTTGAATGCAAGTGACGGTTTGTGCCAAATGTGATGAGCAGAAAACATAAAAACCTCCAGAGGTGGACGTCACTAGTGTAAAGATGTAAAAAGAAGGAAGGTGGGAAAACAAAAAGGTAGAGAGAGATGACGATGAGCAAAAAAGACTGTGAAATGAAGAAAAAAAGGGATGAAAAATTACAAATGTATAGAAAGAAAAGAAAAATCTGCAAAACGTACTGTTATGTTTTAGATGGTACAAGCCCTTCAGTGACACATACGACGTTCACTTACTGTCATTGTTCTGCAGTAATATGGCCAGGATTTCACTGCAGTACAGCTTATTAGCATCAAACGGCCTCGCCTGAAAGGAGGAGCATAAAATACAACACATTTATGAAACTTATACCTTTTAGAGTTAAATATTGTACAAAACAAAGGGATTCTGCCAAACCTATGATCACATAAAATTCTTCAACTAGTGGATCAACTTGTTTAGAAGTTGAAAACAACATCAGGGAACTGTGGTAAAGGTGTTGTAACTCAAAGATGTGTGTTCACACTGAATGTGTTACATAGACATCAAGAACACTGACAAGTTTATATTCTTATTCTAAAACGGCACTGATTATGTGCATCATAATTACAAAGATGATGATGATTTCTTTCGGTTTTTCCCTTTCGGGGTCGCCACAGCAAATCACCTTTGCATGTTGAATTGGCAGAGGTTTTTACATCGGATGCCCTTCCTGACACAACCGGGCTTGGGACCGGCACAATGCGCCTCCTTGTGGCCACATCGGGATGTATAGAGTAAAGAACCTTTCCCAGGGGATCACCTGGGTCTCAAACCGGCCATCTTCCGCACCAACGTCAGTGGCGTTAACCACTGAGCTACACAGTCATCAGCTTATCATAATTACAAAGATGTTGTCATGATATTGGCTGGTTTAGAACCAAACTCCATGACAAACTGAAATCTACACTAACAATTTAATTTTATTTTCAATCAAATGTAAAACGAGAGAATTTTAATCATTTCAGTGAAGGTTGACAAATGTATTATAATCAGTGCCCTCAGGTGAACAGTTCTAAGTCATTTTGCTGCACAGGTAAAGGAAATACTTTGAGGGCTCACCTTGATCCTTTTGAGCAGCCACTGCATGAGTCCCTGCTGAGCAGCCTCAGTGCACATGCCCGGTCTGAACTCAGCCATGTTCTCTATGATCGCTGAGAAAGGCAGACAACATCACACTATCAGACAGAGGCAGGAGGGCTACAGTTCTATGTAACAGGAGCACTTTGATATGTCCTACAGGGATTTTATATATGGATAATCATAAATACCACTAGTATAATGGACCACAGATGATCCATGAAAAAGAATCATTTGACAATGTCATCAAACTGAAATATGCCTTTTCTGTTTGAATTTTTGGTTTTGTAAACACTGAAAACATTAATGAAACCTGTATATTGTACAAAAAAAATAATAGCTAACACATGTAGATGAATGTTGCACAAACTATATCATTTAAAGATCATTAGTAAAAACAAGAATAGTTGTAATAGAAATATAGAAGAATCACAAAAGTCCAGTTTTAGGGTGGTATAATTGCACAAAATAATACAATCTGTGATCTTTTTATTTTTGACTAATTAGCAGAGGTGTGACAGTCGAGACAGACTTGAGTTGCATTATTGATTGATGACCGATGACTTGAGTCTTACTTGACTAACAGTGATGAAAGACTGGACTTGGATGTGGTGTAACTTTACTTTGACTTGTGGCAGACACAAGTCATCCTTTTCCACCTTGGAAAGACACTGAAGTGTCATGTTTGATTTTTGACACAATTGGGTGGCACTAAATCCACCGGTATTGCCTGTGATTTGATCTTATATATAGATATAATATAGATGTAATTGTGGTGGAAGAAGTATTAGATCCGTTACTGCAGTACCAGAACTGTTATGGTACCATAACAATACTCTACAAGTAAAACATACTGCCTTGCAAACTTATTTTATTAAAAGCTATATATGAACTATAGTCAGTGTTCAGTCACAGTGTTCAGTGTGCAATGACTGCATAAAAATACATCATTACATTCTATCACTGCCAGCAAAGACAATGTGTTAGTTTATGATTTTAAATGTTATTTCAGCTTTGATGTATTGTATATTATGAAGAAACATACAGAAATAAGCTCCTCATATTGACTAGACTTGTCACTTTGTAGAACTGAACAATGTCTTGTCTCGACTAGGCTCTTAGGTAGTGTTCAACTTAATCTGAGGGATTTTAACCACAGAAATGTTGGTACTTAAATGTTCAGACTCACTACTTATTTGTTGCTTGTATGAATTATGCAAACCAGTCCAGAGTAGATATATGATTGTAACCCATAAAGACCCTGTGCTCCTTTTGTAACAGTTCCTGAAAATATTTTTCTTAATCTTTCTTAAGTCATTTATCACCATTTATTATAATATTATCCCTTGTATTTTGCATTTTCAGTGCAAATTATGTTCTTTCCTATATTTAGTGTAATGTTCATGTAGACATGTTCTGAGACTCAGCCTCAGAACAGCAAAACAAGCGAGGAAGATCAAGTACGACTTGAAAGCCTTCTCGGCCTCACCTGAGATTCAACAGCAAAACACTGTTATTGTGAAGAATTGTTTCTAAGCTCTGGAAGCTGATGATAACGTGACTATGACAAGTCTGTTGAAGCGAACAAGCAGGCCATGGAGGAATGTGTCCCCCTGAAACTTAAAAGGAAGTCAGTGCACACCTCCTCAGACCCACGCATAGCAGAAGCAAGGAGAGTGGTAGAGGAAGCTCATCATAAGTGGGTTTCTGACACCACTGAAGCGAGCAGAACCTCATGGAAGGAGGGCCTCAGCCACCTCTATGACCAGATCAAGGAACAGGAACTTGAGCAACAGACCAGGGACATCAAAGAGACACATGGTGCCCAGAAATATGGCAAAGCATAGAGAGTGGCCAATGAGATCAGTTGTCTGAAGAAGGTGAAGGAAGACCAAGTATCTGGTAGCAGCCCTGAGGAGAGAGTTACAACCCGGTTCTCCCACTTTAAGAATCTGCTCGGAAGCACTATCAACACCGAGGATTCACAGGAAGAGCTCCCTAATATCTTCAAGGACCTTGAGATCAGAGATGGTCCCTTCACCAATGACGAATACAAGAAGGTCAAATCTGCGTTAAAGGCTGGGAGAGCAGCCGAACCGGATGGCATACTACCTGATGTTCTGAAATCCTGCGACTTTGACGACATCTGCCTCGAGTTTTGCAATAAAGCCCTACTTGAGAATGACAAACCAGACCTCTGGTCCTTCATGAATCTAGTGCCTGTGCCCAAAACTGGAAATCTCTCCAACACCAACAACTACAGAGGTATTAGCCTAATCTGCATCATCGCAAAGCTGTAATCGTCTCATATTGAACAGAATCCGGGGAGTCCTCGACACAAGGCTCAGGATCAACCAAAACGGGTTCCGGCCAAAGCGCACAACTGTGAGTCAAAACCTTACCCTCCGCAGAATCATCGAGGGAGTGAAGGCTAACAACCTACCAGCCATCATCACCTTCATAAAAGCCTTCAACACCATCCACAGAGGCAAGATGTTATGAATTCTGCATGCATACGGCATCCCGCCCAACCTCCTTCGAGCCATAGAGAAGATGTACTCTAACACCAAGGCCAAGGTTGTCACCCCTGATGGTGAAACTGACCAGTTTGATATCATGGCTGGCGTCCTCCAGGGTGATACCTTGGCCCCACTTCTGTTCATTACAGTGCTCAATTATGCACTTCAGAGAGCCATAGATGGGAGAGAAGAGGAACTTGACTTCACGCTTGCACCCCGTAGGTCCAGAAGACACTCCAAGGAAGCCCTGACAGACATGGACTTTGCTGACAACATCGACCTTATGTCAGACGCTGTAAGAGAGGCACAAGAGAGCTGCTGCTGTGTGTGAAGTGGAGTGTAAGGAAGTCGGTCTCGGCCTGAATGGCCCCAAGACGAAGTATCTGAAGTATAATATCGATGACGATACTTCCCTTCACACTTCAGATGGTACCATACTTGAATGCAAGTTGGAGTTCAAATACCTCAGCTCTTGGGTATATAGTTCTGAAAAAGACATTGCGATCAGGAAGGCTCTGGCATAACAATTTCTTAATGGGTTGGACAAGATCTGGAAATCCAGCATGCAGCATGAGCTCAAAAAGCGCTTTTTCATTGCCTCTGTAGAGTCCATACTCCTGTACGGCTGTGAAGTATGGGCCATGACAGCAGCACTGGAGAAATCCCTCAATGGCACCTACTCTAGGATGCTAAGAAAAGCCCTCAATGTCCACTGGAGCTCACACACTCCCAATGAGGACCTGTATGGGGATCTGCCCACTGTAGCCAACAAGATAGCGTCAAGAAGACTGCATCCGGCTGACCACTGCTACAGACATCCAGAGCTGTGCACCCAGAAGCTGGTGCTGTGGGAGCCTACTCACAGCCACAAAAGCAGAGGACGTCCCAGGACCACCATTGTGGTGACCCTCAAGCGGGACACCAGGACAACAGATACCGAGAAGATTGTCACCATGATGGCTGATCATGTGGCGTGGAGGAGCCGTGTCCACTCTCGGCTACATGAACTGAACTGAACTCATGTAGATCTTCAAAAAAACTCAAAGTAAATACAAAGTTTATTAAATGATAACAGAGAAAACTGAAGAAAAAGTGACCTTTTCAGCAAAGATATTAATAACTCTATGTAAAAATAAAGGCATCTCCATCGCTGTCATTTATCAAAGGGTTTTACTGGGGAATTAATGTTGCAGAAGATGACAGTGTTTCCATGTTTACTACGAAGCCTCTAAACGTCCAAATGGGTCATATCTAATGACTATGAAAAGACGATAAACCGTGTTTGGCCTGAATCATTTACATGCATTGACGAGTATTAAACATTTTAGAACAGTAGATGGTATTGGTCAATGGTAGATGTCTGGGTCTTTATGGATTAAAATAATCTTTGGATTTTCTTACACTAGTTTACCTCTGAATGTGTGGGTTTGAAAAGTACACATTCCAAATTGGGTGATTTGTGCAGCATCCAAGCAAGTACACTCAAATCAAAATTGCACATTGCAACATTACCCAGAATAATTGTAATTACTTTTTTTTTTTTTTTTTTTTTACCAAATTGCAAACTGTGGGAGACAATGTGGAAATAATGATGACATTTTCTGTCAGATTCATCCAGATGCTTTTATACAGGTAAACAGAGATAATTTTCATGATTGTGCCAACTAATTGCAGTTCGCAGCTCGCTGTCAGTCAAAAGTTAACATATACATTAGTTTTGCAAATACACTGTGAAGGAGAACAACTGTGAAATACAAGTCGTCTGGCTTCTGTCCCAGCTTCTTCTAATATTATCATTAGAAAGCTCTCTGCCACATGATATCTCTATCAGACCAGACTGCAGCAGACGGGGACAGACAGAGAGATGATGGTGATGAAAGGAGGGAGGAGAGGGAACCAGGAAAGGAGGAGGCAAATAAAGGGAGGGGATGGGAGTGTGGGGACGACAAAAAAAAAAAAAAAAAAAAAAAAAGGATGAAGGAGAGAAAACAGAGCAAAACAAAACCCACTGTAAGAATAACGGAGACTATAGAGGAATGAGTCTAAAACAAAAGAACAACATCTGGAGAGAGTGGCTGCGGTTAAGATGGAGAAATTGGGAGAGAAAGAAACAGAAGAAGAGATGGAGGGGGAAGGGTGCTGAGGGAGAGGAGAGGCCTTTATCAGTGCTTCATACAGAGCAGACAGACAGAATCCTGGAGGACAGCAGGCTCAGAGCAGAGAGCAGCCAACGCCGACAAAAGGCTTATTCAAGCTTGGAGAGCTCCCTTGATAGCACACACAAACACTGACACATACACACACCGACTTGAATAAGAGATGCACAACCACTGCTTCGTCTGTATATTACCCACAAATGCTCACAACAGCCAAACACACACACCTCAATGGCCCTCCTGACTCCTGGCCTCAATCTACCAATAAAGGGAAGGGAAAAATTCATCTCAGTAGACTCATTGGACACAAAAAGAGCTGAGAGGCAAAAAAAAGTCAGACTCATATGGGGCTAAATAGAGAGAGCATGACTTCTCATACTATCTGCTCGCCTGTGCCCTCATACAGACCATTCAAACACATGTAACATACACTCCTATTCAAGTTACACTCCTTAGGTTAACAGGGAGACCATTCCATCCTGTCAAAACCTCCACAAGGAAAGGGATTTCAGAGCCACTCCTCTTTGCTAAAGCAGTTAAATGAGATGTTGACACTGTTCTGAAACTGCCCAGGACACTTGTCAGCAGGGGGGTACACACTGTTAAAGTTTAAAGAATACTAATCAAGTTAGACTGCACCCTCTGTGTAATGTCAAAGCCAAGTCCATGAGGACGCCCTGTCATTGTAGCGCCCAGAGCTCAAACACTGGCTCATGCACACCTTTAAGGCAGAGCTCCCTGTGGAAAAGCCTGTCACGTTGCAGCGCAAAACAACACGGTGCTGATCAATTATGTTTGCTTTAAATATTCAGTGTTACTCAGCTGCTATTTTTAAGCAAGCCCTTTTTGATCTTTTGCAGAACAGAGTGATAGAGGAGAGGCAAACCTTATAAAATATGAATCAGCTTCCACAGAATATCCATGTTTAAGCCACAAATGCAGCAAAGATCAAAGTCTTAGCAGCACCTAACTATGCATGTTGAAGATTCCTCTCAGACACCTATCTCAGATGTTTAAAATAGGAATGAATAAAGAGAGTTGAGATTTAACTAGACGTGTGGTTATATTTTATTTTACATTTAGCCCGCTATATTTTCTGGAAATATGCAACTTGGATGGATTATAGGGGATCACAATGATGTGAAGGGTTTAGAAATGACATGTTACTGAACACACTTAAGGCTCATTTATGCTCGCCTTATGTACGTAAATAGATACGTCAGTTTCTTTTGTCAAGCTTCACTGCATTCATACTCGGATGCATCCAGTGCTTTGGAATGAGCATTTCTCAATCAAGGGCACAGCTCTCATTTTTTGAGAGGAAGAAGAAAGTCGATACCAAAGGAGGAGGGTTTACTAATGCAGACACTGATGTTGCTATTGAGAAGGGTAGTTATCATAAATATGTTGATAGTTTTTCACTACCTCACACAGCCACTTTTTTGGAAAGTTCCGCTATTTCTGGAAATTATTCTCTTCAAATCTCTACACTCCCTCCACGGTTCCCGGTGGTACTGCTCCATACTCTGCATCTGGGTTTGCATCCACAAACTTCTGGAAAACTGACAGAATTACATACATAATAAGCGCAGAGGACGGACAGAACATTCTGTCTGTATACATCTGCATCTTTAACATAGGACATAAATGAGCCTTTATGGTGGAGCTATGTGAAACAATATAAAAACAAAGGAACTTTGTTCTCTTGTTCAGCTGCATTTTGGTTCTAAAACATTCCCAAAGTGGTTTGTAGAGGCATTAATAACAGATTACTATGACAGATTCTGTTTTATTTTTCTATTTCAAAACTGTCTCGCTATCAGCCGTCTCTCTCTTGATGCAGTCTAATGCTCACTCGACCACAGCTGATCATTTCCTCATTCACAGTCCAGAGAGGAGGGGCCAAGTTTGAGAAAAACGAAATACTTCATATTTTCATTATAGATAGCATTAGAAAAGGTACAGTAGTGTAAAAAAAAATAAAAAATTAAAAAAAAAAAAAGCTTGGGAAATGTCATCATGAAATATCTGTGAGAAAAAAAAATGTTAATGTTTTCTATCAAAAGATGTGACTGGCATCAAACAGACACAAACACAAGGATACAAATATATTTTGGTGGGGTGGGGGGGTGTCATTGTTCACAAGAAAAAAAACAAAACACTAAATTCTTGACAGTTCCAACATGTCCTGAACATGTTTCATTATTTACTGAAACATCAAGTTGTGACCTCAACAGAGTAGTGTTCATGCAGAGCAGAGCATGTGGGTTTAGAGAATGGAACAATACCTGGCACCCTTCAGTGTCTTCAGAAAGATTTTTAATGCATGGGGTGTCCAGAAACACTTTGGCACCACTGTAGCTCCACTATGCTAAAAGCCTGATTCATCTGATTGATAACTATATTATTGTATTGTCACTGAAACCATAGTATGAGGACCTTGACCGCATCCTCCAGGACAAGCTAACGGTATTCCCCCAATTTGTTATTGAATCAATTGCATCACATTATGCAAATTTGGTCACACAGTCACTAAACTTGATGACATCTCGACAGTGTGGACCGGGCTGGTTTTTTGCTAATGTGAGTGCAAATTCTGTGTTCTGGGATAAGACCTTTGCTGTCAAGTCTGGATGGCTCCAACTAGGCCAATGTAAGTGTGAGAACACACTAAGTAAGTAAGAAAGTAAGTTTCTTTCGGCTTTTCCCTTCAGGGGTCTCCACAGCGCATTAAATTTGCATGTTTATTTGTCACAGGTTTTTACGTCGGATGCCCTTCCTGACACAACCCTCTGCATTTATCTGGGCTTGGGACCAGAACAATGAGACTCTGCCCCCTTGTGGCTACAGGTATAGGGATGTATAGAGTAAAGGACCTTTCCTAAGGGCCCACCTGGGTCTCGAACTGACAATCTTCTGCACCAAAACCACTAGTCTACCCAGTCGCTTACACTAAGTAAGTGATGATATGCAACATTATGAAGTTCAGTGCTGAGGCTGTTTCGTTCCCTATAAAACTGCCAACATATTAACCTGTAAAAGTTTCAGTTTCAAAGACAAACCACCAAGGTTGGTTCCATTTGGTTTGGTCTCCCATCAGGTTATAGATGCAATTCCTTCATACAAGTCCAGACACTGGGCCTTTCTATCAAAGAAGCATCTCTGATGTAGGGCTGCAACTAATGATCAGTATTTAATCCAAAGCAATATAGGCTGCAGACAAGTCTCTAATGATTACATCCCCACAATGGCTTTGGGCTTAGTTAGTGAGCACTAGCCCACTACTTAGACTTGTTATAGCTAGAGATTAACAAGCTGTAGTCTTCAACCACCTACGGTTATGGCCCATCAAACTAGCATTGTATTAGGGTTGCATGATACTGGAAAACACTGACACTGCAGTTGTTTGTAACCCTGCGATATATATATATATATATATATATATAATGATATACTATATTACTATACTCAGGAGCTGTGTGGTTCCACCGTACATGGTCAAACTAATTAGTTGTGTTACCTGAAATAATTACAGATAACTGATGCTGCTTTTCTTTTTGGCACAAAGTCTGTGATTTTCTCTTGTTCATTGCTTATTTTTCTAAATTGTTACTGGTGACTCACTCCATACTGATTAAGAGCGATTGTGGTGGATCGTTGCGTACAGTGTGTGTCAGATACTCTTGAAATTAGATGAGAACACATTAGGTTCATTTGCCTCCTACATTGCAGGGCCTGCGATGTGACTATTGTGCACACATATATCACAATGTCAATGCTCAAACGACATTGTATGTATTAGTTCTGGTCAAGGATAGCTAATGTTATTCTGGTGACCTGATAAACAGAGATGAATGAAAACATTATAATAACAAAAATAGTGTCTATCTAACTAGAGGGCTAAAGTAATCATGACACGTAAGCTATTTTAAGCTAGGTTTACACTATTTCTGGTGGTCACGGCAGCCCTGTTTGCCCAAAACGTAGTATGCTGTGGGATTTTGGCCATTTTTTTTCCATATTCACGTTTTCTTACATGAACAGAACACTACACTTTCGGCCAAACAGGGTATAGCCACCACAAGCATAATGTAAACCTAACTCTAAAAATCTGGCCCAGCATCAGATGCCTCAGTCATGCTGCTCTGTTTTCCTCTGTTACACTACCCAATACAACACTTCTCAATACTAACACACTCAAGACCCAAAGAATCAGCTGCCAAATTCATTGACAACTCTTTTAAGAATTGATTTGGATCAATTTAATCGATTCGTTGTTAAAGCACTACTCCGATGCGCTGTCTAGTTAGCAGTTAGCATTAGCCACAGGTTAATCTTCATTCAGGAATCAGATGGCTTTCTCACATTAATTCAGCTTTAAATTGTTGATATTTTAAGTGGACTTAGCAGAGATACATGAGAAATACATGTAGTGCACAAGCAAAGGCTTAGATGGCTCTTAGAGACAATTAAACAAGGAGACACTAACAGAACTAGAAAAGCACTCAGAGCACAAATCTCCTCCAAGCAGCACAGTTCCCCCACATATTGTGACTGACACCCCCAATATTAGTCCCACATTTGTTTTTTATCTATTTTATTAGATTCTTGACACTGGAAACATACCCACAGAAATGTGAATTACATG
>JAPSES010000236.1:14785574-14800716 GCA_029822895.1 Maxillicosta whitleyi
CGAGCTGGTCCCATGTAAGTGGAAAAGAACCACAGGAATACTGAGTAGAACCGGTACCATGGAGTGGAAAAGAACCAAAAGTGTCCTTGAGCAAGACACTGAACCCTAAATTTGCTCCCAGTAGGTAACTGTTAATTCCATTGTACATGTGTGTAATGACAATAAAGGCATTCAATTCTGTAACATAACAATGGTAGTAAAATATAGTTCAGATATGATTACTACACTTTAACAATATCATTGTGTTTTTGAACTAAAACTTTTGAATTAGACATTTGTCTCCAAGGGTTTGAAAGTTTAGACTGAAGTGTATTAATTAAATTTTACAGATTGAATGTTCTGCTTCTGTGGCAGCAGCCTTGGTAATCAATCAGCCTTAATAGTCTAATATGGGGATGTCAAATGTATGGCCCATGGGCCAATCCCAGCACGCTAAAGGGTCCCATCCCAAGTGTAAAAATTACACTGAAGTTACAGTCAAGGACGTCCAACGCCACATACAGACCAATATGATCTCCAGCAGGTCAGACCAAGTTGGTAAATGCATGCAAACTTATAAATAATGGCAACGCAAATTTTTCTGTTTTTGTTTTGTTTTTTAAGTGATAAAATGCAATTTAAAATAACGTTATGAAAATATTTACATTTATAAACTATCCTTTCACAAAACATGCAAATACCTTATGAACAACCAGTAATGTTATATGAAAAAAGTACAATTTAAATACATTCTGCCCATTACTAAGTGCTTTATATGTGTGAAATGCATGTAAATGTAAGATGAGGTATAATATTATTCACAAATTTCAGATTGTACATGGTTGTTTAGGTTATTCAGGTTTAGGTTATTTTTTTGGTGAAAGGATAGTTTGTAATTAAAAACATGTCCATAAATGTAATTTTAATGTTTTGTACTAACACAAGAATTTGTCATTATTTATAGGTTTGTACACTATTATTTTACTGGTCCGACCCACTTGAGCTGAAATTGGGCTGAATGTGGCCCCTGAACTAAAGTGAGTTTGACCCCCCTGGTGACAATCTATCCTGGTGTAAAGGCAACGTAAAAAAGAGATTAAAGAAAATAAAAATGACTTTAAATCTCATAAAATCCTGATTATTAAAGCATGTAGTTTAGTATTTCTGAACCTTCTGAATGATGGCGCGTGCTTCATACATTACATTGTTCCTTACAGCCCTCAGAGGTATCGTTATTGTTCAATTGGCAAATAACTGTCTTTGAGTCTTTTTCCATCTTCACTCATTCAGAAAAATTACCCATGGATCATCATCCTTAGACGCTGAGAGCCAGGACTATATTTTAAATTTGAGTTTATTTCCCCTTTAATCTTTGATGATTATAACTCACGCAGAAACGCTCCAGCTCTCCACTGGTGATTATTCATTCACCGGCCCATTTCTCTCTTGGCTGAGGTTGCTCCCAGTCCGGTCATATTAATCAACCGCCGCTCTAATTGACTGATTAAGTCATGTCTCCAGAAGCCAAAATGGCTGACTGACTCATTAAACTATGACACATATTCTTCTAGCAAAATGGCTGAATGGAATCCAATTTCCTAGATTTTATGGCCACTATAGTTTTTTACCCCCTTTCTTTTCTTTTTTCAACACATGTGATTTTGATCACATTAGGACGCAGCTGGATATTTCATAAGCTTCATAGCACAACTGATGAAGTCACAAATTCACAAAAGTATTGGGACATGTTGAATTCAGGTGTTTCTTTTCTAACAGGTCTGGGATACAAAACAACGACAAACATCATATTACGTTTTACTGTATATTATGATGAATGCCATTGCATTGGTTAGTTTTTTTACTTAATTTCTCTTAACATTATTGAGATTTTTTTTTTTTTTAAATCATTTAATTACAATTTATTTTATTTTTTCATCCATGACTAACTTTTTAAATTTCTAAAATATTTTTTGTGGTTTGTCTAAATAATAATTTTCTACTAGAGATGTCCGATATTATCGGCCCACAGATATTTATCAGCCCGATATTAGCCTAAAAATGTAATATTGGTTAATATCATTATCAGATTATTTTTTGCCTCAAAACCAATAAAATAATGCTTGTGTTACACCCAAATACAGACACAGACAAAACAGTATCCTGTCAGACACTATGTCTGTTATTTTAGTTGACTTTAGATACTGCTGTTGCACATAGTTGTTCAGGTACAATGTTTTATCATCATCATATCAAAAAAACAAAAAACAAAGCACAAAGGATGGTAATATAATAAATAGCGATAAATGACTATATATATATATATATATATACATATTTAGATGATGTGACAAAAATAATTACTATTTAAGTTAATTGAACCTTTCCTTAGCACCATTATCAGCTATGACAAGGAACATTTATATACTGTAGGTTGATGTCAGTTTATATATATATATATATATATATATATATGTGTGTGTGTGTGTGTGTGTGTGTGTATGTATATGTATACTGTTCCCCACAGGTGGCATACTCCATGGGTTCTAGATGTGGTAGTTTTTATACTGGGGAGACTTTTGGGAAAAGATGTTAGTCTATATTTAATATGTAGTGACGTAAACATTTTTGACAAGTCATCCAGTAAAACGTAAATGCTAATTAATATACAGTACTAATACCCAGGTGCCTGCAGAGTGAAACTGAGGTAGGCATGAAGCACACAGACGGAGGAGGGGGTGAAATAGAATCAGAGGCAGATATTTTATCCGACTCGTGGACATCAGGGAGTCACCAGAAATATCAGGGAGACTTGGGATGTGTGCTTTACCTTCTTTGTAATTCCGTTTGCTTTGGCGCTGTCCTTGGTGAACTTTTTCATTTTTTCAAAGATGTCCGCCACGAACAAACAAATGTGGGAGTAATATTATGGGGTGTCAGTCACAATATGTGGGGGAACTGTGCTGCTTGGTGGAGGTTTGTGCTCTCTGAGTGCTTTTCTATTTAAATGAGTGATATTTTGCTGTTTTTAAATGGAAAAAAAAGGTTAATGACTTTGGAACCACTAATCCTAATCCTTGTTAGGTAAAGGTAAAACCCTGATAGTGACCTTCTGGACAGGTCTCATATGCAATATTTGGCTTCCGTTCAATCAATCAATGAAATGAAATAATCAATGAAAGTGGCAACACCAGGCGAGGATCCATACATAGGTAATAAATGTTTGCAGCACTGAAATGTTAAAATAATCTTATATACTTATATTTTTTCAACTAAGATGTACCTCTTTTTATACAGAAATTTCTCATGAAGTATATGTTATTTTTATTAAACATATTAAATTATCAATTTAACTCTTAAAGACCCAAACATCCAATGTCAATGAAAATCATCTACTGACATAAAATGTTTAATAACTGTTAATACACTCATCTTATCGATCCGTGTAAATAATTGGTGTAAAATGCAGTTATTCATCTTTTCATGGTCAACAGATATGACCCATTTGGATGTTCATAGGCTCCATAGTTACCGTGGAAACACCATCATCTTCTACAGTATTGATTCACCAGTGAAATCCATGGAGTTTCACAAATGATAGTGGATGCAGATGAATATTTTTTATGTTCAGTTTATATATTTAGCTGAAAATGTAACTTTTTCTTTGTTTTTTTTTCTCCTGTTTTGATAAAATAACCTTTAATATACTCTGAGATTTAATGAATATTTGATCACTAAATTCGATATTGGAAAATAGTTGATTTACACCGAAAAATATAAAGTGCAGAGGATAATATGATAAATGGTGATGAATCGATTTAGAAAGGTTAGATGTAGAGAAAAAAATTTAGAAGTTGACACAAAAACAGTTCAGGGTCTTTTAAGGGTTAAAAATAAATGACTACCTTTAAAGCTGTTGTGGTTTTGAGGGTTTAGCCCAGTTACTGTTTCCTGTCAGCTACATCGTGACAAACATACTAGATATTATTTTAAAAAGTAAAAAATGAGAAGTGAGCTTTCAGAATTGATTTTAACTTTTCTGCTGCATCAGATTAACCACATGACACAAACTTTCAGAAATATTTTAGTATCGCACAAAGTGGAGCTGGATTCCACAGTATATCCACCTGTGTGTGTGTGTGTGTGTGTGTGTGTGTATGTGTGTGTGTGTGTGTTCAGTGAAGCCCGTGTGAGGACAATGAACGTTAAATATCACTTTGATTATTGAACATTTTTATAGCGTTACATTTTTGCAGCCCTCAGACCCATTTTCTAATAAAAGACACCCTTATATGTCATGACGCTCCATACTTTACCAACAGTAATGAAGTAGCGGAGGAGGACACTTAATTATATTTATGTCGTTATAATCCAACTCAACCCAAGCTTTTAACGATCTCCCGCTGCTTCCTGCCATCTTATCTTCAAATTTTGGCGCTTTTTCTCTGACAGACCTGTTTCCTCTTTTCTGAATAAACGCCTACTTCCTCTTTCCTATCTCTCTGAGTCTCTTGGCAGCCCGAGGCAGAGCGGTGCACAAACTGCTGTGGAGTCTTTGTCTATGGGTGGTGATGCTGAAGGCACCTCAACTTGCAGCCAGACAGTCAGACTAAAAGTCGCTTAGAGACAAACCGTGTCCTCCATCCACTTTGAGCGGCTGTTTGCTCAAGAAGCAGGTTGATTCAGTGGAAATCTACCAAACCAGTTAGTTGTCAAGTTTCCCAGGGTGAGTTTTTCATGCCTTCTGTGTTTGTCTTAACTCTTTCTTCACACTACACATCCTGTCTAGGCCTCGGGGTGCGGCCCTGTGTACTCTCCTGCCCGCTTTCCTCTATAGTGTGTCACCAGTGGGCATGTAAACTGTGGTTAGATGTTTGCAGCGGTACATGCTGTACATGCCTGCTGGTCGATCTGAGCGATGGGACTTGTTTTCCTACAACCAAACAAGAAACGAAATGTCAAAGAACGGATGTGTGTTAAGACAGTTGAGGGTTGTGGCCTCATGGTTTGGGGAAGGAGGGCTGTGTGTGTGTATGTGTGTGTGTGGGGGGTGGTGGTGATGGAAATGTGTTGTCAGTAGTTTATGACTTTGGGGTGGATAAAGATAAAGCATACTTACACAGCTCATATATCTGCTGCTGCATTGGAAAGTAATTAACTTACCAAGGGCTCCTTACATTGCACATTATGGATTTTGCTTTCCTTTGGCAAGTGTCCTAGTGTTTTTTTTGTTTTTGTTTTTTTTTTGTCTCTGTGTCTTTAAATGTTCCAGTGTTTTGATTATCAGTCTTTGCAGAATACCATCCGAGTAACTCTAATTGTTTCTGACTCACTTGTTTACCTCAAATTGCTGTCTTGCTGTCTTCGCAACATGCTATTTAGACCTGACTTGTACCTCGTTCGGCGGTATACGCTTGAGCTGCTTGTTTCGCTTGTTCTCCTGCGTCTGCATATTTAAACCTATCCGCTGACAAACATAGAATCACCTGCCTCGTATGTGGGGTTAGTTCGCGTGGTCAAATGGGTGTCCTGTTGGCGTGCTCACGCCTCAGCAGGAAGGCTGTTGAGCTGCTGCTGTGAGTGACTACGAGCTGCTCACACTGACATTTGACAGGATATCCTGGTTGTAGCCGTGTAGTGAGAACCTGAGTGGGTTTTTGATACAAACAGATTTGCTGAGAGCCCCATACAGAGAACTCTTCACACAGGCGTCGATGGCAGTCCTCCACTTATTTCATCAGTAACAGCATGAAAGAAAAACAGGACTTTATGTTTATCTCACAAGACTCCATTCTGTATGTAAACATATTTTAATTTTACAGCCAAAATGTGTTGGCAGCTTTAACGCTTGTAAAATTATTCCCAAAAACGGGTATGCGTGATATGTTTTGAATGTGCAAAAAGTTTAGAAAATGGTTGAAAAAAAATGCTGCTGAAACTCACATTAGCTGAAAAACCAGTTATTAACAAAAATTCTTCTTTAATGAATGAAGTTGTATTAGATGTATGATAGTTTACCTCATCAAAAAAAAAAAAAAAAAACAGGACAGAGGAGTAGATCACATGTGTGCGTGTGTGTAGACTGGTGTTCATGACCAAAGAGAATAATAAATATGTCTATATTTGAGGTTGACACTGCTGTCTAAATTTTGTTTTCTTTCTGTAAATAAAGACATTTACGCTCAGAACGGATATAGAAAGGGCACAAATTGGGGAATGCAGGAAATAAAATGTTCCAGCATCATTCGAAACTCATGCTGTTGACTCCTCAGGATGTGACGATGCTTCTTTAAATAATAAACAGCTCATGTAATGCTCAGCCCTTTTCATGAGGATGTTATTTCAAGTGTTGTCTTTATATCTTTTGTGTCATAGCATAAAAAGTGGTTTCCACAAATGAATGAATGAGTTCAGGTGTTTCATTTCTAATAGGGATCTGAACTTAAAAAGAATAAGTGTAATAATGTAGTTTTATATTGTGATAAATATTATTGCATTGTGTTGGTTAGCTTGGTTTAAAACATCTTTTCTTCCATTTTTTTTTCTTAATTTCTCTCATGTTCTGTATCTAAATTTCTAAAGTATTTTTTGTGCGCTAGCTGTAAATAGTGATGCAACAGTATAGGGTATCCACAGTTTGGTACGTATTGCAGATTTATTTATTTAACCTTTATTTTACCAGGTAAAATCAAATGAGAATGGCTTCTCATTTACAATGATGACATGGCAGGAGGTTCCATCAGTTAAAAGACAAAATCAAAACAAACAAACAAATCAGACAAAGCAAGACAGAACAATAACAGATAAAAGGAAACAGATCTTGAGTCACGGTTCCGTACGGTTTGGACGTAGAGGCCGGCTGGAGCCCAGTTATGCACCAAAAGTGGGAGCTGATGTTGAGTCTTTTGGCTCATTTATGTTCCTTTATGTCAGTTTCTAACATTGTCACGTGTCCTGTACAATGGAATGAGTCCTCCTCAATCCAACCACCAGGGGGCACCTCTCTTAATTATCATACTGGCTGAAAACCATGAAGAAGAGTAAAGTTTTATGAGAAGAAGAAGAAGAAAGTCAATGATCACAAATGACGACACAGGAGGTTTTACTAATGTGGACACTAATGTTAGTATGGAGAAGGGTAGTTGGAAGTTGGAAGCTCAGGAGGGGTCCTCAGCGTCCAGCTTGGGCCGGGTCTCACTGCATCCGGATCCACCTTTTAATGCTGTAGCCGGGCTCTGTGTCCGGCTACAGCCAATGATAGTAGAATTCCATCAGTCAGTCATCTTGTATACAGTTGTCTGGGTATGTCATTTGAAAATGACTAATGAGTCGTACTGTTGCACATGCTCATGTAATTGTGTGTGTGTGTGCATGTGTGTGCGATTGTGTGCATGTATGTGCATTGTGTATGCATGTGTGTGTGTGGGCATGTGTGTGTGTGCATGTGTGTATGTATGTTTGGAGAGAGGCACTTATGGTCGCACCTCGGGTTTGTACTTTAGGTAGTGCACTTTATGCACTTTATGTATTTCTATGTGTATTGTCATCCCCTGTATGAAACTGTCAATGTCGTGTTGGATGTTCTGTGGCAGCTATGTGTTTGTCCAAGACAAATTTCCTCTGGGACAAATAAAAATAATCTTGAATCTTGAATATCTCGTACCAAACAGTGAGGGGTGTACCGAACAGTATGACGGTACCACATATACCGTTACACCCTTAGCTGTTAATGATAATAATTTTCTACCACAACCAACCATTTACTGTCCTCACATAAAAAAAATATAATAAAAAAAATCTCCCATTAAAAATAAAAAGGAAATATTGATGTTTCTAAACTATACTGGGACACATCATGTCTACAGCTGTAAGATGTTCTGCTCATGATGATAAAGATAAAAATTATTAATAATCAATATTCATCCCAATTTAAAACTATATTATGATATTTGTTATTATAGTTTTGTATTCCAGACCCTTGTTGGAAAAGAAACACCTGAATTTAACATGTCCCAATACTTTTGTCCATATAGTGTTAAACTTGTATAAAGCGTGTTGAGTCGTACACTTCCTCCTTTCGTGGAATCTAGAGGTCATATTTCTAAACCCTGACCCCAGCCTTCCCCCTTTTCCTTTTGTGTTCTTCCTTTATTTGTAGCAGTTTAGTCCACCCTTTGTTATGAACTCAAAGGCTTTTCCTGCGGGCTGGGTGGATGTCTGTGTTAAGAGAAGGAACCGGGTGTAATTCAGTGGCATTTTTAAGATTCTTTCATTTAGGGTGACATTCTTTGTCTCTGTTTTTCTCCCGAGAATAAAAAAAAAAAAAATCACATCAGTCAGTATTGATAAAAGTCAAGTCACTGTTTCCTTCACTTTCAATTCAAGGGCTGAGTTTTGGTTTTGCGTGAAAGTACAAGATATAAACCAGGCACTTTTTGGGTCAGGTCAGAGGAACATGCTCTTATGAGAAGAATCTAAGTTTCTCTTCTCCTATTCTGTATGCGCTCATTTGTTAGCCTGTTGTTTGACGTATAAAAAAGTGGTGACAGCCACAACAAGCCCCGCCCCTCGTACATATTGTAGCTGATTTTGGCATCGATCCATCTGATGTCATCATGTCTATCTGTGTGCCTCTATATATGTGCCAAGTTTGAATTAAGTAGAAACAAATTTAATGTTTGAAATGTCAGTCCTTTATAAGTAAATGGGAGAAGAAACAAGATTAAAGCACTTTATGTCTACTTTTATTGCTGTTTTAATGCTTGTCCAGTGACCTTGAGTGTTTAGAAAGGTGCTTTCAAATAAAATGATTATTATTTTAATATGTAATATATATATTTTTTAATATATTTAATATAATAATAATTATTATTATTTTTAAAAAATCATTAAAAATGTGAACTTTGACCTACTTTTCCCAAAACGTAACCACATCTATTCTGGATCTCTGGCAATCTATAAACTCAATTTGGTGTGAATTCAACCAATGGTTTTACTGATAGAGTGTTAACAAATAAAGAAACAAACCAAACCAAGAACAATACTGCGTGCCTCCCCTTTTGGGGGCGGGATAAAAAATTAGACTTGTTTTCTAGACTCATTGGTCCTTACGTCATAATAGGATCAAGAATTCAAACCATAATACTATGCCCTTTGATACTGTGTTATTTAAAGTCTGTGTCAATAAATCCAAAAGTTTCCCATATATTTTCCTAAAGTTTGACATCAGTGTAGCTTAATATGTTATTTAACACGTCATAGGCAAATGTAAATGAATGTCCTGTTGGAACTGCACTGCACTTTGGTGTAAACATGGTCAAAATCAGTGACATTTTGAAGAAAACTGCGTTACCGAGCACATTTAAAAATATTTGTGATCAAAAATATGATTTTTATGCAAACATCATCCTTATTATGTTTAAGTATTTACAAATTAGTTAGAGCCCATTGAACATGACCCTTGACCTGACCCTTTTGTGTTGTTAAAATATTCTGTAAAGATGCAACAAGAGAAAATAATATAAAACTAAAACTGTGTAACAAGACAAAACAAAATACTGCAAAGGATGAAAGAAAATAGAGTTACAGATAAAAGATAACAACAATGGCATAAAAGGTGAAAATAACGTCAAAGATGAAAGCCAGTGCAATCTGAGGACTTATTCAACAAGATGAAAATGATGTAACAAGGAGAAAACATACATTTTTAAGTTGGAAATCCCTCTTCATTGTCAGAACATGATGAATATTTGGGAAATATTTCTAATGATAAAAAGCAAAGTTGAAGAGTAAAGGTATAAAACACTGACTTCCTGTTGTATCTCTGAACCCTACATGCATCTTCTTTGAGATTTTTGGCTGCATGAGTGTTTCTGACATGCACCCACCTCTCCTCGAGGGTGTAACATGACCGTGTGTGTGTGTGTGTGTGTGTGTGTGTGTGTAGGTGTGTGTGAAGGCGTCACGCTCAGAGCAACAATAACTCTTGGTCCTTTGCACCGTGTCGGTAGCCTTTTGTCTCCGCTCTCAGATAAAGGATGGTCCTCTTTTTTGTAAGCTTTTCTCTTTCTTTCTCTTTCTCTCTCTCTCTCTTTCACTCTCTCTCACTCACACACACACGGGCCCCTGCGGTGAAGTGGGCCCTTTGTAGAAGCATCAGATGAAGAGCTAGAAGAGGGCCTTTGAAATCCACCCAACACCTAGGTTAATAGACACAGACACCAACGTCTGCGTACGCTGCTGCAGAAAGTGCACACGCTGGAGCACAGGAGCGCACTCAGAATGCACATGGTAATGTGAAACTTGATGGTGCATGCACACTCTGGGCATATGAAAGCTGATGCAGTAGGATGTGGACTTTAAGAGGATTAATTTTTACCGCCGGGGAAAAAAAGGCTTTGATTGACAGGGTGACCTTGTGCTGTTGGTAGTTCTGTGTTCTGTGTGGGTAAGAGGGGATGAAAATGTTACGTGTCTTATCAGCCAGAAAGGACCACATTTTAGAAATGTTTGACAGATTTTAAAGCCACTAGATTTACTCCATTTGACCAAAATGGGAAATGGTTGAAATATGAATCATCTGTAAATATACTAAGATAAGTTTTCAGTCCATTCATATCGTTTAACATATACTCATAGTTATTTTAATACAAAATGACTAAAGGTGTAAATTTATCTATGGTCTATGCCCTGATGAAGGCCTATATGGCCGCAACACGTAGGCCCATGTGCTTTTAAATTATTTGCCATGTTATATTAAAGGCGATTTTAATTATTTCTACAAATCTCGGAGTGCCTCTGCTCTTTTCTTCATTTTGAACCTTCTCTTCACTCAGTACAGAAGAGCACCTGAGTAACTTTACTGGAAATCTCCCGAGCGCTGACAGTTCTTTCGTGTCTTTCAGTGTAAATTTATGTTTCAGACTTCTGGGTCAGGTTAGGAGGATTGTTAGGACAGTGAACACCGCCACTTAAGACTTAACTAAAACTTAGTCACTTGAGTGTTAAATGAATCATTTTCTTAATATCGTAGGGTGTCAGTCACAATATGTGGGGGAACTGTGCTGCTTGATGGAGGTTTGTGCTCTCTGAGTGCTTTTCTAGTTTAAAATGGTAAATGGACTGCTTTTATATAGCTCTATATCTACACTTTGGTACTCAAAGTGCTTTACATAGGCCTCACATTCAACCATTCACTCACACACCATAGGCGGCTATTATGCTAATGTACCATGCCAGACCTACTGGGAGCAATTTACGGTTCAGTGTCTTGCTCAGGGACACTTCGACATGTGGACAGTAGGAGCCAGGATTTGAACCGCCAACCCTTCACCCATTGGACAACCCGCTCTACCATCTCAGCCACAGCCGCGCCCGTAGCCTGTATTTAAGCCTGAATAAAACAGGTGTTATTTAAGGTATATGCAGGCAGAAAATGCATTATAAGAGAAGACATATAATCTTTATTCATGAAGAATTTTTCAAGAGGAATTGGTAAATCTCTCAGTAAAATACCCTATTTCCATTTCTTGCAGACAGATCAAAGAGGTTAGAAACAAAGATGTGATAATGATGCTATTTTTTTAAATTAACTTTCAGTCTAAATCCTGAATCTACCTTTGCTGCTATCCACCGATGTTGCTATGGGACAATCCACTTCACTTCATACCTGCAGAAGTTATTTGTCAGTAGCAAAGAGTGTGGGCAAAGATATTAGAGGAGGAAAAGGAAAAAAATGGTATGGTGGTAGTTTTTTAGAAGGCGGTTGAAAAGCAGCTCTGTTGGAAGCTCTTTCAGCTTTTGTCCATGTAGGTTCTATGTCTGGACGATACGTCCTGGAGTCTTGTCATCACCTTGAAGTTTCCAGGCAACCGGAGGAGACTTTGGGAAGTGGCCAGGCCAAGAAACAGTTTCCTACATAACTTCTCTTCTCTTTTTAAATCAGTGTTGCATAAACTACTGGAAGGTCACAGTTGAGTAGAAGTACAGGTAGTAGAGGTGTGACGATACTCAGCTCATGAGACGAGACATGATATGGAATTCATGAGGACAAGATGAGGCAACTCATCACATTATTTAATTAAGAAAACTAAAATGACAAAATATATGACTGGACAAAGACTTTTTTTATTTAACAGAGTTACAAAACAATGCAGGTGCATTTGGAAATGTTTTAGAACTTGCATCCATCTATGGCCTAAGCCTGAGATTTTAATTAGACAATTTTTTACTTAAATGCCACTAGATCTCATCACACTCCTAACAGACACTCTACCAAAACATGACTTTGGTAGCAGTTCAAGTCACCAACTGAAATGCTACTCAAGTTAAAGTCTTTGTGTATCTAGTATTTACTGTATTTCAGTATATCAAGTAATCTACAATTAAATGTATTCAAGTAATGAAAGCAAAAGTACAGGTAAGCATTAATAACAACCGAAAGCAGTTAGCATTTGAATATTATGCTGCTTTTCACATCAACAGATTGCCAACAGGTTAAGTGTGGACCTTTGTTTGCACTCGTTCATTACATGTTAAAGCCTAATGATGAATCAGCTTCCTGACTTTGTTGCAGTCACCAGTACTCTCACCAGTGAAAACACAACCAAATTTCCTTTAATTTAATTTATAAAATTGAGTTAGGAAATGTAGTGATGTAAAAGTAAACAGAATAAAAAATACTCAGTAAAGTACAAGTTCTCTGACAGTAATGAAGTAGTTTTACTTAGTTACTATACAACACTGTTTTAAATTAACATATTTTTCTTTGTTTATTTTCATCAGAAATCTTCTTCATTTATTCTTTTACTGTGTTTCCGTGTTTTCTCTGTGGTACTGGCTTGACTTTTTTTGTGTTTCCATTATGTGAAAGGACCTGGATCTGGTACCTGGTACGTGATGCGTAAACTCTGCAGATCACTGATTGGTCAGAAAGTTGTCTCTGCTTTACTGTGTTATCAATGTGCAACCACCATTTAAAAAAAAAACAAGAAAAAAACAGATGTGGCAGGTTACAGTAAATATATCGGCAGGTTAATCCACATGATGGCAGCTCGCAAAACAACACTGTGGTCGATGGAAGAGGTTCAGACATTCTGTTGTTGGTGGCCAACAAAAAAAATCAGTGTGAGCTTGATAGTATAACATACAAGCAAGTTTATCAGCACCTTTCTGAGTGACATCACAGAAGTTACATGCCGTGTCGCTATGACGACCGGGTACTCTAAAGCTGGTCGTATCCAGTGATGGTCTCCAGGAATAGTATCTGATACCTCAGTCAAGTCGAGTCGAGCTAAGCCGGTTCAACACAGTAGAAATGCAGATTTGATAGATAATTTGAGGCTCTAGTACAAGATAAACACAGTATATATCATTAGCCTCATCGTATAATTACTCAAGTCATATATTTTGACCAAATTGTAATATCAGCATAAAATGAAGCAACAATATTGGGCGAGTAAATTTACACTGATTTCATAATTTGGCCAAAAATATGACTTTTAATTATCCTATGAGGCTAAAGATATATTATTTTAAAAGCAGATCAATCACATATTGACTCTCATGTAAAATATATGCATCATAGACTAATGTAGCTTATGTCAAAGTTATATTAATAGAGCCGACAGGACAACAGAACCTTTAGTCAGTGGTTTAACAGGCTGTAGGCTGCTCACACACACAAGGACAAACTAAATATAGTTTTTCACCCCATTATTATAATCTGTACATAAATGTATATATATTGAAGGGTGACTGCAGGTCAGTTCCGCCACCATTGTCGGTAAAATCTGCTGACTAATGTTCTCTCAATATCATTATGACTCAAACTGAAGTCCTGGTCAGAGCTGGCAGGAGCAGATATACTTTACATACATCATATCTACATAGTCTTTCTTCTCTTTTTCACTGCTCTTCCCTTTGGCATATAGTTATGAAACTGCACTTGAACTAAATTCAAAGTATTAAACTAAGCCAAATCCAACATTTAGGGGCATTAATTTTTCACATGTGGTTCTGTGCAGAAGTCTCAGGCTAAGATTAGGTTTGTTGGTTCTGTAACGTTCTAATAACCACACATGCATTTGTCAGCCTCTGTATTAAGATACAATCTGGATAGGGAAAATAGGAAAGTGGTCATATTTAGTGTGACCTCCCTTTACACTTAACACATGTTTAACCCTTTTGTTCAGACTACATGAGTTTTATTGCGTTCATTTTCTGATGTTTTATATCAGGTTTATTTCAACACATGCCAGATGTTTCTAACTGTGCTGCCTGTTTTCATGGGTTAGAATTAATAGTGACTTTAACCTTTAGAGCCCATTTACTTCAGTTTTTTGTGTCTAAGGCTGTGTACATATTCCCTTTTTTTCCCTTGTTGTATCTGAGCAGAAGAGAATGAGAAATAAATATTTATGCTCATTTCAGCCCTGTAAGAACAACAAAGCCAAAGGTGGCCTAGTCTATAGCATATGGTATGTGATGTCCATATGCAGATATAGGAGGTGACAGTAATGCATCTTAATGCTGGATGCAACTCTCTATAAAATGTAAAACAGAAGAGCTACTTTAGAATTATGGTAATGCGACATGCTGGATTCAAGAATGGGGATCTATAGTAACTGCTACTACATCAGAGTTTACTCACAATTTGTCAAAACACACACACTTTTTCTGTAATTTCTCATCAGGTTGCTTTGTCAGGGGACAACTTTAATTTTTTGCTGCTCTTTTTCCACTGGTTCTTGGTTTTTCCACCTTCACCATGGTATCAGATGAGTTGTGGGTGTGTCCTCTTGATGCATTGTAACCTAAGATAGCAGGAAATCTCCAAAAATGTTCACTATATTTTGATAAATTGAGCTCAGATTGGAGGAGTAAACAGCTACATTTTTGCCTGAAAAAATCTTAACTTAATGTTTCAGTAATTCGACTTTTGAAGGTTCATCTTTTTCCACTGTTGCATCGTTCATAGCTGCAGTTGCTCCGAAGATGGGGTGACAGTGTTTCCCAACCAGGGGTACGCGGAGGTACTGCAGGGGGTACGCAGCGCATAGAGAGTTTTTTGGTTTTTTTTAAAGAAGGCATTACAAAAACTGTAGTCCAAAAACTCGTAATATTCGTAATATGACAACAGAATGTCTGCTGTGGTCAATTATTTTTA
>JAPSES010000236.1:14843715-14853719 GCA_029822895.1 Maxillicosta whitleyi
AGAGTCTTATAAAGATCGCCAACACTTTGCTTTTCTATGCACACTTGCACATTAGTGTGAGGTTTTAACTTCAGGTATTTTCATAGAAGCAATAAAGCAGCCACAAACGCACACTGAGTGTTTATTCACTCACACATACAGGGCAGGGCTGTGTTTGAAGCACATTACGGGATGAAGTGTTTCCTTCGCAAGTGAATCTACACACACACACACACACTCACACACTATACAGTATGTTCTCCTGCCTTAGTGGAAGAAAATAAGGTTTCAGTATTAATGGTTAACGTTGATGTGTCCCTGTGCAGCGGGTCACACTCTGGAGCTGCTGGAGCCACTGGTCAAGTTCCAGGTTGGACTGAAGAAACTCAACCTGCATGAGGAGGAGCATGTGCTGCTCATGGCCATCTGCCTGCTCTCCCCAGGTACGGCCTCTGCTTGTCTGCTTTTCTAAGTGTATTTCCTGTACAGGCGTTTTTTTTTTTTTTTTTTTGAAAGACAGATATACTCTAGTTTGTATTCGTACAACCTAATGGCCTAGTTTCACTCAACGTTAGCACGTGTTTGATGCTGCCAATGAAACTGAAAACAGCCCAGTGGAATAATCTGTTTGAAGCAAAAAGTTCCAGCTGCGTATCAGAAGCGTATGTTTGTGAGTGTCGGAGTAAAAAAAAAAAAAAAAAAACAGTGGTGTGTGTGTTCTTTTACTGTCAGCACATGGCTACTGTAAACCCATGAGCCTCAGCGTTTCACTAAACGTCACATGTGTTTATAGAGTTTAACCCTCTACCTGAATATTAGTCTTATTTTTAACAGTAGAGTGTGACGTCCATTTACAGTCAAACTGTCATCATCCAGTGACAGCAGTGAAGTCCCGTAAATGTAAGAGACGCAGACAGGCAGGTTATATTCAGGGCAGCAGGAATAAATTAAATAAACAAGTATGTACAAAAATAAACATGTATATTAAAAATTAAATGACACTGATGAAAAACAAGCATTTCTAAAGGCGCCTCTAGTTTTATGATCGTGTGCTTTAATTAAACACAACTAATTACTGATAACTGATTACTGTCTGATGTTTGTGAAGCGTTTAATCATGAAAAATGATGCGACAGAATTAAAGTAGGATTACATTTGAACTCAGTCTGAAACGCTAATTTCTGTGAACGGTTCTGAGACACTTTTTAGTGGCTCCACGAGTCTGAAAAATGTGAAGAAAAATGTGTGAAGACTGTGCTTTTTAAAAATAAACCTTTTTAACCCGTAGAGAGACTAAGATCAGCTTTTTCATCCTTTCCATTTAGTAACTAACAACAACAACCAGTCTTTAATAACTAGTGTGAGTCACGTTACCGTCACAAGGACAAACGTAGGCATCGGTTGCTACTGACTACACATCCTCAGATTTAGAGTTGAGCTGTTATAGGATCACTGTGACAAATAGCATCCAACAACATGGGATGGAGTTGAATGTTTTACACATTAAATATCTCAAATGTAGCTGGATACTGAACTGACTTTTATGTCTCTGACTGATGTTATTGAGGAAAAAACCTGGTTAAATTGAATAGGAACAAACCTCATTGGTATCGAATTACTTTTACCACAAAACCTCTCCTTCCCTTGTTGTGCACACGTTTGTTTTCATGTTCTAAATGTACACAAACTTAAATGAGCAGAACAAATTTAAAGGCTCATATTTTATTAGTCTTTGGTTCATTTATTTGTGTATTTGGACCCTAATAGTTCATACAGTTTGAATTTGATCCCTCCAGGTGCCACAAAACTAACATTATATATTTTTGACAAGAATCCAGTGGATTTCGACGACCTGTTTTAATTCCTTTGTTACGTCTATAACCTAGTTAGTTCAGAGACACTTGTCTGAGTGCGACATCATTGTTCGTCAGCAGCAGCGGTTGTAGTAAAAACTGAAAATATGTCCAAACTTTGAGACGATTTCCAAAATGGTCAGGTGTTGGTTGAATTAACGAATACAAGTGGCTGAACGGGACAGAGCAGCACAGCCAATAACCTGGAGGGGGGGGTATGAAGTGGCTCAAACTGTAAAAATACTTTTCTGCTTGAAGGAAAACAAATGACATAATCCTTAATATTATTTTTAGTTTAACAGTAAAACAAATCAGTACATCAGGCTGCATTTATCATAAATACCTTATACTTCCCCTTAAATTAATAATTCCTTATTTTTCCGTCCCTCCCCATCCTACCCTGACCCTGTATCATCCATTATCTCATGCCAGATCGTCCCGGTGTCCAGGACCACGCCCGTGTCGAGCAGCTCCAGGACCGCCTATCGGAGGTTCTGCAGGCCTACATCCGGGTCAACCACCCCGGCGGGCGCCTCCTTTACGCCAAGATGATCCAGAAGCTGGCGGACCTGCGCAGCCTGAACGAGGAGCACTCCAAGCAGTACCGCTCGCTGTCCTTCCAGCCTGAACACAGCATGCAGCTCACCCCGCTGGTGCTGGAAGTGTTCGGCAGCGAGGTGTCATAGCCGAAGGCGGATACGACCAACACACAGAAACAGGATGAGTTTAATCGACACCCATAGCCTTTTCCCTCAGAAAACCCTGGACATGTAGGAGAACGATGGATAAACTAACAGGCAGACATCACCTCTTCATCCTCCTCCTCCTCCTCCTCCTCTGATCTCACCTCTGGATTTAGGAATGTTCCACCTTAATATGCTGTGGATTTCTGCAGTGTTCAAATTCTCTTCTGACCTCCACATTTACAAACGCAGAACCGAACCCGAATCCATTATCCACCTGATATCCTGCCACTCGTCTGGATCTTCAGATCTTCTCATTGTCACATTTCCTTGGGTGATCACTGGTACAGTCATTCTACTTATTTTTTTTTTGACCTGATGGGTGGACAGATCCCGTCGTCTCCATCTTCATTGCATCGCTCCGTGGTCACATAAGCCCCGCATCAGACAGGATCAGATTCACAGGGATCATCTTTAGTTGTACTGGTTCTAGTGATACAGCATTACCGCACTAGAGTCAGACATTCTGTTTTATGGAAGTGCATCACCTTAACAAGATGGGAATCCAGTAGATATTCTCTGTTTTTCCTGCATATCTGTGTGTCTATGATGTTGGACGGCCATCTGAAGTGATGAAAGGAAGTCGGAAGGAGGAACGCGTTACGGAGATGACGGAAAGGAAAGCGAGAAAATGAGTAGAGGTCGGATGGATGGTGGGAGTTGCTACAGTTGGAGTTCCCTGTTCACAAGACAAAAGGGAATTTCACAAAACAAGAATGTATGTATAATGCTATATAAATAGAAATAAGCTGATATATGAATATATATAAATATATTTAAGAGAATTAAACATGTTTGCTTCCATTGAAACAAATAGTTCTGAGTGTTGTAGAGGATTTGAAGGCCCCTCCTCAATTGCGCGTCTTTTTTTTTTTTTTTTAATTAAAAAAAAAAAAAGACAAGTGCACACACAGAGGAAAGTGCTAAGAAGTGTGCAAGGAGTCCTATTTTTGTGATGTGTGTACAGTATATGAGAATATTGGAATATTGATGGACCACAAGGGGGTGTACGCGGACAGGCTCTGGCATGGGGGGGCTCAGTGCAGGGAAGCGCTCATATGTTTCTCCTCTTTGGACCTGTGAAGTTTGTAGACATACGCAAAAACACCCATTTCTGGGCTAGCGAGTATCCAAAATATATCTGTTTGGGCTGGTTTAGATTGCTGCTACGACAGTTAGAGCTCGATAGTTGGATGGAAACCAACTACCTGCTGTTGCCTCAGGGAAAAGTTTGTCTGATGATAATGTGTACTTGGTGTTTATGGTGTGCGTGGCGTAAGCTTACAATCATAAGACGGAGATTGTTTTTTGAAGCTCTAGGCATCACTGTGATTTTAATCATACTAAATAACAGCGCAAGTAAGCTAAAAGGGACTTTTTAAAATGAGAACTACAAATGTTCATTCCTTAGCTTATCTCTTAAAAGTCCTTCTACGGAATAAATTGCATGATCATACCTTATTTTTAAGTTTAAATACCCATTAATTCATTACAAAAAAAAAAAGAAGAAAAAAAAAAACAGGCCTCTTTGTTAAAATATCGATTGACTGATATCAGCCTTAAGGTTTTTTTCAGGGCAAAGAGAATATTATAAAGATGGTAGCAATATAAATAAGCAATGTATACCTGTAGTGTTTTGTGAATTAAATCTTTTAGATTCTCTAAGCAGGATTATTAAGCATAACACAAAACGTTTTTATATTACATGTTAAACTCAAGCCTCATACCTTTTGTCACATTTCTATCATTTTTACACCAGCCACATAAGCGAGGTTTAGGATGTTAGTGGGACAACATCACTACATATCATATCACTCTGTCGACACAGTGCATGCTCACCCCTCATGCAGGTCTGGAGCACCCCCTTGTGGACGAACTTTGTAAATACCACTTGCTAGATCTGTACATAGTTCTAGATTAATGTAGGCATAATACTAAGAGAATTCAATTGTTGATGGCAAGATGCTCTGGAGATACAGCACTATATGCAATTAGGAGATGACTCTTCTGTTGTACGCGACTAGAATGGACAGAAATGGTGGTCCTGGTCATGTGACGCTGCTGGGAGGAGCTCTGAAGAAGTCTGTCGCAGCTGTGATTCAGCTTTGTGAAATTGGATATTAACAAAATGATCCTCAAGGAAACGTATAGCACTTAATTATTTATGAGCTTAGAAGCGAGAAAAGAAAACCATGTCACGGAAAATGGCATTTAATGTCCGTTTCTGTGCATTTTATTCAATGATTTAAACTTTTAACATATTACTTACAAAGTTGTCATAGAATTGGTGAGTTGAATTTTTCCCTTCAGACTTTGGATGTCCAATCTGACCCAAAAACAATGTAAAAACAACACCTGTATAGATCTTTAACAATAAGTCAAGTAGTTAGCAACAATTGAAATATTTTGAATTTTGAGTAAAACCCTTACACCACTGTAGCAGTAGATTTACTATGAACACATCTGAGGGTGTCATTGGACTTTTGAAATGTGCTGAACAAACTTTTTCACTACTTTGTAGAATAAGTAATGGTTGAATAATTGATGAAATAATGATATTGCAACAATTACAATCTGCTCCCATCAGCATATTTGTACCAAGGCCCAGCCGTGTCTTACATTTGCACCAAACTTCAACAACATAAAACAGGACACCCTTAAAGTACTTTTAAAAGATTGTAAATTTCCGCATCAATTCCATGACATCTGGACTTCTGGGTATTTTCTCGGCTGATGGAAATCCTAATTTGGAACCAGAAGCTCCTAGACATTTAGCACTGACGTAAGTTTGAAGGCGACTGAAATGAGCCTTAGTGCAATGATGAGATTCAGTAATCTGGCTTCTTAGTCACTGAACATTCCCAGTGTTGAGCATTCCGACTGAGTCTCAGCATCTGAAACACCGACGGCCTGTTGGAGTTTCCCAGTTACAGTGTGTTTTTGCCAGGATGAGTCCTCTCTGTCCATTCTACGCTTATGGATGTACGGCTTTCCTCTTTCACTCTTTCTATGTCAATCGAGAAGCTTTGACAATTATATAGTAGATCCATATTTTTCATTTGTTTTTTTTTTTGTTTTGTTTTTTCCAAGATTGTTCAATTTTAATAAGTGTTAGAGTTTGCTGTCTTGCTAGTGCTTGGCTTGCTGCGCCGGGACATCGTTTTAATGAAGCAGAGATGAATAAAGTGGACTCCTGGAGCTTTTTCCAAGCTCCCCTTCCTTTGATTTCAGCATTGATTGAACATGGAATATCTCTTTTTATCTGGTGACGTGGCTTCACTTTCATGTTTGGACTGGACTGAGGGGGGAACGCTGGCTGTCATTGTCTTCGCCTTTTTTTTTTCTTTTTTTTTTGAAGAAAGACTTGTGAGTGCAGCCATGTTACAGGTGGACCTACAACCTGAAGGGGAAGGAAGGGACACAGTGGAACAGATCCCAAGCTCGATATATAAAATAACCAAGCTCCGTCTGCTTTACCAGAAGCAGGACGTCAAACACAATCACGTGATCATGAACTAACACTGCCTGAACTGACTGACACAGGAATTAGCCAATGGCAAGCTGTCGCAGCAGCAGCATGCGCGTGCCTCTTCATTCATCAACCAACCATCTAACCACCTCTTTTTCTGCAATAGCAAATGACAGCAGGATTACTTTTCATAGCTTTAACTCGGCAGCCAACCAAGCTCTGCTTTTGAAACTACTGTGGCACACCAAGGGCTGATGGGATTGGAAACTGTAGTGGAACCGCTGCTGATGAAATGGACATGTCACTTTACTGTGAAATAGACAATGCAGGAATGGCTCTTTTTGTCCGCGTAAACCTTTGGATCAAACCTCCAGAAGGCTGTGTAAAGTCTGTATAGAACCGTAGTAGATAAAAGTATTGTTCAATGACTTTTGCCACAGGCGGATGTAGATGCAGTGACTGACAGGATGTCGCCTCCAAAACCCAAAGTGTGACATTACCTTTCTCACTATTCTGTCTCACATCGCAGTTCTTAAAACTTCAGATTTTTAAAGGATCGTTGTTTGTCGAAAAGTTGTCGTGGTAAGACTTGGAGTCTTACAAAGTCTCTGATTTTATAACATCAGCATCTACATTATCTGTTTTAAAACAAATGCAGGACAGGGTGTCGGGGCGGGGGGTGGGGGGGCGTCTACTTGGCTTTGAAGGTTCTATGTTGGTCTGGTTGGTATGTTTTTCAACAGTCTGTTCATGATCCCAGAGGTGCTGAAACTTTGGGTTCTAGCTGGAAAACTCCACCCCTGGAAGACAGATCTGGCTTCAGCTCTGACGCTCATGGTCGCCATGAGGGTCGGAGGTGATCTCTTCTGTTCTACGACGAACCTAAGCGAGACTCCCCCTCCCCCCTCCTTCAACCCTCCTCCCTTCAACCCAGGTCAGCAGCTCCACCTCAGTAGCCTTACTTACAGAAACCTCACTCAGCTGGAAAACACCCGACAGATACCTCAGTCATTTACACAATGACTACAATAGCCTTTAAGGGAACCAAACATGAACTTATACCACAAACACACACTCCCACAGACACACTACAACTCTCCTCAACAACCTCTGCAGTGTTTTAATGTCTTTTTACTGTAAACTAGCTGCCAGTTGTACAGAACAGAAGGTTGTCCAGTAGAGACCTGTTGCCATTAGACCAGTCAGTGTGAGTGGATCCCAATGTTTGTAAGTGTTAACTTTCACTCTGTTATTTTTTTTTCTTCGCTTTACTCACTTTATCCTCATCTCTGCCTCATTCTGTGTTTTTTTTTCTGTCATCTCTGACTGAATTTTTCTCTTCTACAAACTGTCGACGTGCCGCTCAGCTTTGGCGCTGCGTTTAACCAAACATACTACCTCTCCCTTCTGCACATATTCATATAATTTTTTTTTTTTTTTGTTATTTTTTTTTTGGTCGCAGCATGATTGTGTTTATTAGAAAGCATCGGTTTATATATTTTAACACTAATTTAGACTTTTTTTTTTGTGTATATGTACAGTATATTCCTTTTTAACTCTTCGCTTTTCAAATGCTGGATGATTTTTACCTCAAGAAATGTCAAGATAAGCCCATAAACTCCTAAATCGGGCTGTCGGAGCCTTCTCTAGCGTTGTTTTACCACTGAAGTGTGCACGTGTATGGGCAGAAAACAGTTCACGTTAACGATAGAAAACCCAAGAAAGAAATAAGATAAGAAAAACCTGCTTCTTTAAAAAAAAAAAAAAAAACGCCCTGTGATATAATCATATAACATAATGTACAGGGTTGATTAGCTTAGCCGTGTTAGCAAGAAAGCAAGTTTGGGAATGACAGACAAAATTGGAATAAGTATCTGAACGGAGTCTTATGGATGTGTAGTCACCCTCTTTATAAATGTAAAGGATAATAAAGTAGCAAAAGTAAAGCTTTTAAAGCATCAGAAAACGGACAGTAAATAAAGCTTTTAGCACAAGTTAAAGGTAAAATGACAATCTTTCTGGGGGAGTTCTTCCTCATCTCAGTCACTGATATTATCCAGTAGATTTATTTCTTCTTTTGGCTCAATGATCCTATTGGATAGTAAATCTACTTTTCCTGTTGAAATTGGAAATGCTCTGTTCCTTTAAATTGATCGATTTCAGAACGGAAGGTTCTATAGAGTAAATGTTTGGCATAACTCTATTCCTGCTGAAAGAACCCAGTTAAAGTCAGACGACTGAGCCTTATGGAAACTTATGGAAATGATCTGTATGATCCAAAAGCTTCACACATGTTCGTGGGTCAGGAGTGAGCGTGAAGGAATGTGCTCTGAGCGTCCAGGCCACAAGGACACATGGCTGTCAGTTCACACTTCAGGGGAAAAACAAGGCACGAAGAGAATCTGGACTTAGACGCCTTCAGAACACTTTAAAGTGACAGACGCCGTCACAGATTACCAAACGCCTGATTTGACAAAAAGACGCCATTTGTCATGTTTGGTCTGATGGGACTCTACAGAGCTGTTGAACACTTTCAGATGAGTAACAGCTAAAAAAAAAAAAAAAAGTCGTATTTGTCATGATTTGGACTCGAGTTTCTAGACCGTGGCATCCCTCAGCGTTGCTTCTCTCTTGTACTGCAGGTTTCCTGTGTGTTCTCGTCACCTTCCTTCAGTGTTTGGCAAAATGACAACGTTGGGATCCCAGTTTAGATTCTTTAGATACCCACAGTGTGTACGTCGTCACACACACCTGCTCCAGTCTGACCTTTGCACTCTGCCTTCTTCAACCTCTGGTTCTGGATCCTCTGTTTTTTCGCTGCTCACACTCAGCTTTCAGAAATCTAAAAGCCTTCAAATAATATGCTGTGAAAGACACACCTAGCCTATAGCGATCACTCTTGTATTATATACTGTTTCAAGAATCACATTTCAGCTCGCAGCATGTGGAAGGTATGCTTTTCTATAGGTCGTTTTGGCCTGAAGCAGCGTCTCAGACAGTGTGAGTCTATGGAAATCTGAAATCCACAGAACAGACAAAAGGATGATCAGCATCTAGAGACCGTTTGAAGGACAGGCTGGTTGATAGATTAAGAGAATAGGAAGCTTTTATCAAATGTTTACACTTAAATCAGCTGTATCCTGACAAATTCTATGAAAATCAATAGCCTGAATAATGAACTCTAGGTATTTTCTGTTGTGATTTTAGTCAGATGCTGAAGTCGATCTCTGTTTGCAGTGTTTTATCACCTGGGGTTGAATGCGAAGAGCAGGTACATGGATGGAAAGTCAGCTTTTCTACTGTCGTAACAGATGGTCATCTGTCGCTCTGATTGCGTTTCTCTGCTACCTCTTTAAATATGCGCTTGCTCAGACAGTCCTGATCAAAATTTTAAGAGCAGTTGAAAAATTGCAAGATTTCTCATTTTGCACTGTTGGATGTTAACAAGGTTCTAAATAAGGTTTCACAGTGAGAGAAGAAGAAATGGGAGAGAAACAAAAGAAACATTTGGGTAATTATTATTGAAAACGACATAAGCTGTTCATCACCTGATCACCCCCCCCCCCAAAAAAAAGGGGGAAAAAAAAAATATATATATATATATGTATATGTTTTAAAAAGGACTTTGTAATGAGTAGCTCCACTGTTCTTGTTGATCACCTGAAAATGTTGTTTCGGCGTGCTTTATTATAATAATATTAATAATTATTATTATCATTATTATTATTATTATGGGAGTGTTTCCAGGAGGCTAGTGGGAACATTGCTTCATGGAGGGCATCCACTGTCTGGAGCTGATGTCCATTTTTGTACACTTCCCTCTCCATCCATCCCCAAATGTTCTCAGTTGGATTTAGATCAGTGGAACCCACAGGATTGTCCACAGTCAGGTTCTGCCTCTGTTCTCAGTTCTGTCAGTTTAAACACCGTCAATCCCACAGACCTGGGCCATCAGTCATG
>JAPSES010000236.1:14890280-14906938 GCA_029822895.1 Maxillicosta whitleyi
CCCCACCCCACCCCCCGTCTTCGGCTCCTCTCTCTTTCGCCCTCTGCCCGGCCCATCTTACTCAGGTTACCGGCTTCCTCCTGTTGTTCTGAGCCCGTGGTTTGAGTGCAGCTCTGAGGGCGCTCCCACGCTCTCCCAGAGAGAAAGAAAGGAAGGAAAACAGCGATAACCATTTCAGAGCCACAAAAGCAGTGGGAGAAGCTTACACGCTTTCCACTTCCATGCACGCTTTTGTCCCTTTAACTCTGAGAAATGTGGAAAAGTGTCTTTTGCATGTCTTGTTGGTATTTTTTTGTTTCCTGGACAAAAGTTTTCTCTTTTCGTTGGAGGTGGTGGGGTGGCTGAGGTGGTGAGAAAATTGGAAACAGAGCCACCCACAGTGGAAGTGAGTCAGCCCGGCATTTAGTGGTGTGTTGACTTTGGAAATGGCAGGGAATGGGGGGTGGTGGTGGTGGTGGTGGTACTGGGGAGGCAGTTGTAGTTGACAGAAGAAAAGAGGAAACAATACAAAGTGTCAGTTTGTTCATATTTGCTGCTGAGTGTCCCAGAATCCCTGCAAAGCAAATTTTTTTTCTGGCGAGAAGTGGAAGCCATCGGGTGTTTATAAAGGGAGGGAGCGGTCTGTGTCCATCTGGGACAATCCCAAAGTGCTGAAAGCCTCCCCACCCTGATCCCAAACATGTCTTTTTTTCCCCCCCTTTCGTCTTTTCTCTTTTTCGTTGTCTGTCCTGCTCCTTCACACTTCAAGTGGCTGAAATTTGTTGCAACCTGCAAAAAGTCTCCAGTGCATTTTCGACTTCTTAGTCTCGTTCTCATTCTTTTCCTGATAATCTGTCATTTTCCAGCTGTGTTTTCTCCAATTTGCTGCCTGAAGGTCATCCTCATTTTACAAGCAGTTCCCATTTCTTCTTTTATCAACATTTCTGTTCCTTAAACGGTTTTTTTTTTTTAGTTTTGACATTTCAAAAACTTAAATGTTCTGTATGTAAGAGTGTCACATGCTCCTGTGGTCACATGTTGTTTTTCTTAGTAGCCATGTTAATGTTAACTAAATACATTTCTTTTTAATTTTTTTTAAGACACATACACAAATCAATAACTTAACAAACATCAACAAGAGGACATCACATCACTATCAGAATCAGGTCAAGATCAGCAGTCAAACATCAACAAGTCCATGAATGGTTTCATGCTAGATCAAGTATTTCCAATTACCCCCCAGTAAATGTTATTTTTCCTTATGTTTTCATTTTAACAGAATTTGTCTTTTGTAGCTAAATATATTTCTAAGCCAATGTTTTTGGTCTGGAGTTAAAATTTCAGCAAAATACTTAAACAACTATGAAACACGGGCTATTATTAATGCTGAAAAGGAGCTAATATCAAGAACCAATTGGCTCCCAACACAACACGGACCCACAACAAAAGTTGTAGCAAATGTTTTTGAACCTTTAATATAAGTTAAAACTGCATTAAATGCATTTAATTTGCTGTGTAATATAATGACTAAATGGATGTGCGATCCGAGGTTGCTCATACCAAAATCGCACCTAATTCTGCAGCTCGACTTAGCTACAGTGTTTTAGCTCCTTTTATTGTTTTGCTTTTACAATGACCCGAATTTACCACTAACGTCTTGGGGGGGGGGGGGTTGGGCATACAGGGGGTGCTGCACTGAAGACGCAGGTTGATAAATCCGCAATTGATAAATAATTCTAAGTAATCATAGAAATGTTAGCGTACCCTGTCTTTGGTGATCACAGGGATCATGCTAATGCTAACCAGCTTCTGTAAACCAGGTTAAGGTTAGTAATGAGCAGTCAATGAGTAGTCATCTGCCATCTTTACCCATTGGCTGAACACCAACAGGAAGTAGAACTTTAATGTTGCTTTTTTGTTTCCTTAAGGTCTCACAGTCTTGCAGTTTTTTGGGTGTTTGTGCACGTTTTATTTTTCATTTGAGCAATTCAATTAAGGGCGAAAATTGTGTTGGAACACAAGTGCTATTGAACATGTACCATGTAAAATATTAATAGTAATAGTAATGCCTTACACTACTGCGTTATAGAGAAAAGTAATCAGTTACTGTAATGCATTACTCTTGTAATGCAGTAGTTTCAACAATGATGATAACAATAGTCGTACAGTCAGGTTTGACATTAAAATAGAATATTGGTAAATTATAATGTGAGGGTAAGTGTACTTTTAAATAAAAATGTATTCACACATACTTCATATATTGAAGTAAACAAAGCTGCCACTCAACAGCGTCAGCAACTAAGATGATATATAAAATACATGTTGAATGCAAATATACGTGTGGAGATGATTTATTCTCCTCTTCAGCGTGGCAGGGGCTCCTGGACCTAATTTTTTTTTTAACATTTCCAACCGTTGTGTCTTTGCTCCTGTAGGTTTGGTGCTATGTGTACAGACGCAAATGTACTGAAGGAGGTTACATACATGACATGACACACCTGATGTTCCCTTTTATGCTGATTTGATATCAGAATCAGAATTGTCGTTTATTGTCATTGCACATATTTCAGAGCAACGAGATCAAGATAAACGTTAAAACACAGACAAACATGGGACACAGATACAGCTGTGACCATCTCTGCAACAATAATGATCCTCATATTCTACCGTGCGTTTTCTACAGGAAGGCGAGGCGGAACATTTGCACCTTTAACAGCCTGTGCAAAAGGAGGCACTAATATAATTTGTATAGAACATTAACTAAACGCCACTAGACGTGAAGGAGATGACACTGGATGACGGTACCAGAGTCACATTATACACTTGCTCTTCCTTCTTTCCATTCCTTTATCATTTTCCATCCTATCTCCCTCTTCACTTCTTTTCCCTTTGTCTAGCCTGTTCAAACTCTCTCTCCTTCTCCTCTTCCTCCTCCTCTTCCTCTTCTCTCCCTCTGTGCCGCCTGTGTATCCAGTGATAAGGGGACAGCGACGGTAGCACTTCCTTTTGCCACAGGAAGCAGGAAATTCTGATTTCCACCACAGCCTCTCTGGACAAACTCTGCACCGGGTCCACTGGGATCTGCACATGCAGAGCGAGACATGCACGCATACATGGATGTAGAAGCATACACGCAGAAAAGTGTGTCACTTGTCTGAAGACAATGACTCCTCTATATCTTTAATTTGCAGCTGATGGACGGATGGAAGGATTGTTTTTTCGTGGGAAACCACCTGGGAACCAGAGCGCTCTGTGCCTCTCTGACCTCAGGGTTAGCCCTCAGGTCAGGGAATGATTGGCTAATTATTCCTCTAATCACAGCAAATGTTTTGTTATCACTCTGTTTGGCCACACAGGCTGGGGTGGCGCTGTCGAGCTTAAAAAAACACAAACAACCATTCATCAGCTAATGGATTCCAGTTATACCGCTGAGTGGGAGGGCTTGAGTGGGCGAGGAGAAAGGGGTGCAAAGAGAAAGTGGGGAAGACAAAAAAAAAAAGAGATAGTTAGAAGGAAACAGATTATGCCTTGCATTAATGCCAACAATGGTTTTATTTAATCTTTTCATGTATTTGTAGTCGAATCAGGATTATTTTTAATGCTTTATTGTTATGACAGAAGTAAGTTCCTCCTACTTTCCACTGTCTTCCAAGTAAAATATGATGCACCAACAGGGGAAGGTGTCTTTATAGACAGATATTCAGCAAATCTAGAACACAGGAACTTGACTCATGAAGATGCAATCTTTAGTCTATTCTATTTTTTTTTTTTTTTACCTCCAAAAATATCTGTGTATATTGTAAAAGTAGGTGAAAAAGATCAGGAGTGTGTTGTGAAAAATCACTAAAAATGTTCCCAGTTTTATTACAATCATACAGTTTGTCTTCCACAGTGTCATTTACTGTCATTATTTACTGTCTTTTCAAAGAGTCAGAATAAACTCAGTCTCAGTGAAATCCATCAAAAGTGCATGAAAAGTTCACACATCTTAATCCATAAACTGGACAGATACGAACAACCGATCTAACTCCTGTTAAAGCACCAACGGGAACATTTAAGATTTTAGAAGCTGGACTGAAAACAAGCACATTTATCTTTAAAGCTGTAAGATTTGATGATGTTATCATAAGAAGTTAGAAGAATAAATTAAAAAGTACACACATACATGTTGTTACACACACGACTGTTCTACATTGACCATTACTACATTGCTTAAAATCCCCTTCACATCCTGATTCTTACCAATTAATTAAATGCTGTAACGCAAAAATAGAATATTTTAGTCACCTGTTGAACATATATGACTGAAAAAACACCATCCCATCATTTTAACCAACCCATGGAAATGACTGAATGATGCTACGTCTGTCAAAATGTCTATCAAACACGTACTCCTCTTCCTGCATGATACAGGAAACGAAGCCAGACCCAGGGTTGGTTAGTTATATTAACTATATTAGGATGGAACGTTCACTGGGAAGCCATTTTGTCACTAATATAAATCTTTAGGGAATGTAACATTAGTCAGCTTGGAATGAATTGGGGCTGCTCTGCCAAGAAACATAATAGTGGGGTGGGGGGGTTGGTATTTTCAAAATGCACCTTGCTCGAACCATTTTCCCTACCTTTAAATAATGTCTGTCCAAAGTAAAAAGTGTATTTTTATATTATAGAATACCTATTATTATATAACTTTTAAATTTTTAAAAAAATATATTTTAATATTTTATGTAATATAAGCAACCTTTTTCTCACTTGTACAATGTGGCTTTAGTTCTTACACATACAGGGAAGGATAAAATTATTAGACCATCAAAAACAGTGGTTGTGCAATCCAGTACTAACTCCTGACAGAAAAGAGTCTAAAAGCACTGTTTTTGTCTGAATGATGACATAGATATGATGTAAGAAGTGAAGTGATTGTGATAATTATCAAGAAAACATGGACAATAGATAGAAATCAGCTCTGAAATTGAACTCTTTAGATGTAAAAGGCATTAAAATGAACAGGAAACTGAATAAAATAAGAGTGGTCTAATATTTTTTTTCCATAACTGTATGTCTGAAGCAGTGTTGAAGTACATCCAAATAGACACTACTGTATAAAACAGGGGGGTCAAACTCAATTTAGTTCAGGGGTCACATTCAACCAATACGATCTAAGGGGGCCGAAATTATGAGAATTATGTTCACATCTACAAAGTTTCCCTAAAAATCTGAAAAAAAGGAACAACTTGAAATGTGTTCAGAAAAATAAATGCAATTAAAACATATTCTGCTTCAGTTTATCATTTACACGTGTTCATTCTAACGTACAGATCAGGGTCTGTATACGGGACTATTTTTGACATATTTGAAGTTACTCACATTTTTTTTGGTAAAATTTTCATGTAATTTTCCATTTTTTCCACCAAAACAAAGAGAAAATTTGCAGTTGTTATTATTTATAGGATATTATGATCATGTTTTACTGGTCTGACCCACTTGTCCATATTTATTCCACCATTTATTGTTCATTTCTTCAATGTAATTTTCACAAATTCATCCCAGGGGCTGGATCTGACCCTTTTGTGGGCCAGATTTGGCCCCCGGGGGCTGCATGTTTGACACCTGTGGTATAAAGGATGTGGAAAAAAAAGTGATTTGACAGATGTATAGAATATCTAGTATGGCCCTTTGACTATTTATCAGTGTTAAAGCCAAACCTCTCACCTTGTGTTTAAGGACGCTTTCGAGATCAATTGAGACAAAAAAGGAGCTGACGACCACTGCGGTCTGGTCTGAGTGGGAACAAATACAGGAATAAAGAGATGAAGTGACACCTGTGAGTGTGATGGAGGAGTTGGAGAGCAGATTTTGGAAGAAAATAGAGAGTTTAAAGGGCGATTAGGAAACGCAGGAGATGTGATCCTAAACTATGAGCAGGTCAGAGGTCAAGAGGGGTGAGGAGGTCACTGCAGCGCCACTTAGAACAGGATATCCTGCGAGGAAAACCCATCTGTCTCTCTTTCTCACTCTTTTTTTTTCTGTCGCTTAATAAATTCCCACAGAGCAAAGCAGAGAGAAGAGGTGTAACCTTTCACTGAAAACACAAAGTTCTGCACTGAAATGTTTGTTTTCATCAATCTTCAGCGACAGAGACAAATGGCAGATACACACACCTGATGCATCTGTATCTGAGACTTTATCTGAGCCTACGGACCGTTTTTATGTTGCGTAATGATGTTTTCTTCCTGCTTTGTTGCCGTTTTCACGCTTTCACTGCAGCCGCTTCAACAGCCAAGACAAATTTCCCTGTGGGGACAATAAAGTTTATCTAAGTGTATCTTATCTGAGCCAGACAGACAGTGTGTGAAAATTCAGAAACATCCCACTGTTTTAATTAGTCTTATCACTGATATTAGGGAAAAACACTGTTATCTAATTAAAACTTTAATTTTTTTTTTTTTTTTTGATCAATGTATTTTTTATTGAATTTTCAAGGAGATACAAAAAACATACAAGACAAAATCAAAGAAAATTAAACGCAAAAGTATTGTGATATAACGCAAAAACTATTGCGTTATAACACAATAGTTTGGAACTATTGTGTTATGATGCAATACTCTGGAACTATTGCATTATAACGCAATATTTTTTATTTTTTTCATGTCCCTTCCACAGCTCCATACTACACAAAACAAAACAAAAACAAATTTAAAAAAATAGAAAAAAAGCACTCAGAGAACGCAGACCTCCACCACGCAATGCAATCAGGCCCCCACCTATATTGGACCCATAAGTATATAATGTTTAATAGCTAAATCTGGTTATTAACACAGCTACATTTTGGCATTGGTTGTATTTGTTTACCATGATTTGTTACTTCACAGTGGCTCAATATGCACAAGGCTTCATAAATTTCAACATTCTGGATCACCTGATCCACAATAATGCAAGGATCCGGGTCATAACCTATGGATTCTTGGATCCTATGATGGTCTTGCTCTGTGAATTGTTAGCAATCAATCCATTATTTATTTGATGTTATATATGCAAAAAAATGTTCAAATTGCCCTATCTCACAATGGTAAAGAAATCTTAAAAAAAAAAAAATCCTGGATCCAGACGGTGATCCGGATCACCTCCAAAAAGTAATCACTTCCACATCTCACCATTACCAACTGATCCTGAAAATTCCATCAAAATCCATCCATAACTTTTCGAGTTATGGATGAAAAAACAACAAACAAACCAACAAACAAACCAACAAACAAACGCCGGCAAAAACATAACCTCATTGGCGGAGGTAAAAACACACAAATGGACACAAAAAAGACCCACAAAATAGTACACTGTACATACAGGTTACACACTACACACAGTCAATCATTGTTAGCTGTTCCACATGAGAAATAAAGGACTGCCATAGTACGTCAAAGTTGCCCATTGATCCATTCAATGTGTATCTAATCTTCTCAACCTTCAGAAAAAAACACAACATCACACATTTATCTGCCAAAAGATGGAGATTTGTCATTTTTCCAATGTAATAAAGCTAAAACTTTCATAATATTATAGGATTTCCTCTCACATTTATCTGCATTACAGGTAGTCTTGTGTATTCACATGTCTTTTTATGTTGTCGCGCTGCTGACAAGTAAAAAAAATATATACTGATTTATTATTAGAAATAAGCAAGTTTGTTTCCTGGGTGCTGACGTGTGATGAAGTTTCCTTTTAGCAGGACATCCAAGGCCACAGCACCAGACATTATTCCAACTGAAGAGTTTTCCTCTGCATAAAACTTGATGAGAATGAGGACATGTAGTACAAACTCGGGTAAATCATCACATAGCGGTGGCAATAATTTCTGACATTCTTCTAAGAAAACTGTGCTGTGGTCTGTCAACACAGAGAACAATGATATCTGACGACAGGAAATGGCCTTAAACACAATATTTTGAGTTTTTTTTTTTTATATTCTTTGGAATAAAAGGTTTTGACATGTGACATTTGCCATTTTTTGTTGCAAGATTTGAGGTTTTCCACCCAGACAAACTCTATTTATTGTGCAAAAACAGAATAATCTGCCCAGTATTTACTTCAATATTAAAGCTTAAAAATGACCATTCAATGTTTTTGTAATTCAAGTAGTTTAACAAGAAACTGGGCTTGTGTGGTGTCTGGTTTCAGGCTGGAGAGGATGTAGTGTCATAAGCCATGGCAGCTGGTCCATAGGGGGCGGAGAAAAAGAGCTATTCAATCAGGGATTATAGCTTATTATGGTAAAGTACTATGTTTTATAGTTCATGTCAGTGTTTATTGAGCTTCATTTTAACGGTACTTATTTAAATTCTGCATGAATATGTTCACTTCCTGGTCAGGGGGTGCCAGACAAATGCCTGAAAACTTGCTGAACATGAAGTTTATTCACATTGGAAAAGTAAACAGTCATCTCTGGACACTAGTTTTTACATCCTGTAACCAAACCGGTTGTTTTTTGTTTTTTGTCCTTATGGGATTTGATGATTTTCTCTGGGTTAAGTAGCCTTGAGTGAGATAACCATGGTTTCCGGACTCCACAATGAACAGACGATGATTAACCTTCTTCAAATTTGACCTATAAAGACCCAGTGCTACTTCTGTGTCAGTTCCCAAATTCATTTTTCTCTTTATTTAATCTTTCTTAAAGGCTCGTATTTATCTAAACCCACTTTTATTAGTCTTTGGTTCATTTATTTGTGTATTTGGACCCTAATAATAGTTCATACAGTTTGAGTTTTAACCCTCTAGGTCCTGCAATATTCATTTAGGCAAAAGTCAAAACAGATTTCTACAACCTGTTTTAATTCCTGCTTAATTTGTTACATCTATAACTAGTTACATCACAACGTTTGCACATATAAGGTCAAGACTTCAGACGAACATTTCTCTGAGTACGGAGCAACAGGACAGAACAGCAAAGACAAAAACTTGGAAGGGGCGGGGCCTAAAGTGGCTCATTTGCATTTAAAGGGCCAGTGTTAAAAACCACCTTTCTGGTGTCATTAGTCATAAATAGTGTTGAAGATGAACCTGTGGAGTTGAATTAATGAAGAATTCAGACCCAAACACAACATTTATAGTTTATGTAGAACACAGGGAAATGTTTGAAAATGAAGAATTCCACTTAAAAAAAAGCACAATGTGACCTCTTTAAGTGATTTATCACCACTGATTGTAATAGTATCTTCTTTTTCAGTGTAAATCATGTATTTTCTTGTATTTAATTCACTGATCATGCTGAAGGTCTTTAAAGCTCAGAGTAAAGTTCAGGGTTATTATATCAAAAACAGTAAAAACCAAAAAAAAAAAAAAAAAAAAGTGTCTTTGTCAGCAAAGATATCAAACTGATATACCAACTGAGTATAAAATCAAGTGTGTCCATTTTTTTGGCTGACGCTTTTATCCAAAGTAGCGTAAAGGGCCTTGCCCAAGGGCCCACCAGGGATTCCAAACAGCAACCTTCCGCACCAAAGTCAGCTGTGTAAACAACTAAGCTATCCAGCCACAATCAAGCACGATCTGTAAATTAAATGTGGGAAAATATTTGATTTTTACTTAAGAATATTAAAATAAATCATGATGGATTGCTTAAGAATAGTTAAAAATAGAGAAATAAAACATGTTTTGGCAAGGGTGTAGGTTTGGTTTGGAAAGTGGTGGGGACATAAATTTGCCATATTGTGTAGGGTCTTTTTTTTTTTTTTTTTTTTTTTTTTAAAAAAGTATCTTTGGCAAACATCCCAAGACCAGATATAGGCGGAGCCAAAGATAGAAAGCACCAATCATCATCAGAATAGGTTTTTCAGGTGGTGAAAATACTGGGAAAATAGTAATACCCAATGGAAAATACTCAAATAAAAAGGTCTAGCGCGATTTGTAAAAAAAAAAAAAAAAAAAAAAAAAAAAAAAAGTGGGGGGCCATAAAAGTAGCACTGGGTCTTTATGGGTTAATCTATAATGGAGGCAGAGACAGTTTTCCTTCATATTATTACAGTCAGAGCTTCGAAATGCCCTCAATTCAAGCGGTTTAGATAATCGAGCTAAATTAAAACCTGTCCGATGGCGCAAACAAAACAAAAAAAAGGTCAAAACTGTGAAACTATAACAGTTGTAATGAAACAGAACTGCCCGTTGACGAGCCTCTAATATGTGACAACAGTTTACCAGAAACGAGCAGATTAAACCAAACGAGTCGACTCCACCACGTTTTGCTTATTTTACACAACCTGCAATTACTTTTATTTAAAAAAAAAAAGCCCCCGAACTGGACGGGATGACAGGTTACTAAAACTGTCCGGTAAACATGCGACTTGTGCGTCCGTGTGACTTTTGTTTACAGACTCTACTCCAATTGGAACTCGGTATTCTGGAGGTAAAAACAGAGTCGACACAAATTTGCGACCGCGGTTTTACAAAATATCTTAAGACAGTCATTTTTTTGGACTGAATTGTCAAGGATTGTGTGGCGGTGCGTCGGTGAGAAAAGGCACAAATTTCAACCTACTTATGTTTCAAGAGGGAAGAGGCTCTCTGTTTCCCCTTGTGCTGCAGATATACGCCAAAATAGTCATTATTCTCTCCATACACTCAATCATATACTCTCTCACATTCAAGTGCGCTCTTAAGTGGGTGATATTTTCCGTGCGGGAACATGAACTTTTTTTCCAACCGATGGTCTATAGTGATACAAGCGAGCGAGACGCATAAAGAGATGGAGACAGAAGAGAGAGAACGAGGGACCGAAAGCAAGAAATGGTGAACGGAGCTATTTTTGGCCCGTCTGGGTGTTTCCTATGCACACACACGCTTTCAGGCTTGTTGTTGTTCAGAATGGTGGGTGTTAAAAGGGTGAGTTTTGATTTGATTTGACTGCGTTTTAAGGGTTGTGTCTGTGTGTGTGTGTGTATATTTATGTATATATATATATATATATGTGTGTGTGTGTGTGTGTGATCTCGTTGGGATTTTCCTGTGGTTGCTAGGGTTTCGCACTGTGTTTTCAACAATTTGCCGTAACTCTAAACATCCTCGGGGCGTAAAGGATCCTCAGCTCTTCATTACACACTCCGGCTGGAGCTGACCTCAGTTCACTTTCAATTTAGTCAAACTGAACATGCAAAGTGAGATGTGAAAATGGATGTTACAGTTTATGTCTGTCTTTGTGTGTGTGTGTGTGTGTGTGTGTGTGTGTGTGTGTGTGTGTGTGTGGTGATTTTACACCCCAACTCTGAGAGGTTACCAGTTTTAACATCCACTCAAACCCTTAAACTAGGGGTGTCAAACATGTGGCACAGGAGCCAAAACCGGGCCGCCATAGGGTCCAATCTGGCCCTTGGAATGGATTAGTGAAATACAAAAATTACACTGAAGATATAAATAATCCAAAATGTTAAAATATTTTTAGGTCAATTCGATGTAAAAAAACTAAAAAACAAAAATGACTGTGAAAAAATAACTTTATTCTACACAAAGTGTGTGAAACATAGGGCCCGGGGGCCAAAACTGGGCCGCCATAGGGTCCAATCCAGCCCTTGGAATGAATTACTGAAATACAAAAATTACACTGAAGATATAAATAATCCAAAATGTTGAAATATTTTTTGCTCAATTCAATGTAAAAAATGAATGTGAAAAAATAACTGCTTATTCTACACCAGGTGTGTGAAACATAGGGCCCAGGGGCCAAAACCAGCACACCAAAGGGTCCAAACTGGCCCGTGGGATCAATCTGTTAAAGGTAAATATTATACTGAACTATACAGAACTTAATCAGGATCATATAAAGCCTTGCTGTGGTCTAAAGTGGGTTGGACTAGAAAATAGTCAACAAGGGGTGTCAAACATGTGGCCTGGGGGCCAAAACTGGTCCGCCAAAGGGTCCAATCCGGCCCATCGTATGAATTAGTGAAATACAAAAATTACACTGAAGATAATAACAATCAAAAAAGTTACAATATTTTTTGGTCAATTCACTGTAAATTGGGTCAGACCAATAAAACACTATCATAACAAACTATAAATAATGAAAACCATGATTTTTCCTCATTTTTTCATATGAACAACCAGAAATGTCTCAAGATAATTAAGTGTAATTATCCCAATATTCTACCTGTTATTAAATATTTAGTGTATTTATAGATCCACTGTGATCTGTACGTTATAATGAACATGTGAAAATGAGGAACTGAGGACAAATAATGTGTAAATTGGGTATTTCCCTATATTTAGTTAACACTGATCATGTAGATGTTCAGAAAAGCTCAGAGTAAGTATTTAATCAAATCAGAAAAAAAAATGGAAAAATTTACTATCCGCAAATATATGATTAGCTAAATGTAAAAACAATTGTGTCCATCCACTGTCATTTATCAAACTATTTGGGTTTTACTGGTGAATTAATGTTGTAACAGTATTTGGGTTTTGGCCCAGTAGTTTTTGTTTTGGGGCTCTTTTTTTTCTAAATCAGTCCAGCTGCTTTTTAGGACCTGGTTGATCTCCAAAAAGCAGTTACATGATCAAAACAAAAAAGGGGGGGAAAAAAAAAAAAAAAGAAAAGAAAATTATGAACAACAGTACAAACATCAGCAAAAACAAAAAATTACAAAGAAATAAGGTTTTAAAAAAAAGTTTTATCCCCTTTACACAGGTGGCGGAGGATGCACTGAGCATGCTCAGATGTCTGTGGGAAGAACACGGTCTATTCTATCAGCATGTTTAAAATGTTTCTTATTGAGCAAAAGTTATATTTCAATTAAATGATACAGAATGTTCTGCACAGACACATCAGGGATTAAAGGGTTAAACATTTTAGATCAATAGACTGTTTTAATCAGTGGTTTAGAGTCAGAGTTAGCGTCTGAAATGCATTTATCATAGTTAATATCTCACAATATCTTAGTTAAATTTAACCTGTAGCTGAAACACAACTTACATCAGCTTAAACATGGCTCTAATGTAACCCCAAATAGGTCATCGATGTCTTAATTCTCTTTCATACTGACAGTGTGATAACAGATTGATAACAATATAAGCAAATATTACACCAAAAATAGAAACAGATCATTAGTCGGTGGGAAAAATGTCTTATTGCTCCTTTTTTTCACCTCAGTGCTGGTTAGAGATGACTGCACTGACGACAGCTCTGTTGTGGAAAGTGTCTGTCAGCGATCCATTGTGTTGTGTGGCCTGCATATGTCACCACAGCGTTCAGTCTTTTCAGACACTCTGCGTCTCACACACACACACACACACACACACACACACACCATGGAAACATTTCCAACATGCTTATGTTTCTTTAAAAAGTGTCTGTACAAGAATGTGTCATGATAGTGTTTCCATTTATGATAGTGTCGTCTTCATAATGCTAATACAGGGGATTTACATGCACATTTACATGCATGTGTTTATTGAGTTTTATCGTGAATTTTGTTGAGTGTGATTGCCAGTAATATTAAAAAGAGATGTACATATGCACATATCAGCCAAAAAAAAAAAAAAAAAAAAATAGACTCTTTTGGTGTTTAGCCAGAGTCTGAAATATGAAATTCAAGAGCTTTTGTGGCTCAGTTTAGATGAGTGAGATCAAAAAATGACAAATACAACATGAATGCATGTTCAGTGTTAATATAGTTTTCATTTGATCACATTTTTACATTTCTGTGTTTGTATTTGGAACCTTTGTAAATAATTTACAGCCTCTGAAATGCCTCAATGAGCATCCTTAACAAGCGTTTCCATATGGGTGCGTCTATAAAAGGACAGAGTAGACGAATGTTATGAAGTAATATTTACTGAAATAAAAGATAAAATGCTTTTTTTTTTAATATACAAAAAGCAGCATGTAACAAAGGACACAAAAATTGCACATTACTATTTTTTTTAAATATGTTTTTATTTTCTCACAGGTACATTTTAGGAATTTTAGTAAATATGCAAAGCAGAGTGTTTCACGAAAATGACGCTGTTGAAAAATCACTCACAAATATGTGTTTAACTGGGCAGGTTCCGCATGTAACGCCGGTGGACACGATACGTTACACACAAAACCTAGAATGTGACTGCAATTCATGAAAAACCCAGTATAAAGTACTGAAAAACCACACTCAAGTAAAAGTATAGGTACCCCTCCAAAAAATGACTTTCATTACTTGAGTTAAAGTCTTAAAATTTAAGGGTTAAAGTACTGTAAAAATAAATGTACTCAAGTAATGTAACTAAAAATACAAGTAAAAAGTAAATAACAAACAAAGGAAGTCTGACTGTCATGTTGTTTTTTTTTTTTTTTTTTTTGATAAACTGATTGTCAAGTACGTGACTGAAAATGCAGAAACAGGTAAAATTTACCAGTTTGGAACTTTATAAACCTGTTCTTTTGTCTCTTTCAAATTAAGTCAGTCCTGAAAATTCACCGTACATTAGGAGAAAAATTAAAAAAAAAAAAAAAATTTAAACAAAAAAGAAAAAGGAAACTATGGCTGTACACACAACCAACTGCCATCATTATACACAAAATTAAAAAATCAGAACAGAACTGTAGCTTATCTGCCATCTTTCTTTCTTTCTTTTGTAACGAGTAACGAAACGGAACATTGAAAATATAGTGGAGTAAAAGCGAAAGTTATCGATAACATTTTAACTCGAGTAAAGTACAAAGTCTCCCAAAATGTACTTAAGTACAGTAGTGAAGTATTTTTACTTCATTACTGTCCAACACTGCCTCTTACAATGACAATAAATGTGTTCTATTCTATTCATATGTTTAATATGTTGATTAATACTATTACAAATTAAAAAAATAAAATTAAATAAAGGTCAAAAAAGTTCATGTTGTGCTATAAATCATAATACCAATGCTTAGTCTAGAAAGTGTTTTTCAAGTGTCATAATCCAGAATATTCAGTTGTGGGGTTTTCTACTCAACACCCAACAGGGCAGTGGTGACCCACTTAAGAGTTGGGGTTTACATTTGAGTCACGCTTACACCGATGTAGTTCAGATTGTGTTTCAGTTACATGTTAAATACTGAAACTAGACCATATTCAGACCTACATTACTGCCAACCCAAACCTAACTCTAGACCCAGTTATAACACATTTAATTAAACAGTTAGTTCCTGTTATTGTCTGTTTTATTTGTGTTTTTTTTGGACTGCGTTCGGACATTTGCTGGGTTTTTAAGCCATTCATTCAAAACTAACAGAATGACGAAAACTTAACTGAAATAAACAAGTGGTGCCGGGTACAACAAACCCCGCCCCTCACACATATTTCACCCATTATAAGTAAATGGAATGACCAAAAAAATATTATATAAAATATTTAAACTTTGACCTATTGTTCCTAAAATGTAGTCAGATCTATTCTGGGTCACTGCCAATCTATAAACCCAATTTGGAATGAATTCAACCAATAGAGTGTTAACAAACAAACAAACCTTATCAAAAACAATACCCCTTACCTGCCCTTTGGGGGGGGGGTAATAAAAACTATGATTAAACTAAACAAGGACAACTAACTGAAAATGTATTGTGTACTTACAAAACTAACTAAAACACATAAAAATGAAGGATAAAGTTCCCTTTGTTGTGCTCTATGTCAGTGTGGGATGGATATAAAATCGTTTTATTTCACTAGAGCATTTTTAAATTTTGGCATCATACAGCATCACTTGTGGTTTAAAGTCGGTTTCTCGTCCCTGCTCTACCTGACGACATGGAGACTAAAGTTAGGAGAGCAGCGGAGTCCTGCATGACAGTGTTTACAACCTTTTTTACACCACGGCTCATATTTGACATTAGAAAAATCACAAGGCACACCAAATGTCACAAAAAGTATATTTATTGAATTAGATCATAAAGCTCAGAGGGGTGCACCAGAGACCCCCCCAGACTGAGCCCCTGGAACTGAAGTCTGTTGTATATTATGGGATGCATATCCCTCCTGCTCCAACCCAATACCTGGGGTTCATGGGTAACTCACTAATCCATGCATCAGTACTGAGGGGGTTTTACCAACAGAACCACCACATCAGAACCAGTTCACTGTTATTTTTATTGTCAAACAGAAGCAGCAGACTGTTGTTACAGACTGGATCATTGGTGCAGTTTATGGATCTGGATCACACTGTGGGCTTACAGAACCAATTAGGTCAAACTGGATCTTTTGGGAAACACTGCTGTATGGGACTATTGAATAAGACAGTGAAGAAGATAAAAGTAATAATAAAACTAAAGTAAAACTAAGCATTTACAAAAAATCTAAACTATTCAAAACTAGCCAGCCTGCTCTAAAAAATTACTTAAAACTAAGTGAATTAGGAAATAAAAGTCAAAACTAAATAAAACTAAACCATAATTTAAAAAAATCCCAAAGTATTATAACCTTAATTGTTAGTTTAACAGATGGTGCATCAGTACATTCTTTACACATAACATATGCAACAAACACAGTTTGTCAGTGCGCCTGACCCCTGGTGGGATCAACAAACCCGAAACCCACAAAACCGAACCCTAACTTAGGCTCTGGTCTCCATTCAGACATAGTAAGTGACAGTCGTACATTATAATGTTGTGTGTCAACAACGTCTGTTTAGAGCAGTACTTCTCAATTATTTTCTGTTCGGGGGGGGGGGGGGGGGGGGGGGGGGGTGGG
>JAPSES010000236.1:14915562-14939477 GCA_029822895.1 Maxillicosta whitleyi
CCACCACCACCATTTTTCATTCATCTAATTCCAATCAGCGAAGTCTATATAAAAAGTATATAGGAAAATAGGAGAAAAAAAAACAAAAACAAAACAAGAAAAAAAAAAAAACAGAAATGTGCCTGTTAAAGTCCCAGAGCCCCTGAGCAGGGCAGGGGTCAGGACCCTGCATCCGGACCCCTGTGTACATTTGTTGTCTGCTTTATAACAGCAGATGGAGCCACAGTGTTGGAGCCATTATTTGATTTGACAAGTTGTAAAAAAGTCACACACGGATTGGCTGCAGTTTATGTCCAATAAGAGTGTGTCAGAGCAGAAAAACAATAGTTGTGAAGGTCCGTGTGAAGTCAAGGCTATTTTTGGTGGGACCCGCCTCGACTGCTATTTCTGTCAGCAGGAGACCGGAGAGAGGAGGAGGAAGAGGAGGAAGAGGAGGAGGAGGAGAAGGAGGAGGAGGGGGGCAGGACTTGAGGGGCCGGACTTTGTTTCTTACTTGCAGTGCGATAACTCTCTTTTCTTTTCCTCCTCTGTGTTCTGACACCAGCTTCACCATCACCTCGTCTGTTTTTTTTTTTTTCTTCTGTCTTGTTTTGCGGATTCCTAGATGGTCCCGGACTCTTTTTTTTTTTCTTTCCCCCCACAGCAAACTTAACCTGGATTATCCTCCAAAGTCTTTAAGGGGAGAGTTGTTTTACAAGGTAGGCATCATTGTGGTGACAGGCTCTGATGTGGGAGCAGATGGAAGTTTGTTCAACGGCCGTTATTCGTGTTGAATGATGGAGTTTTGTTGCGCTAACGTAAATGCTACACGGACGGATGCTAGCTACCTGCGCAGGTGTTTGCGCACATTTAACGTATGTAACCAAATATGGTGTTAAAGTCAACTCTTAACAAAGAACTTGTTATTCACCTCAACATATTGTAAAAGTGGTTATTAAAGTATTAAACTTCCTACTTATATGGCTAACGCCGTGTTTCTAACTGTTTCATTTCATTCACCTTCTGGTTGTTTTACTTCTACTTTTTTTTAACAGTAGAAAACACACACTGGATAAGTATAGATGCAAGAAAGATACAGAAAACACAAATATAACAATGGAGACAGAGGCAGAGAATTGCTTAAAATGCTCCAGTGAAAGTGGTGGTGATACGGGTTAAGGTTAGCCATGGTGTGGTTATGGTAAGTATGTGTAAGTTAGTGTAATGTGCTCCAACAGAAGCACAGACAGCCTGGGGTTGTGTTGTGTTTCTGCTTTGCCTTCTCTTTCACATCCTGTGATCTTTTTTCAGATCTGTGATCCAGATCTGGGTCAAATATTAGACCCCAAGGGACTTCATAGGACCAGCTGAGATTATAGGTCCAACCACACCCAATAGGTGACCAAGTCAGCAAACACAGACCTTTTTTTTTTTTTAAAGAGAATTCACACATTTATCTGTCTGTGTTTTGAAGTCAGTTAATTCCAGCTACTTGTTTATAGTGGTGGATTAGCTCCACTTGAATAGAAGAAAAGTTTTGGTTGATGTATGGTTTTAATTGCTTTAAACATGTAGGCTATTGCTGTGTTCTATATTAGAAGTCCAAGTCACTAATGTTGTTATTTTTTTTTCCACTTTTTTCTCCACAGATGGAATTTGCACCTCTGGGAGCTTCATAAAGACAGCCACACAACAGGACAGCATATTTCACAAATTAGAAGGTACATTGTTTTTTTTTCTGGGTGGTGGAAACACAACATCTGCACTGTAAATATGTTACTCAAACCTGTTAAAGTAGGGTTTCAGCTGTCAGAAACAGTCATGTAGAAAAATGTTGCCAGTCTACAGAGAACCGCCTCGGGACGGCTACATCTTGAACATTTCTTTACAACATGTGCACAACATTACACATATTCAGGCAGTGCAGCGCTCTGCTCTGGTGGGTGACAGCATTTTTTCCAGTGTGGCGGCATGCTGAATGATCTAAGCCGTTTGATTCTCAGGGAACTGCAGTAAAGTACAGAACAGGTGTCAGCCAAGTTAGAAAGATGTGCCCTACCCGCTGTGTTTTTCTGGTGTGGGTTTTCACGTCGGGTCTGCTGCAGGTCATATGTAATTATGTGTCAGGAAGAAAGCTACAAAAATGTGTGAAAGTGAAATTTAACACAGACTTTTGTAGCTGGTATGAGTTGAGTTTGAAGTAATCAGATTACATTTAATAACTTTTTTTTTTTAGATGACATGCTTAGAACTGAAACATAATCAACTTTTAATCGCTTGAAAAGTTACTCTATTTTTTTTTTTTTTTCTGAATCAGAGTTTTGTTTCTTTAATTTCATTTCTGCTAAACATTGGTTCCGCTGTTGTTTCCCACTGACTTTTATTGCGATGCACATTACGCATGGATTAACACAAATTTGTAATTTATGTTAATTACATCTGAAGTTGTTGGTAAGTTCCTTTTATCCTATGATTCTGGAATTAAGGACAAGTTGTTTGTGACTTCAATATTCTTTCAACCTTTCAAATTGCCTTTTAATTGAATCAAAACAAATAATCAATACATGAATGTATTACAAAAATAATCGATAGCTGCAGCGCTACACATGCTCTAGGAAAAATCTAAAAGAAGCAGCACAAGTCATCCAAACACCTACGAATGAAGCTTCTTTTTTTCAACCTGAGATCAAAATGGTTTTGATCCAGGGCTCCGCCCATCAGAAACCAGTCACCCACCCGCCTGCGTCTTTGTGCTCTGGCTTTTAGTTTAGATTAGCCTTCTCTTCTGTGGAACATGCCCGTGTGATCACACTGTGTAGGATTACAATGCATGACTCTGTGAATGGATGCCGGTTCCCTCTGTACCAGGCTCCGCTGACTGCATGCTCACCAAGGACCCACTATGCGCCCTGTGTGTGTGTACAGTATATGTGTGAGTGTGTGTTTGTGTAAGTGCCTGTGGAAAAACCCGGTGAGGTCATGGCCACGGCTGCAGCATCTGGTTACATGTGTGTTGTCCACATAGGGCAACTGACACTGGCTCTCTCCCTTTTGTCTTTCTCTAGAAGCCCTCTCTTCTTACTGACACACAAATACACACATATAAACTCACATAAAAAGCCATTTTCACTGTCGAGCATGATGTCCTGATGCCAGCCGTTTTTGAAGTGGGAGGCTGGATTAAGGTGGCAGCAGCCTGTGCCAGATGTGTGGAACATGTGAAACCACTATTATAAAAGCTTCAAGCTTCTTCAGCCGCTCTTTTAACTACAGAGGATGCAATAATAGACCAGCAGCCACTTTGAATTCTAACCAACATACACTCTGTTCGTAATAATTATAAGATCTCTTCGTAAGGCAGGGTGAAATAGCCAATCCTGTTACCATGAGAAATAATTTTATATAGGTTGATTATAGAGTTGCAACAATTGAATGTTTTTTGTAATCAGTTATTTTCTTCAATTTAATTAAATGATTATTTGAATAGGTGAAATAAATGGTAAAAGTGTGAAACAGACATGTCGGAAAATGATAACTTGTCCTTTATTCCAGAACCAGCTGAAACAACAACTACAAAAAGTAAAAGGATATATAAAAAATATATAGAAATAACAACATAAACACACATATAAGAGCAGCAAAAACAAGCCAAATAACGTCTAAAAATAATATGTGCACTGCAATCTTCAACAGGTTTGTACCTGACTTATAAGTGGAAGTGGAAGTAACATATGATTGTGTTGATCCTGGCATCAAGAGTGTCAGGTGACAGTGACAGTGGTACAAAATGTTTAGCTGGGGAATACTTCAATTAAGAAAAACTGTAATTGAATAGATGTTTTTAATTAGTTCCAGTCGATTAATTGATTAATTGTTTCAGCTCTAGTTGATTAGGCTGCAAAATTATTTTATTTTGGCGTATGACCTGCACATCTGAGGGATGATACAGATCAACGTGGTTTTCAATGTGGTTTTAGTAATATTTTAGCATCTTCAACTTAAGGGTTCAGTTTTAATGTACTTTAACTTGCAGAGTATACAGAGTTCTTTTGCCCCTGCTGAGGAAATGATGACAGACAAAAGGATGATTTTGGACAGATACTTTAAACTTACATTTGTGTGCAATTTTTGTTTATTATTGCAAGCCTGTTGTGGAGAAAGTAGACCACCACCATCTAGGAAATTACTGAAATCACTGCAGTTTTCACAAGTTTGCCTTATGTGCAAAAAAAGGTGTAATAAAAAGTGGATTTGTGTTTACTTATTTACCAAAATATTGCAATAATACTGTCCAAAATGCAGAATTTCCTTTCAGGTAATAACAACAGAAAGCCTAACCCTCCTGAAGCCAAAGAAAACTGCTGGAAAACTATGATAACTATGATTAAAATATCACCATATTATCTGTAGGACTACATGAAAATTCTGTCAGCGATGTAACAAATGAAAACACAAACGACATGAAATCAAAATCAACCAAATAAGTAATAATAGTTTTTACTCAAAGATGATGCAACTATGATTCTTTGTGGTTTGAAATTCCTTGCGGTCAGGTTATGACAAAACTAAAATTATATTGAAACCTAATTTCGTAATCATAATGTACATAATCAAATATACATAATCCAACAGGCAAACTCTGGAAAACTTGTCAGCAACATGAACACGTAAAGATAATAGCAAATTGCCAAATAAAACTGAACGAGGCAAAATCATGGCGAGGAATGGACAAATGTGAAAATGCACACTGTCTCACTGCAGGTCTGATCATTTATTTGTTGGTCACATATTTAACCCCCCAACTCCTGGCTGAAAACACCTATGATTCACCCAAGTATATTTTCTCCAGCCAGAGTTCACAGGAATTGGTAGAATTATTGTTACTTGACCACCTGAATTCTAATATGTAATTGAATTACAAGGTAATTGTGTAATTTTTCCTAGTAGTATTATTATTAGTAGTAGTATTAATGATAATAATAATAATAATAATAATAGTAGCTTGTTCAAAATATAGAAAATTAAATAGATTTACTTAATTACTCAAAGATATAATTTTTCCTATTTCCTCCTCTTGCTCGTCTGTGTAGTTTTATCTGTCGTCTCTGGTTGACTTAGCAGGGCAGGGGAAATTTACGGGACAGATAACAACAGGCTTGATTGTAAGAGCTGCACGGGCATCACATATCCTCTTCCTGGTTTCCAAACACTTGTGTCAGCTGATCTGGGCATCAGCTTCGCTCCTGTTGTTCAACACTGGTTTTTGCTGAATGGCTCCATAGAGTAGAAGAGGAAGATTCCATTGAAACGATAACACGCACATGCTTGTGTCGTGTTCTGTACAAATACCAGTTGTAACCTTTAAGTAGATTACATGAACCATTATGTAAAGAAGTTCTTAGACACTGAGCATTTGTACCGGAGTGAGTGACTTCCATCTTTGTTTATGTACGAGGAAATATTATTAGGATTGCAACAGTCGAGGTTTCATTTCACAGGACCGCTGTTAAGTCTTAACGCCGGTTTAATATTCCTCGTTTTGTGCTACTTAAATTTCCACACTCCTTTCTGCCTCATTGTAACCTGGCCTCAGTTTTACATATTTTTGTCTTTATCGAGTACAGTGGTAATATATCACTAAATAACACATTGTATTAATAATATGGCTGCAGCTACTACTCTATTTATCCACACTAAATTGTGGTTGGCTTTAAGTTTCCAGAGTGTGTGTAGTTTTTGTTCCAGAACAGCATAAAGCCATTAAAACACAGTAGCTGTCTGACGTATATGTACTGATCCACAACCCCATTACCCTCTGAAAATATATTATGGCCATTTTGTCGAAGCCAAACTGCAGTCACAAACTGTGCAATAGTTGTGGTAGTAGTGGTAGTAACAGTAGACGGCAATGAAGTGGGTGGCTATTTTCAACTTGGCGAACAAATGGCCCAATTGTCCTGCCTCTAGGTGCGTGAAATCACTTGATATGTCAGGAGTAATGTTATATAATACCCCCCAAGGGGCCCCGTGGCTCTGTGCGTAGATGCGAGTGCACATTTGGACTTTATACGTTTGTTAATTGTGTGTTCTCCTCATAGTATTTTGCCATGAAACATACTGAGAGACTGTGTGTACGGTGGAATGGCCTGAGGGAACAGTGTCCTTACCGTTTTATTAGTGTGTCAAATCAATTCATGTTGCATTAACCTTTGAGCTGAAGACTCCTTGCTGTGGTCAGCTGGGTTACTGGGCTGGGGTTGGTCTCAAGCCACAGTTTGTATCCCCTTAACTACCAGTCTCTCTCTCTCTTTCTCTCTCATGCACATATACACACTTAATCCTGCTGAAATTCATTGAAGTTGATGGGATTATTGTTCTAAGGATTTATTCCTTTGGCATTTTGGGAAAAACATTTCTTTTTCACCTCTGTCCCACCCACTGCTCCAGAGCCAGAAGCTGTGGATCCAAAAAAAAAAAAAAAAGCCCCCAGTCATCTGTGTTTAGGGATTTGGTTTTATTAAGAAACCATTTTACATTTATTCTGGATCATAGCATGAGCTCAAGGCTCAAAAGCTGCTGCAAAGAGATGCTCAGGCTGATATCTTGCAGTATTTTTTCATCTTTAAGCTGCAGATTCTTCTTGTAAATACCTCGAGCCAGTCTGACCAAACCGTCCTATGTAAAGGAAACATTGCTCTTTGGCACGAGCATATATTTATAGTAATTCATCTGTGAGGAGTTAAAAAACTGATTGACACCGCAAGAGATTGATACTTGATATCTGATAAAAGCCATTGTCTGTCCTTATCACAGTTTTACGAACCAGACTCTTCGCTGTATTTCGATATTGTCTGACCTAAACCGCAGCAGAGAGTAATGGACGGCTCACATTCACTCCAGATCAACAGGGCGACTGACACTGACCTGGGATCAGATAGCACTGTTGTTGTGGAGCTCTGATGTAACAGGATCTCCCTCTCATCTGGTTGGGCTCCTGACTTAACATCTGACTGCCTGAGCGTATGTGTGTGACCGATGAATGGTCTCCAGTGACGTTTACAGCTCCAGGCTCATTCCTCTAACTGTGTGAAATTGAGGATGAGACACACAATGGATGTTTATTTAATGTGCGTCTGAGTTTATGTCTGTGAGTGTTTGCACACGTCAGGGTGATGCATGTGTGTTTGTCCTAAACATCCTTGTGAACGTTCACCCTGAATGAACAGAAAACAACGTCACTACATGTATATGTTACATACAGTGTGTTTTTGCCCTAAACATAAACAGTACAGTTTAGAGGGATGTGTGGTCTGGGACTTTTAATAGAACCATTTACACACAGTCTGTAGAATTTATCAATGAAGAGATCTAAAAACAATAAGCCTGAAGCTATTTATTTTATTGGCTTGACTATTTATTTCATATCAAATGTCCATAAGGTATTGATATAATAATATATAGTATAATTTCTTGTTATGTCAATGGCCATGTCCAAATTGTAATGGCTATATTAAATTAACATTAGTATTTAATTTTATGTGCAACTATTTCAATAGAATTTTTAAAAAATCTGTGATGTGAAGCAGACTGTGATGTGTTTTAATCTGTTCCATCTTAGTGAAATGCTCTAAGTAACTGAGTAACTTTAGTTGCACAGTGTTATGGTTTTTTTTTTTTTTTTTTTTTTTTTACAGATGTTACTTACAAAAGGTGGATTTTCAATGTATGGCAATTGACAATGTTCACCATTGTTTTGATTGTTATCTATAGTAGCAGAAAATACACACTGGGTGTTTCAAATAGAAAAAAAAATGCCGTAAAAAGGCAAAGGGCTACCTGCTCTTCCTTCCCCCACGGGTCTTATTTTTGAAAAGAAAACTTTTATTGTGGTCGATGGCTGCAGATAACGTTGTTCATTCCTGTTTGAGTAATGCCACCATCTGAACATTACTTTATCTTTTTAAAATACTGTTTACAAGGCAAAAAGTCACAGATTGTGTTACAGATAATTGAGGCTGGGCGTGGAAACGCTAACGATATATGTCGCGAAATAACTTTGCCTTAATAGAAATACGAGACATGCTCGATACAATTTCAATAGAATTAATTCATTCATGTTTTGACAGACGTAAGAACAGCCAATCATAATTAAGTAGAGCTGCACCAAACCAATCACACTTGAGCCATGTCAAGTTAGGTTGATGGACACAGCACAGGCGTGAGATCCAGCCGCAGCACACGCTAGTGTTTGGGCTGCAGTGGGACATAATGAGTGTTACCTCAGGAGTAAATGTGACCGAGAACTCGAACTCGGCGACTAGGTTACTGGAAAGTAGGGTGTGGCATAGAAACCAGGAGTCGCACATCTAAAGTGTGTTAAGTTTCATCTTTATGAGTAATGGAAAATTTAACCTTGACAAAAACAGTGGTTTTATTTATAACATGATGCACATTGATATCGTCAGACATGAAAAAAAAAATTATCATGATATAATTTTTTTCTATATCACCCAGCCCTACAGATAATACAGTAACATGTAGTTTTGTGTTAAAGGGCACAGAGGATACATCCCTATTCAGCAACACCAAAATGACCTTAAAACATTGAACACAATCACTACAGTCACCATGATGCTACTGTCAACAGATTGTTTAGAGAAAAGGTTATTAGTGTCACCGCTGTGACTTTTGGGTAGTTTCTCTTTCTCATATTCACACTAGATCGCTTTTATAACAGGTTTACGGCTGACTGACTTTATTGACTTGTAAAATAAATACTGGCATGATTCACAGGAACAAAAAAATACTAAACTATAATACGTCTTTTTTTCTGAAATAAAGGAGTAAATAAAGGGGCAGGACTTCACCTCTACATCACACCTCTACATGTTAAGCTTCAGTGTTGCTGCAAAGGGTGATTTCACTCAGTGTTTCACCTATGCTAATTTAATCTTTAGCAAGAAAAAAGGAAATATTAGAGAGTATCAAACAAAGTGCTGGTACAAGGATGTTCCCGTCTCTCCACATTTATTTTACCAACTTGTGGGTAAATGTTTACCCACAATGGGAAACCACTGGTTTTAGTTTCTGGAGCAGCATTATTACTATTAGTAGCTGCTCGTTCTAAGTGGAGGTTGTGTTTGTGTGTGTGTGTGTGTTTGTGTGTGTTCATCCCTGACCAGAGTGCAGAGCATGTGCAGGAATGTTAATGTCTTCTTCCTTTGTTGTCTGTGCAGACAGCAGAGTGTGACTGTGCATATTCATGAAGCTGGCTTCTTGGAACATGTTAACATTTAACAAGTAAGACCGAAGACTGTAAACCAAGGAAAAGCTGAGACGAAGCAAAAGAAAGATAAATCTGAAGGTGAATTGTTGTGAAATTATAGAAAAGTTCAACCCATTGAACTGAAGGTGGTTTGGAAACTCTTACCCGTTTACTTTATGCAGTCGACAACATTTTCAGATGTAGTTGATTTTATTTTTTTTTAACTCTGAACCTGATTTTTACGGCTGGGTGACCAATCATGACCAATTTCCTTAATTGATTTGATTTCCATTCATAAGGTTCTGAATTGATTGCCTTACCCAAGGTCCCACCTGAAGATCGAACTTCAGGATTTGATTCGATTCAGGATTAATTGATTCAGATTCATTTAGTGGCACAGTACAATTTTGAACCTGATTATTTGACTACTGCAGCCATGCACCACATACATACCAGTATCAATTAGAACATATGACAGCAGTAAGTAGCTGCATCTGCTCTTAAATAATTGCCATATTTCTACAGTGACTCAGAACTAATGTTAAAGCACATTATTATCATCATCCTGGGGTGCTGCTACCAGTTTTGGCCCTGCTGAAACATGATCATGTTGGGCCCTTGATACAAGAAAGTCACTGGAGGGGGGAGGGGAGGAGAAGTGGGGTAGTGTTCTGTGATTGTTGGCTGAATAAGGCTTTTTGGGGTCCGTCATTGTCACTTTATGCCCTCTACTTCTACTCTTCAGCTCGTCTCAGCTTGAATCGTTACTCCGATGTGGTGCGTTACTTCCGTGTTGTCTGGACAGAGTTGCTGAAAACCCACTCCTTGCGTGTTTTCTCGTCTGGATTTTTACATCCGCCACCACAGACTGAATCTCCGTTCCATCTATGGTGTAGTTTGGTTCTGTCATCATGTGGATTCATGGATCACTATTCACTGTCTACTTCTGCATCTGATTTATGTCTGAAAACTGTCTGACCAATCAGTGTCTGCAGTGTCGTGACATCACGTTTTGGTGTCGGTCCCAACATTTTGGAACCTCGGCCTCAGCGGTACTAAAAAAAACTAGCATCGGGTCCCAGATTCCAGGTTCTTTTTTCGTAAATGGAAAAGCGAAAGAGCTGAGTCGAGTAGAGTAGAGCTGGTACCATGGAGTGGAAACGCAGCATTAATAATACTCTAACTCCATACTCAGCCACAGGAGTATGGATCCAAGTTAATATTCCTAAAAAAGACCGCCTCAGAGAGCTTCCGGGCGGCCAGTTCCTCTGCACTGTGGGTTTGAGTTTGAGGAAAGCCCGCAGAGGGGTACTCTCCACCCTTCCTCCGTGTCCCTCCCATGGCAGAACTGTTGTGAGAGAGATCGAGATACCCCATCTTCCCCATCAAAGCTGGCCCCACGTCTTTGTCAGTGGTATCCAGGTCTTGCGTTCTCTTACTCTAAAATATCAATCTCATCCACTATTAATTGATTATGCAAATTAAAATGAAATCCATCTAAAATTGATTAAATACTTTTTTTTTTTTTACCCAGCCGTACACATTTTAACATGCCTCTCTTTTTCTGAGTTGCATCAAATTGTCTTGTGTCTGCGGGAGGTTAAGGGTTCAGCAGGAGAAGAACATATCAGCTGCAGCTCTTATCAGTAAAAAAAAAAAAAAGAAAACCTCTGCTGCTGACTGTAGCTACTAGTCATTGCATCAGTCAGCAAGTACCAGGCTTTTCATCACCAACAGCCAACAAGATCAGTCAGTTAATCTGAAATCATCTCCTCACTGTCAGTAAAGAACAGACCTATTTGTTAGTGTTTATTCGTGTGTTTATTTGTGATTGCGTATTGTTGGTTGTAAATGATAAAGGTGCATATCTGTGTCATGGTGTGTTGTGACAGATAAAGGGGGAGATCCCTTTGAGGGAACTGCAGTGCTGAGTGGCTTTATCTGTGTTTGGAAATGTGGAGAATGTGTTTGATGTTGATGAAGAGCAGGAGTGATGAAAGAAAGGAAGCTTGGACAAAGGACAGAGCGTTACATTATCAGTAGGAGTTTCCTTACCCCGCTAAGGTTTGTAAAGTACTACTGTATACCGCAGGTTTAGTCTGGAATCTGAGTGTTAAACCTAATTTTCCAGGAATTGAGTTGGTTGATTTTTGTTATTTAAAGTTGTATTTACTGAATGTTGAACCAGCAGATTCCTGGTATAATCAGTCCTATTTATTTGTGCACAGTCTGACCTCAAATACTCCTCATCTCACCTCCAAGTGATGGGGTCGTGTATTGGCAATAACAAAAACAAAATATTACTATTTTATGAGTCAAAATCAGTAATCATCACAATAAATGTCAAAGCCTTTTTTTTTTAATGTTAAGATGGTTGAGTTAAAGTCCTGTTGTTTTGTCATATCACATTTTTTGGTGACATCAAAACAAACTAGGGCTATAAGTAATGACTTTTTAATTAGTCGACTAGTCATCAACTACTGTAATGACTAATCACCTCGTCAGATTATGAACTGGAAAAAAAGGTTGTTTATATTTATTGCAACAATAAAATACATTTTCTTTCTTTTAACAAAAACATGTAGAGCACAAAACATAGAATGCATATATTAACGTTTTGTGAAGAAATATTCAATTCAATGTTCAACAAATATTGCAGTAATAAAATACCTTTTCTTTCTCCCTTAAACAAAAGTGCATTTTCTGTATAACAAACACAGTGCCTATTAACAAAGTTTGTTAAACAACTAGATACTGAAGAGTTCTTAAACTACTACTACTATTAAAACAACTACTAAATTAGCCATCATTGACAAAATTAGTCTAGTTTGTTGCAACCATCAAATAAATGTGAGTAAAATTGAGCAAAACAACAAAACATTTTTGGAATTGAAGCTGTTAACAATAATCTGTAAAGACATGAGTTAAACTATACAAAGTGTAATTTAAAGATGCTGTATGCATAAAAATGTTCGGTTTAAATTCAGTAGTCAATGGTCAAAAGAAAGATGGATCCTAACTGTTCCAACTAGTGTGGGGTTTGAACAGAACACTCAATGAACCAGAGTCTATCATCTTAAAGTCTTGGACATAAACTTGAAGTTTAACGTGATTTCATTGCTTTTGAAAACCAGTGCAGTTTCACAGTTTAATATACGGCCTTCAAAGGTGTGAAGAGTCCCTCAATGTGGAAAACAGGAAGACTTATGGGGTATTACAGACAGAATACGTGTGTGTCCACCAGCCCATCGCTGGATTCCCTCAGCTGTAGAACGTCTGTTTGTAACTGATGATGACCTTTGACCTCCCTGTGCAGAATGGCATCAAAAGAAAGAATTTACCCCACAGGGAACAATAAAGGGTCAGATGTTCACGACTTGATGCTTTGAAGACTCTTTCCTAAAATAATCCTAAAAGATGAATTGTGTTTAAAGTCAATGTGGCATGCAGCTAATATATGCGTGGACACTTTTCCGCTGTTATGATTTGTGCAGAAAACTGGGACTGTTAGAGAGGTCACTTCTGTAACTGTCAGAGAACACGCTGCCTGCTACTCCTATTTGTTCCAAATGAGCCAGAAGTCTAATATATCATACTTACCTTTGCTGTAGACTTTACTGCTGGAACAAACCTGCAGCCTGTCCATTACTTTATATTACATTTAGCAGACACTTTTATCCAAAGCAACTTACCATAGAGGACATAAACATAGCATATAGCACTGACAGGTACAAGGTGTGCAGGAAATATACAGAACAATAGGTGTGACTGCCGACTGGGGTTAGTAGGTTTTTTTGTTTTTTTTTGTTTTTTTAAGTGTTTTTGAATGGGGTCAGGTAGAGTAGACAGACACATACACACACACACACAACATACCATAGAGTCTCCCCCGAGTCAGACATCAGTGCAGTAAGTCGACTTTAAAGAGCAGAGTCTTTACGTACCTGTCCACAGATACAGATGTGCTAAGTCACAGGTGTCAAACATGTGTCCCCGGGGGCCAAATCCGGTCCGCCAAGGGGTCCAGTCCAGCCCTTGAAATGAATGTGTGAAATGCAAAATTAGATATTAACAATCATTTTAGTTCAGGTTCCACGTTCAGACCAATTCAATCTCAAGTGGGTCAGATCAGTCAAATACTGTCAGAATAACCTATAAATACTCACAACTACCAAGTTTTTCTCTTTGTAAATGTAACTATTGTCATGTATGGACGCTAAAACAAAAACAAAAAAATAATAATAATCTGAATAATTATAAAGAACCTGAAATGTTTTAAGAAAAGTAAGTGCAACTTTAACAATATTCTTCCTGATACTAAATGTTTTGTGTATTTGTAGATCCACTGTGTAATATACAATCAACACGTGTAAGTGATAAAAAGAATAACATTGTTAAAATTCCACTTATTTTTCATTTTGTTCATGTTATTTTCACATTGTTTGAAAGGATAGTTTGTAGATGTAAACATTTTCATTGTATAATTTTACTTTTTTTTTGCTCTAAAACATAGGGAAACGTTTGGAGTTGACATTATTTATATATTATTATGTTATTAATTCACTGGTGCGGCCCACTTCAGACCAAATTTCATTGAATGTGACCCCTGAGCAAAAATGAGTTGAGAGACCCCTGAGCTAAGTAGTGTGTATATATTCTTTATACTGTGCACTGCTCAATAGAATACATTCATATAAAGAGAAGAGTGTGAGATGGAGCACTGATGTCAATCCACTTATGAGAGACCTGTTTGCTGCGTCTGTTGTCTGTGCTGCAGATTCAGAAATCACTGTCATTTGTCACAGAGGACAGTACACCTGGTGTCAAACTGGCTTTCACGGTGTCATCTGTGAGTGTATGTGGGTGTAATGAATGACTTGTTCTAAAGTTTCAAGCTTCAGGCGAGTTGCAACACTGACTCGAGTGAAAGATGACAGGGACTCATGGAATGTTTGTATGAATGTAGGTTTATGTAGTGTGCTAGTTATGTAAATGGGTGCATTATGGGTATGCACACCTCAAGGATTCCTTAAACACCTGTTTAGGTAAAGAAGAGTAGCTTTTAACTACTTAAAAAAATTCCATTTGACACACTCGTGCTTTGACCATTCAAAAAGAATGAACATGAACTTTTTACCCTTGATTTATTGAATTTATTTATTTATTTGTTAGGACTCATGTACAAATATCCAAAATATACCTAATGCAAATAGATAGTAAATGGAAGATTTGGAGTTTTGAACTAGAATTAGTATCACCAACTAAAAGTATTTATACATTTTTATACTAGAGATGTCCTGATTTGGGTTTTTTCTTAGTTCCAATGTTCTTTTTTGTGTGTGTGTGATTAATTTTGCTGACGCCGATTTTTTTTTTTTTAACTTTGAATTTTTGATTTAAAGTTGGAATGATTGTTTATAGTTTATTATATTATTTTATTTGAGCTGAATGTGGAACCTGAATAAAACAAGTATGACACTTTTAATTCTTAATAACTTTAGTATACTTTTTGCACCTTCCAAATTCATACTGTGGGCCAAATTGGAACCTTTGGCGGGCCGGTTTGGTCATATGTTTGCCACACCTGCTTTCCATGCCGTACGTACCTCAGAATGAGTGCATGCCGACCATACAACCGTACAAGGTGAAAATAAATCTTAAGATGCTTTACCAATTCCTCTAAGTCTCCCTCTGTTATGCAGCTTATTTTCCTTTTCCCTACTTTCGGAAACTTTCATTTGATGTGACAGGATGTATGTTTAAGAGGGCATTGCCTCGTCTTGTCCCACCAGAACCAAGCCCAGATCAGCCTGATCTTGTGACTAAATCCGATGTGATCTTCTAAAAAGTGCAAGATCAGCAGCCAATACCGATCATTAGATCAGATGGGGACATCCCTATTTTATTTACACTACTATAAGAAAGTTAACAAGACTCATGGAGGAAGACGATGACATGCAATGTAGTTCATCACCTGAAATGAAATGGGAGATGTTGATGTAACACATCAGGTTACCCATGCATTTACTCTTTAATGGTTCTTTTCCACTTACATGGGACCAGCTTGTCTCAGCTCGACTCATTACTCAGACATGTTGCGTTACTTCTGTGTCGTCTGCTCAGAGTTCCCGAAAACTCCCTCGTTGCGTATTTTCTTGTCTGGATTTCTACGTCCGCCACCACAGACTGAATCTACGTTCCGTCTATGGTGTAGTTTGGTTCTGTCATCTTGTGGATTCATGTTTCACTATTCACTGTCTACTTCTGCATCTGATTTATGTAAATCGGTCACAGAGAAAACTGTCTGACCAATCAGTGTCTGCAGTGTCATGACGTCACGTTTTGGTGTCGGTCCCAACATTTTGGAACCTCGGCTGAGGCGGTTCTAAAAAACTAGTGTTGGGTCCCAGATTCCAGGTCCTTTTTCGTAATGGAAAAGTGAAAGAGCCGTGTAGAATCAAGTAGAGTAGTAGTGCCATGGAGTGGAAAAGCACCAATAGAATCAATATCTAAAAATGTAGACTTTAGTGCATAAAGTTAATCTCTGTAACCATGAATTTCCACATCATTTTGTTTGACTTTGTTTAAAAAAAAAAGGAAATAACCTTTATAAGGACTTCTGTACAGTAAAATATTCACAGAAACATGTTGCCTACTCTCTAGCAGGTATTATAAAGCATTGTGGGAAATGTATGTTTGTAGAGAAATAAACAAATGATGAGTGGGGACACGGTGGATAGGGCACCACCATGGAAGGTCCCGGGTTCGATTCTAACCAGGACCCTCCAGGTGTGAATATGATTGGTTGTTCATCTCAATACGTCAGCCCTGCAATGAACTGGCAAGTCCGATGTCTGTGATGTGTTCTCCGATGCCTTAGGGAGGATAAAGCGGCTTCAGAAGACAAATGAAGAAGTGATGAGATGAAGAGTTAAACAACAGTACCTAGACTAGGGATGCACAGATATCTTGTGTTAAGGGTTGATTGTCTCTTGAGAAGATGTGTTTGGGTCCATGGCCCATGAAGTCAAATCAATGACGTCAAACGCAGAATAACAAGCACAAAATAACATTATCATCTGCTGTTGGTTAAGCTGTTATTTTCATACATCAGTGTAGGATTTCACAATCATAAGATTCGTAATCGGAGCATGGATTCTGCAGTGATCCACCAGAAACATCTCTGGTGTCCTAATTTAACCTTCTATAGATAGAAATTTAGTTACTAGTTTTTACACATGAGGACAGCAACACACACCGCCATTTACACTGGGACATTCAAGTATGCACCAACAAAACAGTATCATAAATATAGAAACACTCTGGTGACCGTTGTAGGCAGGAGGACCTACACACAAATACACATTCATAGACACACACACACACACACACACACACGTATACAAACCACAGTCTGGCCAGCTGGTTTAGGAAGACGAGAGGGTTTGAATGGGAGTGACAGCTGTGGATTCCTCAGGATGAAGGAGGAATGGACAGATAGGAGATAGAAGGAGAGGAGGAGTGTGTTCCAGTGAGAGGCAGAGAGTTACAGCAGAACTGCACAGAAAACAGACAGTGACAGTGTACCAAGAGACGGATTTTCTTTCTACAGTTTAAATTCTAACAAAACACAAAGAAAACCCCCATAGAATATTATAAAACAGATAAAAGCTGAGTGTTATTTAATGCAGTCAGCCTAAAAAGATATGTATCCTAACAAAATGAACTTTCTGATATTTCTCAGCTCAATTATTATTTAGTCAAAGGATTAGTGACAATGTTTTTTTTGTGTGAAATTCATGCAGTGCTCTTTAAGTATTAATGTTCCTCTCTACCAGAGTTTACTACATGTGATCCAACGGTCGGTACCACACTCTATTCATAGAGATCCTGTGTTGCACAAGGCTGATTTAGCAACCCTGATTTTTTTTTTTTGTGTGTGTGTGTGTGTGTGTGTGTTTTAGCAAATGCAGCATCACATCCCACATTCTATAAGAAGTGATAGTAATAACTCTATAATGAGGAGTTTCTGCACAAACCAAATGAAGCCTTTTGCTTGAAGCTCAACCTTTCTAAAAAATCTGTGGTTCACAAACTATTCTAACTTAAAGTGATCCAAGAAGAATAGATATATTTGTGGAGTTAAATGTTTTGAACAAAAGTCCGACAAAGAAACCGACAAAGAAAACAAACAGCACCACCTACAGAATCTTAAATGTCAGTGAGTAGACAGTCCACAGGGATGGATGTGTCGGTACAATCACCTGACAATCCCACTGACACAACACTTCCCCCTCAGCTAAAGTAAGCATATGCTTTGCCAAAGTAGTGACAGTCAGCAAAAATGACCTGTGCAGGAAAATCACGTAAAAATACAACGTTCTTGAAAACAGTTGAACTTAAATGTGTTTTTTTAAAGTTACTCAGTCCCACAACAGGGCAGAATGATTGAAACACAAGCTAAATGAATGGTTTACTTAGTAGTTTTCCAAGTTTCTGTAATGGGTGTGTTTGTTCAGAACATTAGCGTGCTGCCTTCAGGGCCACTGTTAGTCATTAATCTGAGTTGTTAATGGATATTAAGTCTTTTCTCTGAAGCTGAACACAGACACAATCTGAACAGTGAATGTAATGAGTGAGAGAAAGGCCAAGACAATAAGACACATGACCTCCCTGCGGAGCCAAAGGGAGATGGTTGTTTTGATGTAATAGTCCAAGCATGTATTCTAATGGGAGTCTTCACTGCCACAGGGCTCAAGGGCACTACGGCAGCAACGTCACAACAACAACAGGGGGAGGAGAGGGGAGGAAATGGGAGTCTAAACTCAGCTCTTAAACAGGAAGCCACCCTGGTTCTCTCATTGTTGTGTTTTTATAGACACGACTTCCTGCTGGTCTGACCCCATTACCATGGTTACAATCCTTGTTTATGGGATGGAGTCAAAAGCTGATGGTCATCACTGGCCAAAGGGTGACAAATAAACACTGAGTTATTTTGGTTTGTGTAGTTGTTGTGCAACAGGATTCTTACCAGACATGACTGATCGAAGTTGGTACAGATCTTGTTTGGCATCTTTGATCTGTTTTATGAGACAGCTCTTCTCCTTCTGCACATGTTTGCATTCAGACTTCCATTTATTTTAATTCCTGGCAGCAACTGAGCAAAGTGAAAATCACCAGATACAGCTTTTTTTTTTTGTTGTTGTTTTTTTTTTTTTCTCCTGTCAGTACGTACGTCATAAAAACACCTATTTGCTCGTCTACAAGGTGCTACTACTGTGTGAATGAAATGGTGAAATCAACAGTTTGGCGTCAGACAGCATCAACAAACAGAGGCACAGATAGAGAGAGAAGGAGGAGGAGAAGAAAGAGAAGGAGTTAAAGAAAAGAGGATGTGGCCGACAGTAAAGATGACTGGAGGGGAGTGGAGAGCTCCGTCTAATTATAGATCCTGCTGTGAGCTGGCTGAGGCAGAAGTGCTACTGGGGTTTTCACATAGCCGGATATTTACAAGACAAACACGGGTATGTGCCTTTGACTTCATTTATCATTTGCTCCAACTGCCTGCGTGTTATGTTTATGCTTATTTGGTGCTTTTTTTTTTTTTTTTCCTCCACTGACGTATCTAGTAAGAGGAGAAACCTGTTGTGTCAAACTCCTGCTGTGGTGTACATTAGTGAGTGAAACAAGGTGCGATAGCTGATCCCCACTGCTCGAGTGGAGCTCAGACGGAAAGAGGCAAAGAAATAAGAAGAGAGAGATTTTTCTGCGTGGCGGTAAATAATTCTCCGTATTGAACTCGGTCTGTGGTATTCTTCCTGCGGCGCTAACGCTTGTACACATGTTTTAACAGCAGTAACACAATACAGGAGATGTAGTCGCTGTTTGAGACGTGTGTATGTGGGTCCTGCTGACCGAACAGACAGCAGTCCTGAATGTTTATGGAAACTCGCTGAGGACTTAGGAAACTGGACCCATGCTGCATTATACATCAGCTGTCCTCTGTTACTGTCACACAAACAAGCACACGCACACCTACACACAATGTGTCTGTCACATGCATGCACATCACTGCTTTTGTGTGTCTGAAATGTATCTTTCTGTCTGAAACATTTGCACAAATCACATCAGAAATGAAAAGGATAGAGGTAAAGAACAATAGGGAATAAACCTTTAGCATTGAATTAGCTTTGCATGACAGGACACATAAACTTTGTATGTGTATGGTTTTATTGTTTTTTTTTTTTTTTATATATATTTGTGTGCGTGGACCTTTGGGTCTGAAATGACGATTGATAGATTGATTGATTTAAATTGCCAGTATAATATATTAATAATGTATATATTTCAGATTCTGTTCTTAATAAATCTCTGTATACCGTAAGTCATTTATAATTGCACACAGAAGATGAGTCAACTACATTGAGGAAGGCTTAAAATGCACTTTCAGCACTAAGTATGGCTCTTGTTCTTCTAAATCAGGAAGTGAAAAATAGTTAGTGGCAGTTAATTACACATGCAAATCTGGTGGCCCTTTACAATAAACACAGTAAAGAAATAATGAGGCTGTTAATTGGCAATGTGTTTGTCAATCAAGGAGCAAAAAAGGAAACTCTCCTGGTAGGGAAATGGGTTCAATGCGATCGATTTACAGATATGAAGCATAACACGATTGCTAAAACTACTTTTGCGGTGTATCTTGATAGTTGAATATTTTATTCCAGCCCAGAAATTCTTGGTGTTTTCTTTTTCTTTTATATAATCAGTCATGTCCACTTGCTTAAGAAAAGAAAAGCCAGACTTCAACCTGCAGCTTTGACCCTGCGTTTGTTTGCTTTAGATGAAATGGAAACTGTTTTCTTTGGCAAAGAACTGGGGAGACATGCTGTAAACCTGGATCAGCGATGCTTTGGTACAGCTCCGTATGCGCCTTCACACACGTTTAGTGGTTTGAAGAGCCTCAAGTGTCGTTTTTGAATTGGCATTCCCAGAAAACCCATGCATTTCTGCATCTTATATATTGCATGTGTGAGAGAGAAATAATAATGTACTGTTTAGGAACTTTTCAGCACACCCATATACAGTAAACCACTGTGATACTGATACAGGAATTGTGGTGAATATGTAATTTTATATCCTGGTGACAATATATAGTACGACAGTGTAGTTGCTGTAAATTTGATTAAGAAGCTGTGATTTTTGAAGCTTCCATATGAACAATTTCTGTGTTAGTTTAACTGACCTCTGTGTACATTTTTAGGCAGAAATTAGAGTTTTTCAGTGTCTAAAGTAAAAAAAAAAAAAAAAAGTTAGTAATGCATCAGTATCCAATAATGCATAATATCTTTAGCTTCCTCGATAGCGACTGGGTAGCTTAGTGGTTTACTCCACTGGCTTTGGTGCTGGAAAATGGCCGGTTCTTGGGTAAGGCCCTTTACGTGATACATACCTACAGCCACAAGGGGGCACAAGTCACTGCCCCATTGCGCCAGTCCCAAGCCCAGATAAATACAGAGGGCTGTGTCCGGAAGGGCATCCGATGTTAAAACGTGCTAAATCAACATGCGAAGCTGATTCGCTGTGGTGACCCTGAAGGGAAAAGCTGAAAGAAACATACTTTTACTCTTTTTAGCCTCCTACTGTAATCACCTAACTACGACACAAATGGACAAAAGCATAGGGGCACATCATGTCCACAGCTGTAAGATGTCCTGTTCACACTGATTTGAGATAGAAGCATCAATATTATCAGTATGATGTTCATCACAATATAAAACTATATTATGAGATTTGTCATTTTTGTTTTGTATCCTACACCCCTATGAACCCTGAAAAAAAACCACACCTGAATTCAATGTGTCCCACTACTTTTGTCCATTTGTGTATGAACCAGATGAGGCTAACTATATGTCATAATTTAATTTAATTTATTTTGGTTCCGTTTGTTTGTTTAACTCTTAAGCAGCAAAGCTATTGGTTAATTCCTTCCAAATTGGGTTTATAGACTGTCACTGACCCAGAATAGATGTCATTACATTTGGGAAATGTAGGTTGAAGTAAAAAAATGTGTATGATTTTTATATATCTTCCCCTTTACTCATAATGGGTGAAATGTGTGTGTGTGGGGGGGTGGATTTGTTGTGCCCGGCACCACTTGTTATCATTTATGTCATATACCACATACGTACGTGATGTATCGTACTGTCTCCTCATACCAGTATTATTATTAAAACGTGCAGGGACTCTGAAAATATTCCCAACCACATACACATGGACTGATGTCACTAGACTTTGTGCTCTGAAACCAACACCTCGGTTGTGTAAATAAATGCATCATTCCTGCTCTATTCCTTTTTAATGTCATGGTTTCTACATCTTAATTCCATGTATTGTAGATAATCATCTTGCAGTGTTATCATATCAGAAGTTGCGCATAATTACCGTATTGTGATACTACGATTGTAATCATACTGTCTGAGATTCCCAGTTCCAAATTTTTGCTTCTTTTTCTGTTCTTTTTAATCACTCTACTTTTTTTTTAATCCACTCTTGCTATGCTTCTAATAACTTTGGGTACTTCTATTTTTATTTTCACACTGTTAATGGTCATGAGTTGCGTCCAAACCCTTTTCGCTTCCTCTAACATGCATAGAATTTCTTTATCTACTGAAAGTACAGTATGTGTCACTTGTAAAAGCTTTCGCGTGATTTAGAAACAGTCATGCAGACAGTACAGTTACAACAGAAGAAGGTGAAGTTATATTTGGACGGGAGATAAAACACAGACACGGTGTCTACTCAAGTGAATGTTGTATTTGTATAAAGCCCCGATAAATGAGTGTCTTTTACTAGTCTTATCTGTAACGATGTTGAAGATTACTGAGTAATAACTGTCCTTTTATGTGTCCTGAACTATCATCACCTTATTTTTGGTGTCTTTGTTCATTCCTTGTGTAGGTTTTCTTATGTTCTTTTCTGTTAACATATGTCTGCTGTGTGACATGATAGTCTGTCAGTAAGACATAAAGAAACACAGCAAGACGAAGGTAGACAAGCACAGCGCTTCATACATCCTGGTCTTACCTGTCCAACCAGTCCTGACTAAGAACATCATAATGAAAATAAAAGACAATGCAAAGAGGAGGAGCTAACAGATTATTTATGATGCAGTACAGGGGGATGTCTACATTTACACACACATGCAAATTATTTCACCTGCTATTTCATCGCGTGCAGAAAAAACAAGCTTAATCTCTTTAGTTCCGTCAGATAAGTCAGCACATTCCCAAAGGCCTGTTACCAGACTCAGACTGTTTTCCATGTTAATCACATAGAAATGAGCAGCACACACTTAATTCTGTGTCATAATGTAAAAAAAAAACCCCCAAAAAACCAACAACTTTTTGGAACTTTTTTACTGTTGTGTGTTCTATAATGGCTTTATTTACACAAGGATATGGTGCGACTTAAATAAAAATCAACACAGAATCTCAGCTGCAGGGTCAAGATTTGTTTTTCTTGTACAACATGCAGCTGTAATGACCTGTAACATAATAGCATTCTTTAAGAGAAGTAAAAACATTAAAGCCTCATATTACTTGGAAAGCTTGAAAATGGAATGACTGGAGGGATTAAATGCGGTCACAGAGGTCTAGAGACTAAACCGCTACACTGTTTGTAGACTTAAAGTCATGTTGGCAACATGGTATATATGCTATTATCACTTATTTTACTGTTCAGAGGCACACGTAGCCACTCACTGGGTAACGGTGCAGCCAGTGGTTAAAATTTTTTTCTATTTCTTTAATTAGGGGTCATCCATTTTTTTTCAACATTTTCAAGAGGGTACAAAACGTACTCTTTCAGAACCCCCCCTCCCCCCCATAAAATGTTGGCCCAATCCCAAACCACCCCCTATCCACTAACCCTCCGTTTGCACCCACCATATTAAGGGAGTCCCAAACCAATTATCTCTGAGGGGAAGTGGCTTGTCAGACCCACTGCGGAGCTTTTTAAAATTTGAGCAAAAAATTGTCTATTTTAAGGGTACCAGAAGGTGAATTTTTGTATGTAGGTAGAAAGTTTATACTTTTCAGTTAGCGGCTCCGCCCACATAATTCTGGCTCTGCCTTTGGGACCGATTTGCTTAGAGTCCAGCCTGCGCGCGTGTGAAACAACACTTCACATTTGATCTGAGCAAACCGTTATAGTCAAAATGCCGCTACACTACTGAAAATAAGCGAGAAAATTAGCGTATCGGGCCGCTATGTCACTTCGCACTAACTAGAAGACTGCTTAACCTGTTGAACACATGACAGCTACGGCAAAGACAACGCGTCTGTCCATCTCCATGGTAACGGTTCCTTCCTGTTTCCGGTAAGGTAGCGAGGGCGTCACACTCGTTCTGCCTCACTTTTATGCCCTCCCCCTTAATCAGGAGTGCCCTCCAAAGCTGCAGACAGAACTCCGTTTGGAGGGACACTATAGTGAAGTGGAACGAGTAGGGACTGGTTTCTTATTGGACCATAATCTACTGTTTAGGTACAAGCTGCTGTGGCGCAGTGGATACGTACTCGGCTACAGATCCATACATTGTAGGTTCGATCCTACCTTCAGCACGACTTTTTCTGAGACTTTATTTTTGTCTTGGGTATCAACATTTATTTGACAT
>JAPSES010000236.1:14939577-14953027 GCA_029822895.1 Maxillicosta whitleyi
CAACATTTGACATTTTGAAAGTGTACATCCCTCATTAACCCCCTCCCCCCAGGCGTACGTTTTGTCCGCTCTTGAAAATGTTGAAAAAAAAAAAAAAGGATGACCCCTTAACGAACTGTCACAGAAGAATAAAAGTGGTTTCTTTTTATGGGTCTCTCTTATTTTTATTAGTGATGTCAGGGTAGAGACCTTCTCCCCCTCATTTGCATTCTTTTTATACTGAGTAACTGTCACAGCACCCTCAGGTTAGAGATGTATGATGGGGCGGATGGTGCTATTTAGGTGAAAACGGTCATGACAATTATGTAAAACCAGCTCCATAGACACTCCTTTGTTATGGCCTTTTTAGCTTTAAATCCCAACACAAGTTTGACATCTTGCTTTTTGTTTTCTGTTTGTCCTGTATGATATGACTTCAGTTCAGTCCTGACATATCCATATATCTTGTGTTAAATAACTATTACTTTTGTAATCAGTTAATGTATTTTTATATTTCTTCAACTCAGTTACGATGATGATTAGACTAGGTGTTAAAAAAAAAATAAAAATGTGAATAAGACATGTCTGAAAATGATAAACTCCAAAAGTAGCTGCAACAACAACCACAAAAAGTATCAAACTAAAAGGATATAGACATGACAACAATAGCAACAATATAAAAGTACATATAGAATGTCTATAGATATTAACAACAAACAAATTAAATGATAAATACAAATCATATGTCACTGCTGTTTTCAACACATTTGGATCCAACTTAAAGGACTTACGATGGAACTAACATAAACTGAACAATAAGTGAAGCTTGGTTCTAGTTCCAATGTAGAAAAGTCAACATGTAGACATTTTCCGCCTTTTTGTCCTCATCTCTGCTCAGTGATGCTCCGTGTTGTTTGTGTTGGCTCTGGCATCATGTGCGTCACAATAAGCGTCCGTGTGGAACACGACACTGGAACCAATGTTTAACAGTGGCGAAATTAAGGAAACGAAGCTTGGATTCAGGAAAATTATAATCAAATATTTTTTTTTTTTTTATATAATCAACTCAAGTAGATTAATGGTTTTGTCTCTAAAGCTTAATCTCACTGCCATCACCAAATAGCGTGAATGCAAACACAATTATTGATCCACTTTTGTTAGTATTATCCTTTTATTCCTCTTATTTCCTGTACATTACATACACCAACATTTACTGTTCATCTTAGCAACAAGTGGAAACTGGAAGTGACATCATTGCACCCTGTCACAAGTGTATGAGTGTATATATGGTTTCCCCGTTAAAAACAAAAGGCCCTGTGTAGGTAAATGTTGGACCAGTGCGTGTTTTGCTATTTATAACCCATGGGAGGTAGGGAATGAGAGAGACGTTGGTGTTCCTTACTCTGTGTATCTGTGTATACTGTAGCAGCCTTTGTTTCCTTGTATAAGCATGTTCTCCTCTCCTTTTCCACAGAATAATAGCCTTGTTATTTCTTGCAGTCATTACTGAGGGTGTGTGTGTCTGTGTGTGTGTGTGTGTGTCTGTGTGTGTGTGATTTAGCTGAGGGATCTCTGTTATTCCAGCCATGGTCGGCATTTAAGCAGTCTCTGCAAACATACGTCCTAATATGGAGGAGTATTGTCAGGACACACACACACAAATACTGCTGTCACATTAACCCAAACATGTTAATGAGTGTCTGTGTGTATGTGCGTGGAAAAAAAATGGCGTTGATGCATTTGTCTTAGTGTATGTATGTGGTTCCCTTTGACCCATTTCCAGCAGGGGTTGTTGGCGTCGGTCCAGTCATCTCCATGAATGACATTTTCTTCACACGCTGTAGTCTGACATCTGAGCAGCAGGAACAGCAGTATTAAGATGATGTCTCACTAAGTTATTTCAAGATGTGCGCACATATGTGTGTGTGTGTGTGTGAAGTTGGAGTTCTAGCGCAAGGCAGGTTTGTGCAATAGATGTTTGCTCAAGCCTGTCTTATGAGTACAGGTGTGCATGAGTGTGCTGCATGTGAAAATATGCAAATTCTTTTCACGTGCCAGTCCAAGTGTTTTCGGCGTTTACATATTGATGACGGTGCATCTGGGTTTATTTAAGTGTAAATTATATGCGTCAGTAGATGATTGTGTGGCAGCTGTGTTCGTCTTCATGCATATGTGGGGACTTCTCTGCATTCTGACTATGTTTGTGTATGCATTTGTTGGAGCACACATTGATTCATCTTATGCGTGATAGTGTGCATATTTTGTGTGTGTGTGTGTGTGTGTTTGTGTCACATGGACAGAAATCACCGCCAGCCTTTTCCCAAGCTGTTCCTTTCCTGGATCCTGTTTTTAGCGCCGGATGAGGCAATCTTTCCCATTGACTCAGCCATGCAATGCAAATAGCCCCAACAGCATGCAAAGAGCATGGAAATGTGTGTGTGTGTGTGTGTGTGTGTGTGTGTGTGTGTGTGTGTGTGAGATGGACAACGATTGGAATACACAAAGAGGTTTGTTGTTATGCATGTCTGAGGTATAAGAAATGTATACATGGTTAGCAGGAGATGCACTTTTGACTTATTTTTAAAAATTATCGGCAGTTTTTCTCTGGGTTTTCTTTTGTTTGTTTTTTTTTTTTTTTACCACCACTACCAACCAAAAGGATCTACTGAGCTTTAATGTTTCATAGCTTCTGATCTATATAAATGATTGGTGTAAAATAAAGTTTATGATCTTTTCATGGTCAGATATGAGCCATTTGGACGCTCTGTAGTGAACATGGAAACACCGTCATCTTCTACAACATTGATTCACCAGTAAAACCCATGGAGTTGGATCAATGACAGTGGATGGATACGCTTGTTTTTACACGCAGTTATTGGGCTTCGCTGACACTCACTTTTTTGTCTCTAACCCTTTTTTGTCTTTAATCTGACCTTTTACGAACAACATGATCAGTGAATTAAATATATGAAAACACCTGAATATGTGGATAATACTGGATGTAGCAGAGGCTTTAATATATCAGGAAGCTGAAGCAGAAACGACAAGTTAAGTCATGCTTGATAAATGACAGTGGATGGAGACGCACACGAAGGCAAAAAGTTGCATTCGTCACTTTTGCTTCCATTTTGTCTTTCTAATATATAACCCTGGACTTTAAGCTGACATTTTTATGAACATCTACATGATGAGTAAGACAATAAATTAATAAGAGGAAAATACCTGTTTTTCACTGACTAAAAAAAAAAAGCAAACTAAAGAGGATAATATCATAATAAATGGTGATAAATCACGTAAGGAAGATTAGATAGAGGGAAAATTAAATGTGGGAACTTCCACTAATTCTGTTTCCTTATTTTGTTCTGTTCTATGATGTGGAGCAGTTTGACTTTTCTTTCTTGTTATTTTTGTCCAACCATATTTTCACATGCAATTAGGAAACAAGCTCTAATGTTTACAGTGTTAAACTGTGCTGTCATATTGTCATAATTTGAGGTGTCTTGTATGAGGGTTTTGGAGCAATTTCACATATTAAGAAGTGATTGTTTAAACAAACATTAAAACACTCCATAGTCGACTGCTGCAACTGTTGACTTCCGCTCCAGTCTCCCACATACTCCAGTTGTTTTTAACTCCATTCTTTCTCGTAAATTGTACATTCATCTGTACTGTTTCCTTTTATCTGTTCTTGTTCTGTCTTGTTTTGATCTTGTCTTTTGTCTGCTGGAACCTCCTCCAGGTCATCATTGTAAATAAGAAGTTCTCAATTGATTTTACCTGGTAAAATAAATGAATAAATAAATTGACACAAGATAGAAATACACCAGTAAAGAGTGTTTTTGCATAGAGGTCTAATCCAGTACCATAACAATATTTCTATCCTTAGCTCTGTATTTATAGTTGTTTCTTGCAGAGTGTTGAAAAATAGTCTTATTTTTGCAGTAGGGTTTGTGGTACTCCACCATCTGTTATCAAAGCAACAGTTTAGTATATTCTTCAGTTTTTCTCCAAACAATGATTTACCTGTGTTTACATGCACTTGCCACCTTTTTAAGTACTGTTTCTGTGCTGTATTGTGTAAATACTTTCTTTGTTGGAGTGAAAGTACTAACTCATCCCCTCCTTTCTCCCTCTCTGTTCCCAGATTCGACGGTGGCTGCGCCGTTGCCGTGCACCACCTTGTTTCCCATGGACCTCCGGGTGGGAGAGCGGGGGGTGCGCCCTGGATCGGACACGGCACTCCTCACCCCCTTGCACCCGCCTTTACTCCTCAGCCCGTTCTCCCATCAGCCCCGCACCTCCTTCTCCCAACAGCAACTGCACCAGCAAATCCGGGTAGGCTGAAATAAAACCAAGCGTTCATTTATTTAATTAAAATCAGGTTGTTGTCGGCTTCGTATATATATATATATATATATATATATATATATGTCCTAATTGAATTTTGTATGTGGGAGTTCAGTTTAACATGGAGCAGAGGAGGCGAGAGCAGGAGCAGCACAAGAAACAGCAGGAGTTGCAGCAGCTAAAACACAAAGACAAGAGTCAACAGAGTGAGTAAATTCGCGAGAACACACTTATTTACACAAACACACACATTTTAACCTGCAACAACAGAAACATGCTCCTACACGTTTCAGTTTGCAGCTGAACCTGTCATTTTTTTTTCTTTCTTCTACCTGCCGTATTGAAAAAATAATTATGCTCGTGTGTTCTAATCACAGCCAAGGTGGAAAGTCCCTGTAAGAGATCTTATTTATCTGTATTGAACGGTGTAACCACACTCTCAAAGGGAGCTAAATTTAACCTGACAAGTGCAGCTACAACAGTGGAGATAAATATAGCTTTGGCTCTGGGCTCATAAAGTCACTGGGTCAATATTGACTTAATCATTCCCAGCACCTCCTGTCACCTTTGTGTTCACACGGTTTACAGACAAATACTGACCTGCACACGGATCACACACTAAACCACGGGCACTCTCATGCATGGATAGCACACATTTATTTTCCACAACTTTACTTGGTATTGTTCTACTTGTCTTTGCGTTATCTACTCAGTATTAATAACTAACCACTAATGCCACTCTGCTTTTATTTGGGCCTTTTTCATTTTATCAGCTCGTGAAGCCAACTGTAATTTTGATTGGGTATTGGTTTGGTTGTTTGACAGGTGCGGTGGCCAGCTCTCTGGTCAAACAGAAACTTCAGGAGGTTATTTTGAATAAGCAGAAACAGGCAGCGCTGGAGAGAACAAACTCCAATACTTTGTCCACCTCAACCATGGCATACAGGTATCACCTAAAAACAAAATGTACTGAAATGTTCATGTGGAATGTTCATACACGACAGTCAGTAGACATTCAAAGTGGAATGAGAACAGTTGAAAGAGGATAGAATTAAAAGGGATACAGTTTGCCATCAGAGTCATTGTATGGATTAGAAAACTCCCTCAGAGCCAAGACACTGGTGGTAATAATGACGACGGACGGAGCCTGAGAACGGGATGTGTTCACCAGAGGGAAACTTCTGAGGGGCTGATTGTAGAGGGACAGACATCTGAGCTGAGCTGATGAAGGAATGTCACAAAAACAGCCACAGAACCAAAATAATGACACAATGACAGTTTGACAGCCCACAAGTGTTTGCCTAAAAGTGAGTGTGTCGTGTTGTGATTAGAAGAAGGAAATCAGCTGATGGAGCTCAGAAAACAGCGAGGAAAATTTGACTTCTTATGAAAGAATTATGTGGGGAGAAATTTTCATCCTGACTAAAGTTCTCACTAAGACTCTTTCTGGTGTTATTACTTGATCTGATGATTTGTGTGTACTATTTTATACCCCCTGATTTATGGACGACCCAACCCACCGGCTTTAGAACACATTTCTAATGTGTGCCTCGGTTATTTGCTCCACTAAAAACATGTGTTTTGTATTTGACAGAGCGCAGGGCCCAGACCCCAGTGTTTCCTCTCAGCCTTTGGTCTCGTCTCCGTCACAGCCGTCGTCTGAGGGTCCAGAGGGGACGCCACTCCGCAGGGCAGGTAAACTCGGCCAGTATCACCTAACACTGGAACATAACACACAGTCAGTGATCCAAGGGCATACAATGGAATAAGGAAATACACTGTGGATTTTCATTTCTTAAAGGGATAGTTGTGTATTTTTACATGTATCTGTATTTCATCAGTGTACTACATCCACACTGACTTACCCCCGACAGTGTCCTGTGAGCCCAGTTCTGGTCTGATTTTGGTTGAAATTAAAGTAGTCTGGCAAGTTTGCATGTACAAATACACAACTATTCCTTTAAGTGTAGTCAGGGAAGTATTTTGACTATTTTTTAGTACAGTTACTGTGGCTCTTTCTCTGACTTGAAGGGGTCATATTTTGCTTTTTTTTTTAACTGGAATTATGCATTTTCAAACATTTCCCTGTGGTCTACATAAACTGTAAATGCTCTGCGTGAGTCTGAATTCTTCATTATTTAAATTCCACAGGTCCATCTTGAAACCTGTTTCTAACTAATGACACCAGAAAAGGTCATTTTGAGTGAGAGCCACTTCACACCCCACCCTCTCCAGGTTGTTGACCTCCAGGTCAACAACCTGTAGTACCATTTCTCAGTGCTCAGAGGAATGTTTTTCTGAAGTATTAATCTTATATCTGCAAATGTCATGACATAACTAGTTATACACAACATGACACAACAGTTAGACACAAGTTAATCAGGAATTAAAATGGGTTGTAGAAATCCCCTTGATTTTTACCAAAACAAATATAAAGATAGCTATGCAGCACATAGAGGATTAAATTATTAGGGTCCCCAAACACGCAAATAAATGTATGAAAGAATAATAAAATTGGGTTTAGCAAAATATGATCCCTTTACAGGTGGCTGTTTTCATACATGCTAACAAGACCCCCCCCCCCCCCATTCCACCCCTTCTTGTGTAAATGGAAAGACATAGGCTTGAGCGACTTTGACATGTAGCTGCATATGTGGCAAAATGGAAATGCTTCTCTGCCTTTGTGTCTATTGTTTAGATGACAACAATGGCCATGCCCACCAAAAATAATGGTTTCTAAATCTTTTAACCAAAGTGGAAATTTTGGTAAATCTTTTACATTTGCATGTAAACAGAGGGAAACGGAGATCTTTGACAGATGTCACAGTTATTAAAAGAAATACATTTATGTCACAGAAGTAAGGTTTTGTTGTGATCCTTGTCATGATTGGTTAATGGTTCTCAACTGTCTCACCACACTGCCATCTACTGGGTTGCCATGCTCTTGACAGCGTAGATAAATGAGACCATGTAAATGAAGTGTACAAAGATTTTTTTGAAAACAAAGAATGGGAAATGTCTGTTTTCCAAAATACCCAGCTACATGTAAACATAGCCTTAATCACAGTTGTGTCATGACGGTCCAACCAACCTTATGTAGCGTAGTCTTCAAACATAATAACCTTAACATCCCCTTGTTGTTTCGATTTCTGTCTTATTTGTAGCATCTGAGCCCAATCTGAAGGTGAAACATAAGCTGAAGAAGCACCTGAATACCCGCAAGAGCCCCCTCACTCGCAAGGAGAGCGCCCCCCCTACTATTAAACACAGAGTACCCGAAACACTGGGTAACTGACCTTTGTATTTTCATATCCTTGTGATAAATGTCATTTAAATGTGCTCAGATGCAGTGGATCTGTTCTAATGTCTCTGCTTCTGTGTCCAGACTCGTCTCCCAGCAGCAGCAGCACTCCGGTCTCCGGCTGTAGCTCCCCCAATGACAGCCTGCCCAACGAGAACGGGCTGCTGCCATCTGCAGGCGGCCTTTCGCATGAGGTTAGCGTTAAGTTAATGAGCGCTTCCAGAATGTAAACAGAATGTTAAACACCTGTTGACAAAACCATCATGTGTCAAAACACGAGCTAAAACCTTCTTATACTGTGAATCACGCAGCTTTCAAAGTATGCTGCTTACCTTTGATCGAAAAAAGTGTCAAATACTAAAAGCAGATGCTCAAAGGTAAGTAGATGACAACATAAAACGGTGCTAATGAACCGTGGTGGCGTCTTTGTCGTCTTCAGAAGGTTTAACCGACTCACTGACAGTTCAGTGGAAGAAGCAGCGGAGGCGTTCATGTTAATGAGTGTGTGCCAAGACGCCGAGTAATGACATGTTTAAAACAATGACACTGGAGCATTAGTGTTTGTCAGCTGTTTGTGCATTATTTATTTAATTACAAGAAGTCCCAACACAACAACCTGTGTCACACCTGCCGCGGACGTCTGAGTCCTGATTCTTCAGCGTCAGGAAAGAGTTGAATTAAATTTCATGTTTTTAAAGTTAACTTAATATTTTATATACATTTTTATTATTTGCCCAGGTTTTCACTTTTTTTCGCTAGATGTGGTGACTTTTGAGACTACTCTAGCAACAAATTGGTCGAGTTTTAACATTTATTTTGAAATTTTTAGCTTTTTTTTTTTTTTCTTTTTTTACAGTGACTCAAACAATAAAACACAGACATTATCGTCTCTGTCACAGTCATCAAAACAAACAGTCTGTCTGTAGCTGTAGAAGTCAGTCTTTCCAATTTGGACACTTTGTTGGTATATTCAGTGATTTTTCAGACCCCTCTAGAGATTCTTTATCGAAAAAAAAAGTAACTGTAGACAAATGCATCAACTTTTTGTGGTATTAAGGAGATTTTTGGAGACTCTGACATGAAAACATCTATCATACTTTACCTAAAACAAATCAGTCCCATTGTCTTTGACAGTTTTCTCTATTTTTCTATTCTTGGTCCATTTAGATGAATTGAAAATGCAAAATGTTCTGTTAAAAATGCTCATGTTTTACTGTGACCATAAGGTTTAATATAATGTCCTGTGCACCTTAACCCCCTCTCGGCCAAATATAGTGTAAGATTCTGTTTAAAGTTCCTTCCCTATACTTTAGATCAGATTGTGTTTGGGTAAAACTTATTACATACATGTTTATATTTGAAATTACTCGGATATTATAACTGCAGTGGTCCATTTGACCTTGAAAAAGTAGGTCATGGTCACATATTTTTGATAGGTTGCATGCATTCACAGTATAGATTTGGGGCAGATATGTCAACGCGTTCTTCAGATAATGCAATTACATTCATTTAATGGACAGATGGATGGATGGAAAACAACAACGTAACAAAGGAATTCCTCCAGAGTGTTTCTTTTAGGTCTCTTTAGTCTTTTCCCCAAGCCCAGATTAAGGAAAAACAAAAAATAGAACTGACAGAGTACAGAACATTTGTAGTTCTAAACATATTTAGGGTGTGTTTATTCTCAGTCTTTGATTCTAACACAATGTTATTTCTCTCTCATATATCATTCATTACAATTACAATTATGCAAATTAGGTGATGACATTATTTTTGTAACTTCTAATGGCTTTTAGGACAGACGATAAATGCTTTATTTAGGGGTTGGAAACTCTGCAGGATACTACATCATTTTTTTGTTTCCTTTTTCTTCTAAGAAGAACTCCTCTGTTTCTTAGTCACTGATATAAAATCTGACTGTAATAGAGTATTTCTGCAGTCATTATTTTTATCATGTGTCCTCAGGCTCAGAAGCTGCTGCTCAGAGATGGAACTCTTGCTAACTTCACCATCCAGAGTCCATCCACTCAGCCCACTATCACACTGGGACTGCCGGCTAATGCTAGGGTAAACAACCCCAAAGATCCAAGTATTCTAATGTCTTTGTTTTTGTTTTAAACAAGGTGTTTTTTTATTTGCAATCTTCACATGTATTACAAAAAACATACAACTTGAACATGAAACTGTTGTATTCAATTCATATCTAACAGCCCCCCCACTTCAGGCACTGGACCTTCATTAAGTTTATGTACAGCCGGACATAATATACTTGCATATAAAAATATATAAACCCAGTTAAAATATATGTACAGACACGCACATATGCATATATTTATACACATGTGCATATTTGTTAGTTTACATACAAATAAATAAATAAAAATGCAAGTGTAACCGTAACACTGAAACGTACATAAAGTGCTTAAAGTCCACTGGCTGTTTAGTATTAACAGTGTTACCTAATCACCTAATATCCTAAACACATCAGAAATTAACAAATGAAATAAATAGAAGTATCTGGATTGAAGTGTCACACTCATAGATCCAGGTTCAGGATGACATTTACAGTTATATAATGAAAGTATCATGTTGTAATGCCCTGCCATCAGATTTCTGTCATATCCTCTTTAATGTGGTGATCTCCTTACCCCGCGTGTTGATAGGCTGATGGGGAGTTGTCGTCTCTGAAGGTGGGTCGGGTGCCCATTGTTACTGCAGGGGGGTCGCCAGTCTTCCTCCCTTTGAGTAGAGAGGAACAGGCCGGGCAGCTGAACCCCCACCTGCCCGTCATCATCCTGGAGCCGTCTGGACTCGTACACACTCCTCTGCTCACTGGTAAAACACACACACACGAACACATGTATGTACACTAACATGTACAAGTACTTAAGAACAAGTTGAATTTACTACTTTATACTTCTGCCCATTGTTTATCTGGTTGATTTAGTTATTTTTCCATCGAACCACAAATATTTATTGATGAACTGATTGACAGAACATACATGACACCCTTTTAGTTAATGTAGATGTGTTATGACCTGGCTCGAAGGCCACAACAAAGAATGAGGACATACCAAGAATGAAGCTTAACAGAAATATGTTTTATTAACTCAAATTAAGTCGAATTAAACCAAAATTAGAAAATAAACTAAAGTATCATAGTGTGTAAATGAGTCATTAGTAAAATCAGTAGTGTAAATGTGCATGAGTGAACTACAAAAGTGACTACAAAAATAATGACATAACATCATGAATTAATGTATAAGTGTGCAAAAACGTACTATGGAAAATATTTGTCTCATTTAATCCAAAGTATCACCAAACATGCACTGGACCTTTGAAATAACAATCTATTACAATTATGTAACGGCACAGAATGACGTTTCCATGTCAATTGTGAGTCTAATTGCAGTTTGATTAATTGTGCTGTTTTAACTTTACCACTAAACTACAGGAACACACGCGCACAATATTTCATAGGCTGTAAGATATTGTGACACTGAACAAGCACTGAAGCAGTGAGTTTTAGCTTTACTGTCTGAAGTGTTACAGCACCTCCCAGTGGTGACAATCAGACACTGCAGTCTTTATTTTCAGATTTAATTCACAATTAATGTATTTTAACCCTCAAAGAACCACTTTTGACCAAAACCATTTACTGATCTAAAATGTTTAATACCTGTCCATCCACTAATCGTAACAACCCATGTAAATAATTGGTATAAAATACAGTTTATCATCTTTTCATGGTCATCAGATATGACCCATTTGGATGTTCTGAAGCTCCATAGTGAACATAGAAACACTGTCATCTTCTACAACATTGATTCACCAGTAAAAGCCATGGAATTGGATCAATGACAGTGGATAGAAATGCTTGTTTTATGTTCAGTTAATGATATATTTTGCTGACAGTCACTTTTTCTTCAGTTTTGTCTATTTTAATATAATAACTCAGAGTAAATTCAAAGGTTTTCAGGAGCATCTAATGCTGTCTGAATTAAATTTAACATATAATATCTGATTTTCACTGAAAAAAGCACAAAATACAGAGGATAATATTATAATAAACAGGGATAAATCACTTAAAAAATGTTAAATAGAGAGAAAATCTTTATTAATTTAAGTTAGGGACTGCCACAAAACTTGTTATGGTTTAACTGAATTTAAATGATTAACAGTGTTGTGCGTGAACGCGTTCATTGAACACGCTCATTTTCTCGTGAACTTTGAACTGAACGCACCACATTTTGTAATTAAGAACTTGAACGTGAATTAGTTCACATTATGCGTCATGAACGTCAGACATCACAATAAATGAACGGCGGAATTTGTTTTCCCTTTATAACTCGGGTGACATCTGTTTTCTTTTTTGAAACACAACGATAGTTTAGAGAAAGTTCTCCTCTTCTGTCGGCTCACAGTCGCAAGTGCCGCTGAAACCCCCCCAGACAGAAAGGCTTTGACACTGTGTGCAATGCATTGTGGGCAACGTAGTGTCAGGCCGAGAACAGCTGAATAAAATATTGGCTTCTGCACTACATTACCCATGACTCATTGCAGCAGGGCGGGGTTACCATAGCAATACGCAGCAGCAGACAAATTTACCGGTGGAGAGAGTAAAGTTGCAAATGAGTGAGTGAGCGCTTTTTAATTTAAAATGGAAGTGGAACACCCCCACGGCAAAAACCTTACCTGTGTCAGATATGTCCACCCGCACAGAAAAAACAGGTGAGGACAACAACATCCTTCTCAAATTTGAAAAGACACATGGAAGTGAAGCATCCAGTTTTTGTGCCTTTGAGAATTTTGCCTTCTGTGTGAGCTCTTTATAAAGAATAAAGAGCTATATAAAGAATCGTATATCACTAATCATAGTCTGAAAAAAAGCCTTTATTTTCACGCCTCAAATGAACTGAAAATGAACTGAACTTTGAACAGTTCATTTTTAAAATTGTGAACTTTGAACGTGAACAGTTCACTTTGAGCATGTATGAACTGAACTTGAACTAGTTCAGAAAAACTGTGAACTGGCACAACACTGTTAACAGAAACACATTTATCATATAAATACTGCGTGTGTTGCTGATATGTTGTTACATATAATCCATACATACGTCCTTACCTGTCTCTCTTTGTGTTACTACAGTACCAGGTCTAGACACCGTCCCCCTCCAGTTCCCACCTCAGTTGGACCACCTGGCTCCAGGGGGCCCTCAACCCCACAAGCCCCTGAGCAGAACACGCTCCGAGCCCCTCCCACAGAGCCCCCGGTCTCTTCACACTCATCTCCTCCAACAGCAGCACAGCAACCAACTACTGGAGAGACTGAAACACCAGACTCACCTGGGCAAGGTACGGACAACTGGACAGACATGTACCGTCCATACCTGACCCATTATTATTTTACATTTGGTATATTTTCATATAGAAAATCGAACATCCTGCCCAACATGTCTTTATTTGACATCGTCTTTTACAATATTCAACATGACAAAAGACTTTATTTATCCCACCATGGGATGACAATCAGTCACTGAGAAAAAAGACAGATGGAAAAACCACACAAGTGAAAATGAATGTAAACAAAGAATTTGCACATTTGTACATGTTCTGGTATGGGGGAGGGAATGGGAGATGGGGGTTACTGAACTGTTATAAAGTCTGATGGCTGTGGGGAGGAATGACCTGTGGAAGTATTCATTCTTACACTGGGGATGTAAGAGTCTGGTGCTAAAGGAGCTGCTCAGGGTCTCTATAGTGTGTGTGTGTGTTGGGGGGGGGGGGGGGGGGGGTTGTCCATTATGGATTTCAGATTTTGCA